>JAODUK010000024.1:2766661-2777312 GCA_027564635.1 Typhlichthys eigenmanni
CCCCCCCCCCCCCCCCCCCCCCCCCACACACACACACAAACACACACCTTTCCTCTTTCTGTCTGTCCTTTGTCTTTTTCACTCGTTTTCCCCTCTCTCGTCCGTTCTCTCGCCCATATTCCTCTGACATTAACCTCGCCCCAGCCACAGACGACCTCTGCCTCCCTCAGGACAATGCTTTACTTTTTCCGTGTGTGCTGTTTGAGGTAATTATAAGCCCCGTCTTACAAAGAATTGATACGTGCGCCCTGTGAGGCAGGGCGGAAGGCAAACGGTGATCAGGCTGTGACTCCAGCCCCAGTAGAGGATCGGTTGACCACTAAAACATCCTCCTCATCTACCTGTTTTCCCTTCTGTCTACCCACCGCACAGTGGGAACATCTGCCTGCTAACAAACAGGGACAGGACTCTGGGGAAGAACCCCCCCCTTCCCCCTGCCCCCGCGATACTGCATGCACGCATTCTGTGTTCACGTTCGTGCTGAATGCACCCCCGCCCCACCCAATTAATTTTCTTTGTGTTCACATCTTGTGCAAGCAGACAGTGCTGGGTGAAACCTTTCCCAACACCAACTTTAGATTATTTGAATTGATGGTTCTTGTAGTCGTTCACGGGTGGAGAAGGTTCCGTGGCTCTGGGGTTTAGGAAACCAGGTCAGACCCTACTGTATATTTTTAACACACACACAAACATTAACCTGAAAAATAGGTTGTTGTTCAAACTCCCAAGCAGCAGAGTTTTTTTAGTTGTCATCCAACAATATGACAGAGAGACGTAAAGAAAGTGAAAAGTGAAACAGAGAGTGAGAGAATGAGAGAAAGAGAGAGAGAAAGTTACAGGGATTGGGAAGAGGTGGTTCCTGGTGTTCACCAAGGCGATGAGATTGTGGCGTCTCGACAATGGAGGTGCTGACTGTCAGCGCATGTGCTTTGTGTCACCAACACTGCTCTATACATTCTGTCTCGGAGGGAAGAAGAGATGGGAATTAATGTTGCTAATCTTGGACAATTAATCCCACTTCTGTACCCCTGTATTGTGGCTCAATGCAATAGAATGTCTGCACACACACATACACACAGCGCACTATAGTATATATATATATATATAGTTCTATGGTTTTGTTACACGTTGCTGCGCTCCTATTGTGAGGGACTGTAAGCTGTATGAACTACATGTGGATCCTAAGCCAGCACTAATGAAGTCCAGACCACACTGTGTACTGTTCCAGCCAGCGAAACACTACCAGACTCTCTCGCTCGCTCGCACACACACACACACACACACACACACACACACGCACACACACACAAACCATTCTGACCACATCTGTCTCTCTCTCTCTGTTCTCTCTATATTCTCCTAGCCATTATAGCCCAATTGTGTCATACACATATTCAGAGCTGTCTAAACACACAGGACACAGCAGAGCATGGCCCTTGTAGCATCAGTATAGTGACCCTGTAGTTTTATATTAGCACTGAAGCTTTCAAATGGCCTTATTTTACCACACTGATAATGGCCCTTTGCTCCAAACCTAACCCAAACTTCACTTTGTATAACACCAGATATATCTGTAAACAACTGTAACCTCACTGTTGATCTGAAAGCTAATTAAAACAATGCTGTATCCACTGATCTCTAAACACACTGTTGTATACAGTCCGCTTTATATACCGTAAAATAACATTATTGTCATACCAAAAGGCCCTCTGCATTTGAGTATCAATGTGTCTTAATGCAATTTCTAAGGTACTCCAGGTACAATTGTTCCTCTCAAGCAGGATACAAAAGCAATTCTGTATGAAGTGGGAGTTGCATGTACTTATTTGTATGTGAAGTGAGTGGCATTTTACATGAATATGTAACCTTTCTTGCCTCATTTTAATTAGAAAGTGCATGGCAAAAGAACATCATTACGTCTGTATAAATACAAATGGCAGGTAGAGACTCCATGACACCATGCCATTTTTTTATGGTTTTTTATTTTGTTTGTCAAGCAATGTCGCCATCTACAGGCAAGTGAAAAATATCCATAAAAAAACAACTTCACCAACCTCCATTATCAAAGTCATTTTAGATTTATTTTTCATGTTTTACTTAGAAAACATCTAACAATACTACAGCACAGTAAAAGCAAAAAAAATTGCTGATAGAATTGTTTCAGATAAGTTTTTTAAGAAAAAAGTTTGCTGTAAACAGTCCTACATACCTGACAGGGCTAATTAAGGTAATTTCTTAAATAAAAAACAAATACAGATATAGTGCATATTTAATTAGATTTTTCTATGGAAAATTGTCCAAACTTACTTTCACTGAAGTAAAACCTAAGTCTTTCTAACAACTTATAGTAGTTTAGTAGTTTATTCTTAACTGACAGAACACAAGTGCAAACAGCTCTGTCATAATATAGTCATAATCATTTCTTATTTCAGGCATATCTGAAATATATAACTTAAAATTACCACAATTAAATGTGAGAAAACAATGGCATACACAAACACACACATAGAGACATAAGGAAATAAAAAAGACAGCAAGGAAATAAAATCTGCAGTCAGTTAACTAGTTATTTCCGGCTGAGTCTAAGAAAGGCACTTATTAAATTTAATCACTTCATTGTTCACGCTTACTCCACAGTCCAGTCCAGTTTGGGTCTCTCTCTCTCTCTCTCTCTTCAAATGTGCCTGGCAATGATTAAAACATGTCTGTTTCTCCATGACATTGCTTTGACATCGTATAATTGGAGTAAGAGATAAAAAATAAATGAATTAAATAAATAGGCTAGCAGGTAAGTGGCGTAACGTAGCTCAAGGTGACAGCCATTATTTCTTCTATTTCTTGCCGTCAAAGTAGGCAAAGAGAGAAATGTGAAACCAAGTTGAGAATCCAGTTCTTCAAAGTGCAGGGGGAAGGCGAGGAGAGGGGTTCTAATTTAAAACAAGTTTGGCTGAGAGAGTTTATCTTAAATTTCAGTTTTTAGTTGTTTTAAGGTTATGATTATGATTTTATATTTTTATTAGGTTCCTCTTTTTCAGTGTGGAAAAAAATCTAGATTCATACTGTAAACTATACAAAAAAGATAATATCTTACACATTTGCATTTAACTAATCTCTAGATTTGTACTGCTGTAATTGCTTTTTTTCATTTTCACATATAATTTTTAAAGAATGAAATATGCAATTTCAAGGCTAAAGCACCAAAGAATATGCAAATATAATTTGCTCCTTAAAACAAATGTATAATGTATGAATGACAACATGAATAGCAAGACGGAAACATTTGTGGTTTACCCGTGTACTATGTGGCAAGATGGAGTGATATTAAACTGTGACGTGTTACTTACCACATCTTGCCTAGTATCCTTCCCCGACGCAATGAGAATGTAGTTCCAGACCAAGGGCAGCAGCAATGCCAGTGGAATCATATAGAGTTCAAAGTTCCAAACTACTATAACAAAAAGCTAGTGGGAAAGAGAGAAAGAAAGATACATTGAAAACACGAGAACAAAATGACGTATGTGCAGCGTGGCTAAAATACATAGCTTTGAACCCTCGCATAAGATGACAACGTACATTGAGCATATGTGCCAATGAAAATGACACAATTCGAAGGCATTAACATGCAGACGCTTAAAAATAAGCGTGTTTTACAACAAAAGCAGTGAAACTAGGTCTCTGCAAGTTGAATTTCAACATTCTGACCCCCAAGGCGCCTCAGCCTCCATCTGAGCTATAGGGCGATGAAGAGGATAAGTGGACATCGTCCGAGGGTCCTCTCCCCGTGCCAATCATCCCCAAGGCAGGGGTCACCTATCGTTTGAGCTGCAGCATGTGCAGACTGACCCTTCCACGCTTCCCCCCTCAACCATGCATCTGACCCTACAAACCCCACACCCGGAGTCCCTAACCCTGTCACTCCAAGTCCCAATACCCTATTTCCAGCCCCAAAAGATTCCTCTGCCCCATTACTAACCTCTTCTTCTCCCATCTGCCAAAAATATAACCCCTATACCTCCCCTCTCATCACCAAACAAAAACTGACCATTTTAAAATTAACCTGACTAACCTTTTCCTATGGCTTGGTATTCTGGCTTTGGCAGGGCTCTTTAGCTGATGACAATAAATTACCGCTGTTGTTGGGAGATGGTATCGGTGGGAAAATAAAATGGCTAATGATGGATCATTTTATAATGGCACCATGTCAATGTAAAAATAGTATTGTTGACTGATTCAAAAAGTTTAGCAGAAAGAAATAAGAATATGATTTAGTGAGGACAAAAATCTGACAGGCATGTCACAAAAACAGACAATTTATCTTTGCTAATAATGTCATATTTAGAAAATAGAACGGTTATGATAAACAACACCTAAGCAGCATTAATTCCAAGTGATGAAAATGCAAGTCATATCTAAATGTCTTTCTATAAATGGTTCCCTAAAATTCAAGGACAAGTAAAGTGATGAATTAAATTCTGAGCAAATAAATGGGTATAAGATACTACATTTTGATTAGTCTCAATGGAATTAGTCTCAATAGAAAATGTCAACAGATATGCTCTTTTTGGTATTAATAACATACAGTATCATTTGGTCTGTCTTAAAAACAAGAATCATGGTGCATCATGTCGGGCTGGGCAAAATTAGCAAGAAACTTAGCTTACAAAGTCCACCATTGTGTTTACAGTATTCGGCTGACATGAGTAGTTGTCCCTCAAGATATACTGTAGGTCTGTGTTACCCTAGATGGCCGGCACACACTCGCACGCTCGAGCGCACACACAGACACCTCAAACCACATTGAATGAACAAGACCGTTTATTCAGCTGTCTATGGTTAGCTAGTGCGCATCAGTGGTGTTTGCATTCACACACAACATCATTTCGAATGATTGTGTGTGAATGCAAACACGTCTCACCTAAATTAATATTTCAGCTTCAAATTCCCCTTCTAGCAAAAAAACTAAAGAACACAGGTTCATATCCACCTTCCATGCAAAGCTGTAGGCTCAGTATGCAAGCTGAGACATAAATGAAACATAAGATATGTCCAGCATATTTACATAATGCTTACAGCTAATAGGCCTGAGTGTCCTTCGAAGAACTAAAACAGACCCTACTAAAACACGATAACAGTGACAGGATCATTTACACTGGCTCTCTCTGTCTGTCATTCCTTCCTGTAAAATAGAGTGGGAGATACAATATTTCATCATTTATATTTATGTACTAGTAGACTACATTAGGTTTCCCCTGCGTTTGGAAACTTGTTAAGCACCATGTGAGCTCAGCATCTTCTGTCTTACAGAGACTGGCTGACAAAGCACAACACATATACTCACACTTTATGCAAAATCGAAACCATTCCAAACTGTTCTTTCTTGCTACAAACCGCTCCTATTCAGTAGTCAGTTGGATTTGTAACATCGACAAACTGTGAAATAAATCTCCAGCTGAGCAATGTACAATTCAGCACAGAAATCCATCCTTTAGTCACAACAAGTGCAGCTCATTTGTTTTAAACCTATTCTGGCAGACACTATAAATAACCACATACGGTACTTACAAACACATTTCTAACAAAGACAAGAAACCACACACATGCACCAACGCATACGTGCGCCCACACACATGTACGCTCGCACAGACATGTTCTCCCTTTCAAGTGTCAAGCACAAATGTTGTCAATGCTTTTCTGATGGCTGACAATATCATTACTGCACAATATATCTACTTATTGTTCCTCACTACACTGATGCTTAAACCTTCTGCTTTTTTAATCTAGCTTTCTTTCTCTATTCGCCTTGGGTTATTTAACCTGTTGCCCCCCTTCATACCGCATCCATTTGGTTATTCTAGCTCTGGGCTAGCTTTTGACTGGCAGCTGGAGGAACTGGACACCCGGGCTCAGCAGTGGCTAGCCCTGCCCTGTCTCTGTGCCCCCCGGCTGGCTAAGGAGGGCCCCCGCTGCGTCTGGACCTTTCTCCCAGGGCCTGAAAACCATACGCCCCCCCTCCCCCCTCTCGTCGTTGGCTACCCCAGATAGCAGGCTCTCCCTCCGCCTGGAGAAGACGAAGAGGAATTAAACCTACTTTCTGCGACCACACAGAGAAAAGCGGAAGAAAAAATGTAAAATAATTAAATGCTGATAGATCAAAACAACCAGGAATGACTAAATTAAGTAGAAATTACTAAATTAATGTCTTTGATGTACATTATAAAAACACTTTGTCTACTCTCATGCTCAGATATTCTGTAGTTACTCTACATTAGGGTGGCCAGTGCAAGAAGATAGCATATGGGTAAACACATATGTGCGCTCATTGTGCTCTATCCCTGCTGTGCTGTTCATTGCTAGTAAATGTCTATTGATGTCTTAATGTGGAAATACTCATACACTCACGCAGTCAGTGGGCAAGTGTGTGTGTTAAATGTGCAAAGTACAATGTTTAAATGTACACATTTGTCCTGAATAGGCTATAGTGCAAAATGCACATGCATTTATGTGGTGCAAATGCATGACCGCTTTTATGCTGTTGTTTTTTTTAATGTAAAGGGATAAAGGGAGCAGATCACTCAGTTGCCATATATAAAGCTGTCATTGTTAGCATGAAAAGGCATTAATGAACTGAACTACTTTTTAAAACATTGATTAATCTTAGTGAATTTCAGTTGCAGATGGATTGTGCAAGATACTGTCCAACTTTATTCATGCATTTTATTTAATTTAATTGAAAAAGACAAGTAAAATAAATGACCAGATATAATTACGTTTTGAAAACAATTAAATTGTTTAATTAAATATGTTTTACAGCTAAATACAAATTATAAATAGGACCTACTAAATAAGTATTTTATTAAATGTTTAAATAGTTACTATTTACTGTATGACATCAAATAATTTGTTAGTATATCAGACTATTTGCTCTACACTGCCTTTATATATTAGTATATTTAAATATAACTGAAAAAAATATATATATCTGACACAAATGATCAAAAGAAACAAATTAAATTTGCCCAAAATAATAACTACATTATTTAATCAAAATAATACCTACTAACAAAACATATACAAATGATTTATTCTGCACCAAATAGTAAGTCAAGACAGAAGACTTGTATATTACATTATTTGTTCGAAATACTCCAATCATGTCCTTGCGGCACTGTGGGAGGGTAATATTCAGTGCTTTGGCTTACATTAACCACACACCAGGCTAACTTCTCCCTGCTCTGTCTCACTGGAGTGAAACTGAAGTTTGAATTTCACTGTTCCCTTTATCTCAGTTACATCAATTTCCATGCTGGCATTAAGTGTTGCCAGATAGCAACTAGAAGTCCTGTTAAGTTGGAGGGAACTGTAGAGGGAGGGAGCCTGTGTCCTGTTTGTGACCGGACCCTTCCTGTGTTATGTGGTGCTAGACTGCCCCCTGCTGCTCCCTTAGAGGTACACACCTAGAACTAACCGGTTAAAAGAACACACAAAACAAAGCCAAACTGGCAAAAATATATCATTCTATAAATGTATAACGTGTTTGATATTTAGGTATTTTAATGATTTAGACAGAGTGCAACCAATATAGTGTGTATATGTATGCAATACATTTAATTTGAAAAACCACGTCATGGATATCTGTTACAGTATGCGTGCTTAAACTGGCTTGGTTTTCTCTTTAAGTCATGCCACTATTCATTCTGCAAATCAGAAGCACAGTTAAATGTGAAAGTATATCTTTCAAAGCTGTCCCTTGCTATGGGCAAAGACGAGCTCATGACTTTAAAACTTTTAAAAGCTAGACAGGTTTTTGAACAGGAGTCAAAGGAGCAATTTAAAGAGACCTGGAGTGCTGTGTGCATCTGTGACAACAGCTATGGTGTCTCTAGTGTGTGTGTGTGTGTGTTCTCTCTCTCACTCACTCTCTCTCTCACACACACGCACACGCACATGCACGCACACGCACACACACACACGCACACACACAGAGATAGGTGTCTTTACTTTTCCTCTTTTTTTGGTGTATTTCAGTAGGGTGAATTTTTATCTAAATGCAAAGCAGGTGATAGGTGCTCCAGTTTCTTCTAGAAGTAGCTGCCTTGTCTGTGCTCTCTTCCTGATAAGAGTCCTACTTTGGCTGACATAAAAGAGCCTCGGTATCATTTCCCCTCCCTCCCCAACAACCCCCAGCTCTCCGGCCTCGCCCTTCCCCGGGACTCACAAAGCCGCCTCTATTTGCTCCAAATTCAGGGCCCAATTGCAGATGAAGTTACAGCAAATTTGTTTGGTGGAAGAGTCGTTGAGGCCTGCCGTCCCCAGAGGCAGGAGCAGCCCTGTCTCTCTGGGGCCGTGGGGAGAGACGGCAGCAGCAGGACCGCACTACCCAACACCACACAGCCCTGCACAATGCCCCCCCGTCTCTCTCTCTGGGAGGGAGGGAGCACTTCTTGCAGGTGTAGAGAGAGGAAGCAGACACTTAACCCCTGAGACAGACAGGGAGACACCCACACACACACACACGCACACACACACACACAGGGACATGCAGGCATGCATACCCATCATAGAGAACAGGAGGTAACTCCAGCCCTGTCCATTGTGCCAATGCCTGAGGCTCTGTGGCCATGGTGACTGACTCTGCATGGAGACGGGTGGGTGACAGTACTCTGGGTGTCTGTGTGTGGGTGTGTGTGTGTTTAAAGTATGTATCTCACACCTACATACACACTGTTTGTACAGCTGACACTAATAGCTAGTATACAGTACAGTGCTGTACTTATTTGGAAAACAGAGCAGTGTGATTTACTGTACACTATAAAGGATTTAATACAGTGGTTCACACACTTAGACCCCTAAAATAAAAATTTATAGACATTATATTAAAGAAAATAAACAATATTATATAAGATAGTCTTATTTAATTTAAATTATTTGAAAATGTAGACAAATTTAATTGTATCCTGCAGCATCCCCCCAGAAGCATCCTGTTGACCATTGGCTGGTCCCGTCCCGTTACACACCACCAGCCATATGCATGTACTCCTCCAAACACATGGGGATGTCTTTAATGCAGCTTTGCTCAGGAGCTCTGCGCCGCACAGCGGCAGAAGTTTAGAGGTTGGCTTGCCCTACTTGTACCTTCCCTGCCTGGCTTACTGTACTCCCATAGCCAGCTACTGCTTGTCGCCGAGTTAAGCGCAACATCTGTCTGGAAAGGCACCCAAAAATACAGTATGAGGGCACATGACCGTCTCCACCACCGACACACCACCCTGTCCAGATGGCCCCCCATAAAACCCCACTTAAAGAGATGAGTGACGTGATTATGTGGGCTACCGGTGTGGAGCACAGGGTCCACATACAGACAGAGAGTATATCCGGAGGGACTCATGTACTGTACAGTAGTGGCCATAATGCCTTTAAAGTACTTTTAGATTAATTATTTTTTGGAATGGAATTTGGATTGGAATGTTTTGTATGTGGGTGTCTATGTGTGACATTCCCAGAATAATGCTTTCAGTTTCAAACGGAATTGGGAGAGAGAGCACCATACAGTGCCATACAGTTGTTTTCTCCTCACGCGATATCACCATGCAGATTGACAATTTAGACATGACCCTGTTTTCATTGACATGTTTGAATTTTTGTCTGTTTTACATTTTCATTTATGTATGAAAGATAAAACACGCGCGCACACACACTCACACACACACGCACACACACACAGACACACACACAAGCCCACAATAGGGAAATTGTTAGCAGATCAATACTATGTCTCTCTTGGCCTATGTTTTGTGATGACACTATAACCTACTGTACACACACACACACACACACACACACGCACACACACACACACACACGTGCGCACTCACATGCCTGCAGCCTCTGCAGCATTTTGAAGCGGTGTCAGGCAGCCAGAACGTCTGACACGGAGACACTTAAGTGTCCGTGTGCTACCGGGCCAAGACATGGGCGTGGCTTGTCCTGTAGCTAGCTAGGTCAACATTCTGAAGCGGGCAGCATTGAGAGCCTGCTCCGTCTCCATTCAAACAGCCACGCCGCTGAAGGAGAATGTCCCTTCAACGAGCTCTACGCCACCCAATCACACTGCACCGTTTCATAGCAGACACCGACGACACGCGCTTTTACATGTGTCACAGAACCAGGCAGGGGAAAGACAGAAACGTGAATTATGTGATGGAGGGAGGCACAGACGGGTTTCTGCTATTACAGGAGCCAGGATAATAGGATACTATTGATTGTAGCAGAACAGTGTACATACATAATTGTCTTGGGCGGTGCGTGTGATTGTGTGGGCCTGACCCGAATGGGCATAGAATTGTATGCATGTATTATAGGCAGAGCAGCATGGCAGAGCAGAGTCAATTAGAACATTGTGAGTGTATAAAGGTCTGTAGTGGGTAGCACAGTGTTGGAAATGACACCACTTTACCTGGCATGTCGACTATGTATTATCATAGAGAGTAATTATAAACAAAAGGACATGATTTCTTAGCACACACTGTTGTAAAGCCTCTATGATCACATATGACTGTGTCTAGCTGATGTTGCCTGGCATACAGAGATTGGATTAGAGTGAATATGAATTACATCCTTTATCAATGTCAATAATTATATATATATATATACA
>JAODUK010000024.1:2777412-2797319 GCA_027564635.1 Typhlichthys eigenmanni
CAATACAACTTACAAATATACAATACAACTTTTTATTCTTAAAATGAAATAGCAAATTCCTAAAAGGAAATATATTTTTAGACTAGTCTTAATACGAAATTTGATTTTCACATGCGTCACCCTACAGGTCCCTACATTGCAGATAGGATATGAATACCTTAAGTATATGGGATAAAAATTATGTCTAAGTGGTTCCATAAACAGTCCATAAACGCCTATGTAAATGTATGCACGGTAGCTAACGGGAACTGTTTAGCCAACTGTCAACTGAACCCGCAACTGTCAGAGGTATATTTAAGTGTATGTACCACAACTGTCAGAGGTATATTTAAGTGTATGTACCACAAATGCACAGATGCTCCTCTGCGGAGAGTCCCACTCAAAGCAGCTGTTGATGTAACAGCCTGCGTTGATCAGAAACGTAATGCCTCGCCTCACACGGCTGAAGTTCCTCAACAGCATCTAGGATGGGAACAAATGACAAGATTATAAAAAATGTGAACATTACAATAGCCGTATGTGTTTTGACGGCTGGTGGGAAATAGACTGTGTGATGAGAACACGATGCTATTGGCTTGCTATTAACATGTAACATTAACTTTAAGGCTGTGGATTTTAAACATTTTAAATAGTGACACACAAAAAGAAACTAAAAATGTTATAATGATGTAATAAAATAAGAAAAAATAGCTGCATATTATTCCAGAAAATATTTTAAAAATGTAATTATAACATACAAAATTATGAATTGTACATATAGAATGTTACTAAAATAATATCACATAACATAATAATAAATAAATTCATACAGAAATGGAGGTTTCCAAACCCCACTTAGAAAAAATAATAGAAAAAAAAACATTTATGTTATATATATCATCTAACATATGATATATATCATCTATGAATATCACATTTATTTTCCACACACACAAATTAGCTAAAGGATATTATTATATTATGGCTGGATTATGTCATGCATTATCAGACCCTCTTAGGTTATGGTGTCTGTGGTTATGTGTCCTCTGTATGTAGTTTGATGTGGATCAAAAGGCCTGCTGCCTCCTCAAAAGTAAGATGACTCATGATGTCACTTTGGGACTATTCTCTCGACAATAAAGTTAAGCGCAATAATAGGAGTTTCCAACACAGCCCTTGATTTCCCCTCTCTGGGGCTTCCTCCAGGCAGTTGGCCAGAGATGAGAAAGACTTGGCTCGCTACTGCCTTCCCACTGGGTTGTCAACCAGTTGGGGAATAGCATAACAACCGCAGTGAACAATGACAGCCACCCAATCAGGTCAAAGTGTGAAGGAAGTGCTCCCACAAGACACTCTGTCTGCACACTTTGCTCTTCAAGAAAACTGAGACATTATTTAGATTTTTGTTTATGTGTGTGTGTGTGTGTGTGTAGTTTGGGGCGGCAATTTAAAGAGTACGTCCTTCTCTGTATGCATGTGCGATTCCACAAGGATTTGTGTGTTGGGGGTGACGGATGCTTTTTAGAGAAGATCTGTCCTACTCTATGTATAATTAAGTGCAAAGTTAATGCCAACCAGGGGATGCCAGTACGGTGTCCTCCTAGGGACACTCAGTCCCCAAGGACAATACTGAATAACTCGTTTTCTTGTACCGAAGCACACACTCGCTAAAAGGACACTGACTCACAGCAGACGCTCTGTTTTCTCCTTGGTTTATTATCATTACCAAGGCTACAATAAAACGCCTCAAGTATGATAAATTGGTCATTGGAGTGCTTCAAGTGATTATTAAAAACACTTTGAAAGCTGTAAATTCATGCGAAAGTCAAATGTCATAATTAGGATGAAAAAGCTAGAGTATTTGGCAGGGACTATTTATTACAGGGTGTTTTGTTTTGTTTTTCTTATGTGTGTGTGTGTGTAGAGTATGCCCATGCATGCATGCAGTGCTAGGCACCAAGCAACAGCAGGGGAGCTGCTCCCACACAAGAGAGCCCTCACGGGGCAGCAGCCAATGACGTCATCATTGTGAGACGCGGACACGGGTCATCTCTGTAAGTCACAGGTGAAATAGTGATGGGAAAAAAAGTGTGAGCTGGAATATAACGGAAAACAACATGGACAGACGGCAAAAGATAAGGGAAGACTCTGGGGAAGAGAGGCATAAACGCAGGGGCTATCAAAGGGGGAGCAAGCTTGCGTCGTGCGCGGCGTGGCAGCGGCTTCTGCGTCCGAGCGCTTCTTCACATAACACGCATTTGACGTGGCCCAGCCCCCAGCATTCAGCCTTTGTCATGCCGCCACAGTGACAATGAAGTGCAAAGTAGCAGTGGCACAGAGGGCCAACTATAAGGTTGGCCAATCCACTTATGCAGCCCAGAGCTGACAGCTTGACATTTCTATTCACCGTTCAGAGTGAGAGAGAAAGGGGAGGAGGGGGGGGGGAGAGGAAGATGAGTGGGGGGTGGGGGGATGTGGTTTTTCTTTCAATCATTCACTTCTGTCTTGCCCACACAGTAGTTGTGCCTCGCAAGGTGGCATTTTCAAGGCCTGTTTTGTTCAGACCATTTGTGTTAATGTGTGTGTGTGTGGTGAAGGAGATAAGCGATAGTGGATACAGATTAAACAAGCCATTGGGTGCTGATATACCTGTTTAGACACCCTGGGCTCATCTTCAATGTACTTCTGCTCTATGGGAATTAATGTTCTGAGGCCGGCTTTCACCTAGGGAAATTAAATTAATATACACACACACACACACACACAAACTTATTTAGGCATTAACTAGTGAGATTTTGAGACTTTTTCTTCTTCAAACATGACATAACTTCCACTGACTGGACATTACTTGGCAGCACATGCATCAAGCGTGCCCTGTGCCAGAGGCTAGAGAGCCTGAGAGACAGCAAGAGTGCAAGGGAGAGCAGGAGAGAGAGCCTGGGAGCGAGAGAGAGAGAGAGAGAGAGAGAGCGAGAGAGAGAGAGAGAGAGAGAGAGAGAGAGAGATAAAGGGACAGCCTGAGAGAGAGCTATAAGAGGAAAGGAAGAGCTATAAGATGGCCGCTGCTGGTGACACACAGCGACAATAAACGGGCGAAACAAAGGCTGCTGAGAGGGAGTCTTCGATAATTAAAACAAAAACAAGGATGGGGGACAGGGGACCAGAGACGGGATGGAGGCGAAGGAGGGGCGTAGCAAACAGAATAAAGACAACAGTACAGGAGGGCAAACGAGAGAGGGATGGTGGGAAGATGAGAGGGAGGGAGAGAGGGCCACAAACAAAAAGCAGAAAGGAGAATTTAAAAAAAAAGAGAAAGAAAGACTTACAGGGTTAAAAACCACGTCTATTTCAAGAAAGATGACCCCTTTTGTTGGCCCTGTCAGCTCCTTGCTTTTCAAGGCGTACGCTTTGCGTTCTCCATTTTGGATCTGTGGGAGAGGGACATGACAGGCGTCTGTCTGGCAATACCCGGCTGAATCCACTCCGCGGGCCACCTTTGAACCCCAGCTGCTGGCGCTGACAAGGAACCCGAAACAACTGCGGCGACTCTGACAAGTACCTGTTCATTACCCACTGCAGCTCAGCTCTGTCAAACCGAAATTAACTATCGTGGGGAATCACATTCTACAACACTAAGCCGTGTGTATATTAGCTCTTCCACATAACATTTAAATAGAGGAATGTTTAAGCATGTTTTCTCGTGAGTTATGTGCTGATACTTCAATATATCAATCAGTGTTGTATTTATAATATATCATTTCATATATTTCACAATCTTTGTCTATATTTAGCCACCCCCCGTAATCGCTTTTACTTTGTAAAAGAACAATAGTCTCATCAAAAATAACCTTCCACTATGTTTCTTCTGTTTTTCCCCAAAGAAGGAAAATGCAGAGACACCCACACACACACACACACACACACACACACACACACACACACCTCTAGCAGTAACTCACTCACATTTAATAAAGGTATAGCCACTTTGCCCAGGAAATCTGCGGTTCTGTCACGGTCCTCATCATACACTGTGACCTCTAGCACTGAGTGGATGTCCTTCACATTACTGGGTACAAAGAGACAGTGTAAAGACAAAGCACGCAAGCAATATTCTGAATATTATGTGCCGGTATACAGAGTCAAGATAAAGGTTTTCTCTATGCTAAACCTGTACATAAAATACATCTGAAACTTTATAAAGTAGCCTAATTTAAACTAATCTGATATTTGGTATTAAAAGGGGATTATCTAAAAAAATTTGTGCTATAAAAAATAAACAAAATGGGAATGAATAGCCTACATGTAAATTCCAACATAGGGTTAGGGTTAGCAACCTAGAGTTAGGGTAACCTTACCCTAGGAATTACAGCACATATATATTAAAACATATATTTAATATAGATTTTATTGTGCAAACATTTATATGGTAAATGGACTGCATTCATATAGCGCTTTACATTATTTTGCCTCACATTCACTCATTCACACACAGATGGTGATTGCTGCCATGCAAGGTGCGACCAACCACCGGTAGGTCAACACCGGGGTTAAAACCAACGGCCCTCCGGCTGGAAGTAGAAACACCCAGACCACTAGACCATAACGCCCCCCACTATATTAAATATAGTAGATTACTTGGAAAAAATACTTGATACCTACAATTATGACATTTGAATAATGATAACAATACAGTTTACAATTTATGAATATTAACAAGAAACAAAGAAAATAATGTTAAAATGTTTGTGACTATAAGAATCAATGCAGGCTATTATAATTACAATAGTGTTTTTATTTTTATTTACATGGATGGACAATAATTAACTTAAAGTGTAATTATGAAGTGTAGTAAATTTACCAGTAACTTACAAAGTGAAAACCTTATTCCACTCAGGGTTGAGGTTCTTGTAGACAGTGTGTGTCTGCAGCCGATCATTACTCAGCTCCACCACACAGAATGGGTCACTCTTACCTTCCAGGGAAGACACACATTTGCAGTAGTGCGTTCGTTATACTGTCTACTTTTTATTCTAATGCAACTACAGTACTGTACACTAGCACTAACTACAGTACAGTGCAGAGTACTGTAGTAGTACTGTACTGTACTACTACAGTAGTCTATAACAGTGTTTTCTTACTCGGGAGGACCCCTTCTGAATAGTTTGCTTTTGATTTAGCATCCTTCACTTTATAGACGTAGCATTGATCAAAATATCAAGCAATCAAATTCAGTGCTACAGCTGCTAGCTATTTCCATCAGCACCATGCAGCACAACTTAGACCACTGCTAGATACTGTATGAGGTAGGACAACTGCAAGGAGGCATTGCAAAATATAAAATAAAACATGAATATATATGTTCATTTTTAAAATTTTCTTATATATATATATATATATATACTGTATATCCCTGGACTACAGTTCCCACCAGCAACCGTAGCATCTTGGGCTCAACTGGACTTCAAATCCCAAAGTGTCTTTGCTATTTGCTATTAGTGCTTATATATATATATACTGTATATATGGACGTGGAGGACAGATGGCACCGAGATAACAAGAGGGTGGTCACAGACGATCAGCATATACTGTAGGACAGATTTAAAAATGACAATCCAAGCTGCTGTCTAGCTGATGTAGCAGAAACACAGAATGCAGTGTGATATTATGTTCTGTGTTCTTATTATTTTACAAAAATAGCAATTCAGAACCTAATAAAAACATAATAATGTTAACAGGCATCTGTTGGATTACTAATAATTGCTAAAACAAATATGCGTATGTATACTGTATGCTTAACTGCAATGCAATATGCATGAATTTAATTTCGATCACCTTGTTAATTGACTTTGATGTGCTTAATAAAACAGTTGCACTGTACATTTAGGCTTATCACTTAGAAAGGCTGAGTCAGCTGGAATACAAAAAAACTATCCAGAGAAATGTAGGATAGCGGACCAGCAGGCATTTGCATGTGTTGCACATGGTGGTCTTGCCGCATAAATGCCTTTCTTTCTGTCTGTCTGTCTGTCTGTCTGTCTGTCTGTCTGTCTGTCTGTGTGTGTGTGTGTGCGTGTGTGCGTGTGCGTGTGTGTGTGTGGTTGTCATTGATTGGTGTGATTTTCCTCAAATGTTTTGACAAGGCCAGGACATTTTGTGGGTGTGCTAAGTAAATGTCACTATGATCAATGCAGAGCGGTGGGTGTGCCTTTCAGAGATGTTTATGGCACTGAATTGATGGAGAATGTTTGAAGGGGATATTGACGGCTTGCACAACACAAAAGATACACCGTAAAGGTTATTTTTTGGGATGTGACTACATTTAAGGGCCCTACACAAACTTTGGTAAACACGTCGACCTACAGTGTGGCTGCATTACTCTGTACTGTAAACATCGGCCAAATTAATGTATTGTATGTCTGTATATCATATGGGATTATTCACTAGACATAGGATATCATAGTTGCATAGTAAATTGTAAAGCTAAGTCTAAATAGGCAAATTTTCACAACAGCAGTAACGTATTCTTTAGCAGTGTAATATTTGACTCTCTCCTTAATCAACCCAGTATTCACAAATCTACACTGATTAAACTGAAATGCAATCACCCAAATTAAGAGATGGATGATTTTTTTGTCTTCAGAAATATCCCCCTCCCCACTCCTCTCCAATATTATGTTTTGTAATGAAATGGCAGTGCCACATCAGACAGCCAGTTGTCAATGGTGATGAACTTTCACCTTATTGGCCGCCAGCAGCAGAGGCGGCTGTCTCAACCAATTACACGCTCAGGTTTGAGCGCCACTCAGCGATCATTCAGGTAATGTTCAACCAATCCCCCTCCCCCTCAAGCAGCTTCCATCACTGTATCACCGGCAGACAGTTTGTAGAGAAGACCCCGCGCAAACTAATTTCAGGGGGCCTTGAGATAAGTGTGGAGGATGAATGTAGTGTGTAGTCAAGGGACTAGACATTAATTGCCTTGCAGGAAGCTTACAGTTTGTTAGGGTTTGGTTTTAGAGTGACCACATGCTCGCTTGTAGTGTTTGTGTATGCCTGCATAATTAATGCAATTATATTAATGAATCAAGCATAATACACAATTATATTAAAGTAATGCACTGTTCATATCTCATACTCTGAGCTATATTTAATTTAAATAAATAATGACTGACATGTAACAGTGTCACTGTAAGCAAGGTGTATTTTTATATGTGCAAGCATGCTTGTTTTCACATAGGAATATGTCCCTCTGTTTGTGTCCCTCTGTGCGTGTGTGTGTGTGCGCGTGTGTGCGTGCGTGTGTTAGTGTGTGTGTGCGTGCGCACTCGTTCGCGCGTGTTTACATGCGAGTGTTTGAGAGTGTGTTCTATTACTATTGAAATGTTCTAACAGTAGAAAATCCACTCAGAAGGCACAAGAGCTGCCAGACAAAAGGAGTTGTTGGTTTTAGAGACTATTTCCAGTTATCCTACTCTGGTTCGAGTGGAGCTACTCCACAAAAACACTTCAATTAGGGAGAGATGGCCAGAGAGAGAGAGAGAGAGAGAGAGAGAGAGAGAGAGAGAGAGTTAGATACTCTATTCACACAATATCCCTCCTGTTCTCTGCCTAGCTCTGTCTTTCACCTTGTTGCGACCCTCTTTTGGTCGGGACTGTTATAAAAGACTGTACATGTGCTAAGGGCTCTTACGTGGTTCTTAGAGGGCTATTGTTTTTGTCACAGACAGAAGCACACACATAAACACGCAAGTGAACATTCATGTGCATGCACACACTCGTCTCTGTCAATCAGATATATAGACTACAGTGTAGATATAGACATAGGGACATACAGTAGGAAAACATTGTTATTTCACAGTGTTAGAGCCCTTTTTGCCAAGACTTTTGAGTAGCAAAAGAATGTATCATTATTATTTTCCGTCTTTAAACTTTTTTTTGTACAAAAATCCATTTGGTTCAGACTGAATGATGAGCTCCACAACAAGGTCATAGAGCCACAGCACGATGTAAATATCTTTTCCAACTGAGAACTGGAAGCCAGAGAGCTATTAGCCCTCTGCTCCGGTCGCTCCACGCAATAACCCAAATCAACCAGCTCCACTTTGTATCCGCTAATGGGACCCTGGCTGCTTCACGTAGAAAAAGACTAACTTTAAATGTACAGATACACACACACGCACACATGCACACACATACTGTATATACACACATACTTACACACACACAACCACACACATTTTCATCCCTATCTGTTAATGCAGAGTGAAAAACTAGGCCTGTCCACCGTAGACCTAATTAAAAGTAAGAATTAATGGAGAACATGGGTTTCCATGCAGGAAGAGAGAGAGAGAGAGAGAGAGAGAGAGAGAGAGAGAGAGAGAGAGGGTTTGGAGAGAAACTATGTATATTTTCTTCCAGAATTCAAACAACTGATCTCTATCATCTCAAACAAACAACAAAAGTTGTTCCTGTCAAAATATATCATTTTCTCACACTTGTTTAAATATATAGAGTGGACTGTTTGTATTCACTGTTCAGTTACAGAAGACAATATTTAATTGAGTTAAAAATACATATGGATGAATGATATCACCAGACTATTTTTATAAATGATTAATAAACAATTTTTTGTACCTTAACTGTAATCCAGGGTTCGTGATTAATGGAGAATACGTGGTGTGATTGCATATTTAAAGTTTAGTATTTTGTGTCGATACTAATATTTAGATTCAGCTATATTTACTGTATATATTAGAGTGAGTCATTCAAAAGTGTATTTGTACTGTTGACAGTTTATACTGTAATGTATTAAGTGACTCAATAAATGACGTCTTACCTGTGACATCTGCTGCCATGAGCCCCTCTGCCTTTATAACCTTAACTTGCACGACCCCAACATCCTTCAGGTTATGGAAGGACCTCAACAGGCTCTGCAGAGGTCACAGGGCATCAGTGAAAAGTCACACATGAGACAGGAGAGACATCAATAACAACATCAATAAACTTACATTTCACTTGGAGAATAGGGCTAGAACATGTCCTTTTCCAAAACACAGCGCTGGTATTTGCATCCAGGACAAAGAGAGGGCGAATTGTTCTATTTTATCGTGTACTGTAGCTATTCTGCTCTGACTAGACAGAAGTATTACTTAACATATTACTTTGCCCTGCTAAAAAAGGTGTTGAGTATGTTTAGAGGTGAAACAGTTTGACTTTTGCTGAATGTTTTAGGTCTGGAAGACAGAAAGGAGATAGAATGAGAAAGAGAAAGATAGATAGATAGATAGATAGAGACAGCATGACTTATAATTAAATATTCAGCATTATCATTCAGCAATGTTGCGGCCAGGGATATCGCAGACACATTTCTTACTTTAATCAGCTGTTCTCAAACTGTGGATCAGGAGGACAATGGTGTTTAGCAACCATGAGATGAAAAGTTTTAATATTAACTTTCATGTTTTAATTTGTATTCTTGTTGTATTCTTGTATTAATGCTGTGATTATCTTATGTCCATAAGATGTGCATGCATTTATACTTTTATATTTATACATATGTATATATCTATATATGTCTATATATATATATATATATATATATATTTTTTTTTTTTTTATGCTATAACCTAAGAGACACCGGTCAAAAACACAGGGGTGCAATTATAAAACATACATGTATTGAATTACTTTACTCTATATCTTGTAGTACTGTGTATGTACTATAAATATACAATTACATTTGAAGTTAGGATTTTATGACACAAACAAACACACACACACACACACACACACTCACATTTGCTTGGATGGTACAGGAGGTCGTACTGTATGTACTTTATACCAGTCACCCATTAGATAACCTTTTCAAAGTTATACATGAAGAACCAGGCCTGTGTGTTAAACTTCAAATGAAGGAACTAGTCAGCAGATCTACTTCAAAGTGGAGTACTGTGGCAAACGTAAACACATGCTTTCAAACACGGGCACTTACTTATGCACAAACACGCGTGTGAGGCGCTATTATGGGGCCAAACTGAATAGCATGCAGCCGTGTGTTGAAAGAGTTGAAATGTTCTTCACTTCAATTTATTTCCCTCTCTCTGCAATAACCCTTTCCATCCCCACAGGAGTAATTATAATTTAAATTTCAGAGTCAGGGCTACAGACTTAATTCATTATTACCAACTCTGTCAGACTCTGCCTGTTTCCAGCGATATCATTGTCCAAAAGCTCTCTAAAGGAGATGTGAAGCGAGAGAGGATGTGTGTGTGTGTGTGTACTGTGTAGAATGTGTGTAAGAGAAAGCAATAGGGCAGTGAAGTGTGTGCACTCATGGGGAGGGGGCAATTCTCAATTTATAACAATGATTTATTAGTAGATACTAGTGCATATTGTGATTGACATGGATTATGAGATATTGAGAATTATAGATTATACAGTATATAGATTAGGAGAAATATTCAAGACAGCTGCTACACTATACAGTATCATAAAGTAAAGTATTCAGATTGCATATTTGACACGTACAACAAACACACATATCCACTAAACTGACACCTTGTGTGTCAGTTTAGTGGATATGTGTGTTTGTTGTCGGTTTGGGTTTGTTGTCAGTGTTGTCATAATTACAACAGGTCGTTTAGCAGACACTGTTATGCACATTTTACTCACAAGGAGTACAAATGCAAGTACAGTATCATGAAGCAGAGAGGGGTCTGACATCTTGCTCAAGGACTCATCATGCTTACATGAAGCTCAGGCACGCCGGGGATCGAACCCAGAACCTGTGGGCTGTGCCACCTATCCTGATGAATGGCCACTCCTCACCTACACCCTCATTATATGTGTACACACACAGGCACACACACACACACACACACACGCACATGCACGGGTACACGCACACACGCACAACAAATCTAATAGACACGCACACACAATTCAGGCAGTAGACCCAGCTGTCTCGATGCCTCCCAATCTGTCTGTGTGTCTGTCTGTCTGTCTGTCTGTCTGTCAGTCAGTCAGTGTAGCACGACAGCAGCTATCTTCATTTATCTCTTCATGTAATCCTGTGAGTCTCTCCTGCGATACTTAACGCCGCCTCTTTAGCTGGCCCCCTGACCGCTGGGTAGGAGACGAGGGCATCCTACACACATTCCCTGTGTGTGTGTGCATGCGTGCACCACTAGAGAAGAGGTCACCATGTCCTCTTCCACCCACCCACCCCCCACCCATCTACCTGCCCATTAAGTGCCATTAGCGTGTCTGTTCCTTTGCCATCAAAATGCATAAATCTCTCTCTCTCTCTCTCTCTCTCTCTCTCTCTCTCTCTCTCTCTCTCTCTCTCTCTCTCTCTCTGTCTATTACTGGCAAGAGGACACAATTGCACCCACAAGGACAAAAACGCAGACACACAGACACACACAGACACACACAGACAGACACACACAGACGCAGACAGTCACAAAACCGCCACAGTGAGGGAAAGGCGGGTTTTAATGAGTGTGCTGCAGTACTCAGGTGTGTGTTACTGGCTGTCATCAATGGACATGAGATTAGGATGCAGAGAAAACACCTGCCAAAGACGACGCCATGACCTCAGTGTGACCGCCACAAGGTTGTGTGCGTGGGTGTGCATGTGTGTGTCTGTGTGCGTGTGTCTGTGTGTGTGTGTGCGTGCGTGCGTGCGTGAGTACTCATAAGTGTGCAAATGCATCCCATGATAACAGCATTATCATACCAGCCCCCATCCCCACTGCCTACCCACACACACACACACACACACACATAATTTCATCAACTGAAATCCATTTGAAAGGTGTGTGTATGTTTTTTTAATGATGAACACAGTGGCTGGAACTAAGAGAAACATTTCAATTGTCTACTGTTCTTCACTGCCATGGTTTGAGGCATGTCGTTGTCACATCCGCCGCCGTGACGATGACAGTGTCGCGCACATGTAGCGTCCCTCAACCCCCCTCCTTATAAAACCTTTATTTTCCACAGATGTGTAGTGTGTGTGTGTGTGTGTGTGTGTGTGTGTCGTTAGGGCAGCTGATGTTATGCCAATCATATCAGTGAGTAAAGAGAATAACAGAGGATAATAACACGCTCATACACACACACACACACACACACACACACGCACGCACACGCACGCACACGCACACACACACACACACACCTAGCAAGTGTGCACACACCAGATTAGTGTGTTGTGCGGAGCATTGTGCGGCATTAGTGCTGGTACTTGCTGTTATGGCCGCTCCCTGATAACGTACATCTTTATTACATTCCCAGACTCAACGGCATGCCGGTCTGCCCACAGAAGAAATATGCTAATAGGCAGAGAACATTCTAGTGCCCTCTTTGCCCAGCCGCCTATCTCACCCAGGCATTAACGCCAACAGGAGGGCCAGACAAAGGCAGAGAGAGAGAGAGAGAGAGAGATAAAGAGAGAGAGAAACAGAGAGATGAAGTAGCAGAAAGCAATGGCAAGGGAAATGAAAGTGTCTAGCCTTCAGCCGAGCAGAAAAACGCGGTCTGCACCAGTTGTGAGAAAGGTGAAATAGCTTTTTCTTTTCACTTTACACGCCTCCCCTTCCCAGTGCAACCATCACCCTTTACCTCTCACCCCCTATTACACACACACACACACACACTCCCCACCCTCGATTTATGATTGTGAGAACAGGCAGTGTGTGTGCGTGTGCGTGTGCATGTGTTGGTCCTAGAGCTCCCCCTAGTGGCTGCTGTGGAGCCAACTGTAGAGGGCGACCTCCTGCAGCTACACAATGGGGCACCAACACGAGTATGTAGGTCGTGGCACCTGTGTTTGGCCTGCAGATTGCTCTCAGCTGGTACCCATACTCACATAATATACACACACACACACACACCAGCTGGTACAGTATCATCGGATAGTATATCATATTTTGATTGCAGCGTTTCCCATGTATTGATGTATTTGTGGCCCAACAGTCAAAGTGACCCAGAATAGTTAATACTGTAGGCGTTTTATAGGTATTTTTACATCAGCTAATGTACTTTTACTATGTCTACCAAAGCTCCACCAGTAGATTCATATTATGATTAGAAGGTGACAGTATCACTGAATAGGATGCACCACGTGTGTGTGTGTGTGTGTGTGTGCGTGTGTGTGTGTGCATGTGCGCCTACACGTGAGTGTGATATTGTGTTGAGAGTGACAGGAGGTGAAAGGTTAACTAGGCTAAGACAAAGACCAAGCTAAATGCATTGTGTGGTATGTAGGGCCTCGGGGGCCTCGGGGGCCTTATAACTAGGAGCTAGGAATGGCCATGACTAACACACACACACACACACACGCACGCACACACACACCTAGTATATCATAACTTACTATAGCAGCTGCCTCTAAGCTAAAAAATGACAATCATAAATACACTAAAGCCACATTAGCATAGTTGCTACACCATCCTGAAGCCTGAATTGTAGCACACATTGACAACAACAGGGAAAGTAAAACATTAGAATTTTACAAATAAGCATAGCTATAAAATGAGAGCGAGACAACATGTTAATTACAGAGCAAACTACAGTAAATGGCATGAATTAGCTAGTGTAAATGCTTAGCATGGGGTTTGTGTGGTCAGACTCACATATCTATGCATTATCTGCTGTCTCTCGCGCGGGTCGTCCAGCATGTTGACGGACAGGTCGGAGATGGAGACGGCGGCAGATGCAGTCAGTGTGACCAGCAGCACCAACATGCCCTCGCCCTCATCTAGTGGCAAGTCCAGCTTGTGTGTGTGTTCTTTACTGAGCACCGACAGGTCTATCATACACCTGTCACACACACACACACACAGTGTTGGAGTTTAGCTAAGGCATGTTAAGCCAAGGAAGGCAGTTTAAATTAGGGGTAACATACATAAATATATAATTCTACAAATAGGTTAGGGTTAGCATAATTATTGTTTGAATCGAATAGATTAAAGTGAAGGAAATGGCATGACAACTATGTTTGGGTAAGGAGCTACAGTATGTGTGTCCGAGGCAGAGCCACAGAAAGAAAGAGGTGTTCATGTATACCTGCCCATGAAGTCATCTTTCTTGCCAGCATCTTTATCCCAGACGGTGATATCTACTAAACCTCCATGCTCTTCATACAGGTGGAAGTCAAACTGTTCCCTCCACTGGGGGTTTAGGGTTTTAGGCATCGTCTGAATAGGCAACAGGCAAATACAAGTGCATTACATGAAACCAGCATAAGAAGAAAGAAGGTTGCATATAACATTGGGAACTGTAGTTACAGTATTTTATCAAATATAAAACCATTACCCGATTCAAATCTGCCCGAACCCGGGTCGGTCTATATTTCTAACAAATTTCACCAGGCATGCCAGGTGCGGGATGTATTTACTGTATTAATTAAGGCAGATATATAAATTGCAGTGTGTTTAGTAGCATACATTATAAGCAAAATGATTCCGAGGCTTTCCAGACTGATACTCACGGCAAAGTTAAACTGAAGTTATCCCAGACCTGCCCATTTGCTAATTGTCGCCCAGGTGTCGGGGTGCACGATATTGGAAAAAATTTGGTATTGACTGAAAATTGCAATATCAAAATGAATTTAGATTTTTTTTTATTTTAGTAAACACAAAGGTTATGGGAAAATGCATCAAAATGCATCAAAATATATTCATAACACCCTTTTTTAATGTTTCCTCTTCAATCTCCATTATGTCATTAGCTTCCTCAGCCACCATATCTTACTTTTCTAAATGTCTAAATCAAACACAACTCAGCCAAACAGCCCACGGACACATCTCCACAAAATAAACTGAATATTGCTCTTCCTGCAACATGTTCGATATGATTTTGCGCAACGTGATATTGCAATAACGATACTGAGCCGATATATTGTGCACCCCTACCCAGGTGTTTCCCATCCTAATCAGCCCTTGTAAATAGATGTGTGTTTCTCTTTGTTAGTTGCTAGTTTGTCAAGTCTGTTATTTAACACTGTGTCATTATGGCCTCCTTGCCTGTCTACCTTGCAATGTGCCGGTTTGTCTGTCTGTCCCTAGATACTTACTAGATTAAAGGCAAGGTTAGTAATTTTCAAGAACGCTTGCTAACTTTGAGCTCAAATCAAAACAATATTCCTCCGCGGCGGCGCTCCAGACATCTAAACGCATTGTGAAGCAGAGTAGTACTACGGTTTTGTTGATGTGCAGTGATCGCCACTTTGTTTATGTTCCTATTTATGGAGCCAGGGCTAGATGTATTGGATTATTTTTTCAACATGCACAGAGAACGGTAAATTAGCAAAATGTGAGAAGATATTTGGTGTATTAGCTTACACAGTGGCTAATACAAGCTTGCGATAGTTGACTGTACCTTTAACTGCTGTTTGCATATCGCCTGCCTCTATAACATTAAATCCTGCCTGCCACTGCCCGGGACTACTGTATCTGCCTGTTTCTCTGTTAGGGTTAAACTTGTTTGTTGCATATACCTCCTCCTGCTTACCTCTGCCTCCTGCAATTGAGTCTGAACTCAAACCGTGCAAATATTATGTTTCATTATATGTACACTATAGGAACTTTATAAGTCAATAACTAGTCCTTTCCAAATAGAGTGCTTACCTTGCTCTTATATTTTTGGTGTCCCATTCGGAACTTGACATAGGGATCACTGAGGCCATTGGTATCCATGGGCTGGAGGTCACGACCTTCAATCAGACTAATGCTCACGATGCCTCTCCACAGTTGAGCTTTTCTGTGCACATCTGACAGACGCATACTCTGGTACTACAAAGGAGAGACACACACATTCACACACATACAGCACACATTTCAATGAGTTCATATCTAACATGTTGGCCTGGAAACCAGATCAAAAGTTACAGAGAATTTTCAGCTTCTCTCACAAAAACACTTTAAAGTGTAAAAAGACAAGCATTATATCTTTGCACTTTCAGATAGGTCTGAACTTTAACTACGTTTGACTCTTAATTATCTCAAACAGTTTATCATGGAGTGTGAAGCTGCTGCATTTGGCTCAACCACTTAAGCGTATAGATGCTCAATTAAAGAAAAAAAATGTCTGTTCAAAAATAATAACCATATGCGTAGCCACAAAAGGAGGCAGGATAGAACCCAGGAGTCACTCTTATTGGTTAGGATACAGAAAATATCTAGTTAGCGCTCAAGCTGATTCCCGAGTCACAGGCGGGGTGGCCCAGATTGAGAGCTTCAAAGGCCGTTTGTGAAGCAAGCTACAGAAGGACACGTGCCCAGCTACAGTATCACTTAGGTGTTTATGTTTCTTAGCAGAACTCAAACTTTCTTTACCTTAAGTGGAAGAAAGATCTATGAATAATATATGAATGACTAATTATGATTCCAAACGGGAGAGAACATACTGTAGATACTATAGCTGTATTTTGAGGGAGCACAATTGCACAAAACCTTTTCTGCCGCAAGTATTTATTTTATTTTTTAAGTATTATGTATTAAGTATTCTTTTTTTATTAATAATAAGAAACAGATGTGTGCTGCATGCATGTGCCAATGAGAGGAAGTGCAAAGCAGTGTGCGCTTTTAATGCATTCTGACAGCCAATGACAATCATGGACACGGTCAACTTAAAATGATGAAGACCAGTTACAGAAACACCAAAGATTCCCACTTAAGATTAAGGAGCATACAACTTTCTATGAACACCAACAGCCATTTCTTACGCACATCTCATCAAACAGGTGCCCTAATGTCCAATACCGTATGCAAAATTTAAACAGAAAACAAGTATGTTACATCCAACACTGTATTTTCTCACCCAACAGCTGCAATACACTACACTGTACTTAATGTTCAGTAACTCCGGTGACACTGTGGTTTGTTCATACCATTAAATGACAATGACTTAGAGAACACCCCTTCACACACTGGATGTATGCTGTATTTGCACCTTGGTGCTCGTATATTGCAGCTAGTGGAAAATAGGCCAGTGACAGCGTGAAGGAGAACGGAGGATGGATAACTGCTAATACCACTGAGAGAGGAGGACGAGGAGGTGAAGGAGGGATGTGAGGCAGGAGCCAGGGAGACTCCGGCCGTGAATCAAGAACACCCGTGCGGGACCGGGAGAGGAGGTGGGGACCGGTTACAGTACAGTCACAGGCTGTGGGGGTGCTGGGGGTGGGGTCACATGCTGCTTCGTACGTTTACCTTACTAGATCGTTTCCAGTTCCTTCTCAAAAGCATGGTCTGAAAATGAGATAAAGCAGTTACAGATCGGTCCCTGCTGTCGAACCACCCTCGACCCAGCTGCGCAGTATGACGATCATTGTTAAAGGGTGGGGGAAGGGCGACTGGAGGTTGGGGTTCAGCCCAGGGTGGGTGCAAGATGGGTTAGAGGGCAGGAGGGAGGGAGGGGTAAGTTGTCATTCATGCAGCTACAATAAGCCACACATGTTGGAAGCACATCGATTTGTTATACGGTGCCACTGGTGTAGATTTCATTTGAATACAATTGAACATACAATACTGAAAGCTTTACAGTATTTGTGAAATGTGACTATTCCACTATTAACCAGTAGATGGTGGTAAAAAGCAGCAAAATATGTGTATTTTATTGCAAGGGAGATCCAAAGTGATGATGCTTAACTTAAATAGAGCTTTATTTGTTCTGTGAAATTTGGATTCTCTGAACTCTAGTACTAAATAAGCAATAGAATTAAGACATCATATCAAAAGGAATAACATATTTCCTTTATGCATGCCCACGCATGCAGGGGTCCAATTATCCAAACAAATAAGTTAACAGAAACAAATACAATGCTGAAACACCGATCCTGTCCACAGAGGAACAAGCCAACATAATTAAGGAAAAAGAAGCACTCTTTGAACAGAGAGCCATATTAATTATAGTATGCAGAGCGTGATCCTTCTATGATGTTGGCACAATCAAGTGAAGTTCATAGGCTCTTGTTTAGCCAATATCTATCAAACGCTTGTTAAACTCACTGACTACTGTCAATTTAATACAAATGCACATAAATATACTGTGTCTGAGATCAACAGAAGAAATGTCCTTACAGCTTCCCTGATGTCGCCTTCTTTGGGTGACATTGTGACAGCTAGCTCCAGAGTTCCCAGGTTGTGGTCAGGATACTGGGGGTCATTCAAGTCTAGGGTGACATCCAGGGTCCTAGCAAGCAAGGTCAAAGGTCATTGATGTGCACAACAAGAATGTAAAGACTTACAGTAAAGCATACCAGTCCGGTTTCTACATGCACACATACTGTAAATATGGCTAGTTATGTATTTATCACGTCACACTCTAATTTACATTTACTTTTAGTGAATAGCACAACGCAAAACTAACATAAAACCTATAGTAGAATTTATAAATATTGTTTGCTGGGAATATTGATTGAAACACATCTAGTCTCTTTCGCTAAGTGGTATGATATACTGTACACTGACCTGTATATTATACTGTATACAATGGTCTTATAAATAATGTCCAGTGGAAAACACTAGAGGGTGCTAGTAGACCAATAAAGTTACACAAGGGGGTTAAGAATTCGGATAAAAACAAACAATGAATTAGGAAAATCCACAGAGAAGGAAGAAAGAGTGAGTGAGAGAGCGTGCAGGTGGCAAAAGATAGACCTCTGTTGTTCCAGGGACTCCAGATAAAGGTAGGCTGAGCCCATGAAGTCATCCTGAAGGCCAAAGTCATAGTCAAAAACCTAGGAAAGGAAAAATTCAAAGTTCAACAACCATCATTCTCCACTGGTGCTTTGAGGTAATATAAATATAATTTCTATTTTGAGTGATATTCTAAGTGAACGATGGTTCTAAGTGAATCGTCTTATACTGCAACCTCAGTAAGGCAAATGAGCAGATTCCAGATAGAGATGCACAAGGTGCCCTTATCTCTGCTGTCAGTCATGTTGCCAAAGCTGGCAGGCATTGGTTTAAATCTATCATCTCCACTATCACCAGATTTCACTGTATTCTGATAATATAGGGTAAACTTTTGGTTCTGAGATGAACACAGTACATTTGGCTGCTGGTTTCTATAAACACAGGCGAGCGTTCGAAATACCCTGCAGCTCTCAACTTTAGGGATGGTCTTGGGGGGACGGGGTGGGATACATTAGGTGGAGGGTCTAGGGGTCCTCCCTCAGAACATTTTGAGAATCTTTTAACACATAATTTCCTGCATTTTGGTCAAATGCTATGCACCATTTTGTGCCTGTTCTGCATGGGGGAAAGGCATAAATAACAAATACATCCTAATTGATATGCTATAGTCACAGTTCAAAGGCGCTGTTACATAGACTTTACATTAGGCTTTTATAAAACAATTTACAAATATGCTGTTTGCTTGTCACAAATTTAACACAGAAATTTATATTTCACTGCAAAAAAAGCCCTATCAAATATAAGTGCAAATATATTAGTCATAAGCTTAACTATGCTTAAAACAATCAAATGTGGCTGCCAGTGCAGTAAGTTAAATTCACTTGATAATTTTTCTTAAATTAAGTGCACATGTACATTAATTAAATCACTATATAATCAATTTACATTAGAAACAAGCTAGAAACTATATTTTAAATGTAGAAACAAGATTATCACACTAAATTAGATATAGTTTTTGCAGTGTTGTACGTTCCCTCCATAGACAATACTTCGTCTTCACAAAACAGTGTGGCTGACTTTGATTCGAGTGGAACGACGAATGTGAAAGTCACGGCAACCCAATTATTAATTATAATTAAAATCTAATTATAATCAATCCAGGTTGTCTGAATAATGAGAAACACTATAAGAGAGTATAACACTACGGTTTTCTTCTCAGAAGTAATCTGACAGCTATTAATTAGTATCAAAAAAGATATTAATTACAATAAATTTATATAA
>JAODUK010000024.1:2798626-2813963 GCA_027564635.1 Typhlichthys eigenmanni
GACATTACGAACACGCCCATTCAGCCCTGAGCCCTTTGCATGTAGCGTTTTTTGTCATAATGTTAACACACTTATTTTTATTTATTTATTATTTATTTATCCCTCTGCAATATATTGGTTACATTTCTGCACTTTGTAACCTCTTTCCTATGTCTTTAATATATTTAATGTAAGAATGGCAATGAAGAAGACACATACAGCATGCAATGTAAGATGTTTCTGCCTAGGATAAGGCAGCAACAGATTTTATACTGTGATAGAAGGGGGAAGGGTGTCTTTGGAACAGCAATGAGTTTACAATGACAACAAAGGGAATGGTAATCACTCAAGATACATGAAGATAATAGCTACAGTAATAGACACACGCCAGAGGGGTCACAAGTTAAGACAAAGAGGGAAAGATCAAAGCTATAGACAGATTGTCATTCTTGGAAGTTGTCTTGACATGAGGAGAGCATAGGTCATTCGGTCACTTCTATCTAATATACAGCAAGTTGTCATAAGGCTATATAAGCTGTACTGGTAAAAGACTGGAAATCAATAAATTATCCAACAATATGTGGAAAGGTCACTATAAAGGTGTTTTGATTGTCACATACATATATGAGATGACTAATATGCTTAAAACAAGCAAAACTGGCTGCCAAGTGAAAGTGAAGTAAGTGAGCTTGACTCTAGTCTGGCACTGTGAAGAGACATGAGAGGTGTAGAATAAGTGGGAGGTCCCACGGGTCGCCGGTGAAATTCCACTACACTTATTGTTTTTTCACTTACCCGGTTGTGCGGGGAGGCGAGCCCCGCTAGGGCTCTCGTTTCTGGTGTCAAGCGTCCGGCGCCCGCCGGGCGCGACCCATCTCAGGGACAGTGGGCAGGTGGGGAGTTTGACTGGGGCGGTACACCTGTCAAACGGTAACGCAGGTGTCCTAAGGCGAGCTCAGTTAGGACAGAAACCTCCCGCGGAGCAGAAGGGCAAAAGCTCGCTTGATCTTGATTTTCAGTACGAGTACAAACCGCGAAAGCAGGGCCTCACGATCTTCTGGCTTTTTGGGGTTTAAGTGTCAGAAAAGTTACCACAGGGATAACTGGTTTGTGGCGGCCAAGCGTTCATAGTAATGTCGCTTTTTAATCCTTCGATGTCGGCTCTTCCTGTCATTGTGAAGCAGAATTCATCAAGCGTTGGATTGTTCACCCACCAATAGGGAACGTGAGCTGGGTTTAGACCGTCGTGAGACAGGTTAGTTTTACCAGTTTTACCAGTGTCACATAGGTCCATGGTATCAGTGTCACAAAAGCTCTGTGGTACCAACGTCAAATAGCTTGTGGAGGCGCGGCTGGGAACTTTCAAGGTTTAATGCCGGGGAGCGGTGCTTAAGTGTGAGCCAAAAGGGTCCGGCTGGTGTGCCGGGGGCCTTGAGGTCTGGGGGTCTGATGGCAGGCAGGCAGGCAGGGTGAGAAAAGCTTACAGCACCTGGTTACAGCACCAGGCGGTCTCCCATCCAAGTACTAACCAGGCCCGACCCTGCTTAGCTTCAGAGATCGGGCGTACTTTTTAAAAATATATATTTTTATTAGCATCATCACATACAAGACTACTGTCAGCACAGTACACAACAATTTTGGTGCAGCAGCACACCCACCCCCAGAGATGCATACGTGCCAGCCAAAATCAACAAAACCATAAACCAAACAAAACACTCTACACTCACAAACCAACCCCACACACCACTGCACACGCCCACATCTCCAACTCAATTAAAACATAAACCAACGAAGAAGACGGATGAGCCAGATCCACACGCCCAACCCCACAACCCCGCCACCCTCTTCCCTCATCCCACCTTGAACACACTCTACACATCCACCACCCTCCCATCAGTGAGCCATGGTCTCCTCCAGCCTCCTCACCCACACGGCATATCTGAAAGCACTTAAGAACAGATTTAACCAATTCAAATTCACCCCCCTTCTCCACCCCCCCCACTCCAAACATAAACACCCGCTCCTGCTCCTCCCCAACCCATCCCAGGCCATCCCACTTCCAACCCACCACTTCCCATAGTTTCTTAACATCCTCCACCAACAACGAACACGATAAAAACATGTGCACCAGTGACTCCTCCCCCTCCCTGCTCACATCCCGGTTGATCTGGTGCAAAACAGTATTCGTGTTCATCCTGTTGTGCCTCACCCTAAAATCAACGTCCTCCCACTCCAACTGATTGCCCCTCACCTTAAACGTGCTCCACACTCTGTCTACCGTGATACCCGCAAAAACCTCCCCCCACAACCTCATAGCCGCCGGCTCCCAGACTCTCCCCTTCCTCCCCAGATAATACAACCCCCTAGCACTCATGCCCTTTAACGGAACCCTCACCCCCCCCTCCTCCACATACAACTCAGGAAGCCCCACCTCCCTCACAAACCTCCCCTCACCATACACCCTCCTCTTCCACACTCCAGGCAACCCATCCAACACTCTCTGATAAAACGCACACACCGCACCATCAGTCACATCCGCATCACGCAACCTCACGGTCACTTACAAACCCCGGTGCCATCTCCAACATTACATCCTTCACCTGACGCAGCCCAGGCTCCATGAACACCACACCTATCACCTGCCTACCCCCAATTCTCACCACCTCATTAAAAAACGAGGGGTGACACCCGACCTCATCCATACTACCACAATCATACCTCACCCTGTCCAAGAACTTCCCCCACTCCCACAACACTTCCCCATACAAGCCCCCACCCCTCGCACCCTGTCCCCTTCCATCCTCATCAAGTCCATACACCCCCATGCCACCACACACCTGCACTACCCCCCGAAAACACCTCTTCCAACCACTATCCTCCACCCCATACAGATACTTTGCCACCCTCCTCACATCCACATCCACCAACCGCAAACCACCCGTGCTATACTCCCCCACCAACACATCATAAGCCACCCTCACACCATTCCCATCCCACAAAAAGTCCAGTACCATCGTCTTAATCCTACCCAACACTAAGCTCGATATCTCCAAAACCCCCAACCTATACACCACCTTAGCCAAAACCAATGCATTCACCACCACCACCTTTCAATTCAACCTCAACCTACGCGCCCTCCACAAATTCAATATCACAGCCATCTCCCCTAAAACACCCTCCCACCTCCTCATCCTCACCTATATACACACCCAACACCTTTAAAAAAAACCATCCTCTACCCGTAGTAAATCTCCCAACCCCCCCCTCCACATACAACACCACCGACTTTGTGTAATTCAAACGTGCCCGACACCCTCCCATACCTCTCTATGCCCTCTAACACAAGTAAAACGTCCACCTCCGTGCTCATCAACAAAAGTGCCAAAGGCTCCACCACCAAACTATATAAAACCGAACTCAAAGGACACCCCTGCCGAATAGATCTGTGCAAACGAAACGTATCAGTGAGAACCATTTTCACCCTGCTGCGTGCATTCCCATATATTAATTGCAGCCACCCAATTAACCCCCTCCCAAAACCCATAGCCTCCATGACCTTAAAAAGAAAAACATGCTCCACCCTATCAAACGCCTTGTGAAAATCCACCACCGCCAACCCATCTATTGCCACCCCAATCTCCTCCACCGTGATCTCAGCATCGCACATCTCTCTATCACCCACCACCAATGTGTCCCGCACACACCCCAACACACTAACCATGTCCCCCATATCTACCCCCTCCCCAGCATACAAATCCCGATAAAACCCATTCCCAACACCCCAACAAAACTATCCACATCCACCCCGTCCTTACCCTTTAACACCCTGATAAAACCCTGCTCCTGCCTCCTCCTTTCCAACCTTAAAAAATACACAGTGCACCTTTCCCCTTCCACCGCATGCTTCATCCTGCTCCTCACTACAGCTCCCCTACACCTCACCCTCTCTAACTCCCCACACTCATCTTTCAACCACATCATACACTTCCCCCCTTTCAAACGTCCTCCATCCCCATCTTACACACCCTCTCCCACCTACCGACCTCCCTCGCCCTCCTCCGACACTCCTCCATACTAATCACCTTGACAGCCTCCTTCATACGACACCACTCAGCCCCCACATCCATCCCAGGCACACACCTCTCCCCCAACACAAATCTCACTCGCTCACCATAACACACATCAGACAACACACTGGCATTTAAACACCACACACCTCCCCCCGCTCACACACACCCATCGAAAAAGACAGAATAGCATGGTCACTCAGACCAGTAAATACACAACCCACACAACCTATCCTACCCACAATACCCTCCGACACCAACACCAAATTCATCCTTGACTGCTTAATGCACCCCCCCCACCACCTGCTGCCATGTATACATTAGACCACCCAGGTCACTGGCTCTCATCACATCCATTAAACTACCACCGCTAATCACCCCTGCAAGCACACTGCGTGACACATCATTACGAAAAATCCCATTCGAGTCCAACCTACACAACTTGACATTAAAATCCCCAACCACTATATAATTTCCCACACATCATTTCCCCAAGGTGCCAAAAAACACCCTCTTTAGCCTCATTATTCCCCACATACACATTCACAATCCTATATAAATCACAGCAATACATAAAATCAACCACCACCAAACGCCCCTCAGTATCACTGTGAACATGTACCACCCCCCTCACACCCCCTTCCTCACCCAGACCCCCACCCCTCTGGCATCAGCCGGACCATTACTCACAAAAACCTCCCGTCCCCACCGCTGCTGCACCTCCAAACACAGTGCATCATCCCCCAACACACAAATGCTCCACCAACCCAATCTTTTCCCGACTCCTCACCCCATTTACACTTAAACACACACCATCGAGAGAAACAAAACACAACCCCACCTCATCATGAAGTCTTCCCCAAGGCCTTACCCCCCTTCTGCAGCCTGTCCCTCATGCGCCACAGCTGCAACGCAGCACCCAGGCCTAGCTGGTGCCCCATCTCTATGTCCGCCCTCCTCCTCCTCTCCCCCTTCTTTGAGACATTACGGCGCACAGCTGGGTCCAGCCAGTCCACATCCACCACACTCACCCCCAACCCCTCACTGACCTCCATACAGTCCGCCTAGTTAGACCTCCCCCACAGAGGGACCCACCTCACTCATGTCCATAGGAGTCCACATCGCTCCCGAAAGCGTGAGCAAAGAGCATCGGGCGTGCGTTGGCCTTCAGGTAGGTGGTAGGCGGGCCTGGAGGTGAAGCGGTGGTCCCAGTTACTTAGGCCGAGCTGTGGCGCACCTAGGCGGGCGTGATGTGCTGCAGTGAGTGCCTGGAGCTTAGGCGGATGTCCCCGGGACTTAAAGAGCTGTGCTGCTCCTAGGCGGGCGTGGGGCCCACCAATAAGTGCCGGAGGTCGCCTCTCTGGAGATCAACTCCGGTGCTATTGCCCGGCTTTGAGGCTCTGTTGGCGGGGGCTGGCTAGTATGGTGACACGCTGACAGGTCCGAGGGACGTGGGGGATCCAGCCTGGGCTGGGGGATGTGTGTCTGGGCCATGCAGTAGCGTGCCAAAGCAACTGGAGGACCGGCGTTTGAGTGTGCGTTTCTAGGCGCGCGTCCGCCTCTCTCCCCGCCTGGGAGCGGTAGTAAAAATCCTGGAGCTCGGGGACCAAGCCTATAGCATGAAGAAGCGTCCCGGGAACACGCCTGGCCTGGTCCCGTGCCTGGGTGACAATCGTGCCGGCCGTGGAAGTCTGTGCGAGATGGAGCAAACGTGGCGAACATCGCTCCGTGGAGACGTGAGGCCAGCGGTGCGCTCCGGTCATGGAGCACTTATTTCGGTCTTAAGAAGCAACCAGACATGCCTAGCTGGAAATAGCGTCCCTCGGTCGGACTTAACGCATTACGCGCACAAGCTCCGGAGGGCAGATGACTGAGATACTGACTCTCCTTAAAAATCTATCTAGGTCTAATTTTGCCGAATAATCAGAACCAGATGGCCTCCCCTGTTGGGGCCTGTCAACATAGTCATGTATAATTTGAATGTCATATATTTAATTAGAATTGAGCTTGTTCAAAATTCCTATAGCCTATTATAAATCTAAGTGGTTCTACAGTTTGAGACATATCAGCCTACTATAGAATAGACAGTTACACCATTGCCAATGTCACAATTTTAACAACCCTCATAGATATTATTTTATACAAAGTTTAACATGATCATACACTGTAATCATGTCCTTGGTTATTTTAAAAACTAAACTACAAGCCTACTAAGCCAATCAGACTTGTGCACTATATAGATTAACATGTGCAAAGGTAACAAGGTGAATCATGGGTAATATTAACTTGTACAGAGCTAAGGGTTAATCAGTTTGCAGGATTGTAGAAAGGCTTATCCAACTTTTAATAAATACTTTAGTGAGATAATGACTAAAAATGTTGCTTTTATTTTCAAATAAAACTTATCTGTAGGAGGAGAAAGTGGTGATGCCACTGACTCATAAATTGGCACACCCCAACCAATCTTACTTCATGGAGATCATCACAGGGCGCATCATTTATTTATTTTGAAGGACAGGTAAAATGTTCGTGCTCGAAGGCTGCTGCAATCTGGATGGGAAGGGCTATGTAATAAGTTTTGTTTTATATCTGTTGAACATTATAAAACATCCGGAAACCACTGTAAAATTTTCCTTTTTCATGATTAACTCATGTTTGTTTTAAGACCATTACAGGTTCTTGGATCCTGAATGATCCTGGGGTGGTGTAGGGATGATCATTTGTATTTAAATTCGAGCTTCTAAATTGGCCATGTGGCTGGGGTTTCCTGCTCTAGAAAAAACACAGAACATAGCAGGATTTGCTATTAACATTGAACTAAGTCTCTTAACATGTCTTGATCAACCAGTGAAAATTTTCACTGCTCCATTATCTCCAAAGTGATGGGAGGATGGGGGACTTGTTTTTGAGACTCTTAACAGCTTGGTTCATCACGGCTTGGTTTGGTAACCTCTCTGTGCAACTTAGGTCCAAACTGGTCCGGTTGACGCTGGCTGCAGGGAAAATAATCGGGGGAATGCACCATCCTTCACTACATTCCACCTATGAAAAGGCTATGTTAAGACAAGCCAAGAGGATAGTAATGGACTCAACACGTCTTATCTGCTGAGTTTCAGTTAATGCCGTCTGGAAGGAGGTTTAGAGTCCCTCGCTGTAGATTAAATAGATATAAAAATTAATTTATCCCAATGTCGATACAAATTTTAAATACTAGTAGGGAAAGCTTCACTGAATGGTCTATGTTTATGTAGATAGTTTTTTTTTTGTTTTTTTTTTTCCTTTTAGGGGAGAAATGGGAGAATCGTGACACCTTCAGGGGTCTTGGCGGTTTCCGCTCTGTCCATCCGGTGAACAACAGCTTGCTTGATGGCCCTGTTCAGCCACTCGAGGTATACAGAGCCCTCATGAGGGTCAGGCAGAAGACAGCCACAGGTCCAGATGGCATAAGCAGGGACAGCCTGCTGAGGTGACGACACTTGACGACCGTTCTTGAGCAAAGGGGAGTTGACGAAATGATAGTGCACATGGTGAGAGATGCGTACCGGACCTGCACAATCCGCATCCGTGTTAGCGCCGGCTGGACCAGAAAGCTCAGAGTGTGCAAAGAAGTAAAATAGGGAGATCCCATGTCTCCGTTACTGTTAAACTTGGCAATAGGTCCGCTTCTCTGCGCCCTGGATCAATGCGGCATGGGGTTCACAACGGATGGTCACACCATTACGTCTATGGCCGTTGCAGATGACCTGGTATTAGTCAGTGGCAGCTGGCAGGGGATGGACACTAATCTGAAAATCCTTAATACTTTCTTCAATCTCACAGGTCTGAGGGTGAACACTGATAAGTGCCATGCAATCTACATCGGCAATGAAGATAGAGGGTACTCTATCAATGACTGCCAGCCATGGACTCTTGGAGGTGCCCAGCTCCACATGCTCGGGGTAGGCGAGTCGGTGCGATACCTTGGCGTGGAGGTTTGTCCCTGGAGGGGACCACTCAAGCCTAACCTGAAGGTCAAATTGGCAGCACTGCTGTCGCGGATAACAAACGCTCCACTGAAGCCCTCTCAGAAATTCTCTCTTTTCCGATCATATGCGATCCCTCGCCTGGTGTATGAGTCAGATTTGTCAACAGTGTGTGGGTCAACACTGGAGGTGGCTGAACTCCTAATCAGGCGGGCAGTAAAGAAATGGCTTAATTTGCCGCTCTCGACAACGAATGGGATACTATACTGCCCGGTGCATAAACGGTGGTCTAGGTCTGCCCAGACTAGCTCGAGTAAATTCCAGCTACTCAGCTGCGCCGGTTGGCAGGACTCAAAAAAGTGTCACCGGGATTGGCGAACGTTAAAGGCGGAAAGATGGCCTGCTGTTCCCAGGGCAAGGGCGTCACTGTCTTCTTCGGAGACAAGGTCAGCAACTTATGGCTGAGGGAGCCCTCCGCGGTGTACCTGCGTGAGTCCCGGTTCATTACGGCGCTTCAGATGAGAGCCAATGTCTATCCCGTGCTGGTGGCCTTGTGGAGGGGCAGGCCGGGTGTAGATGTCACATGCAGGGCGTGTCGTGGGGAGGCGGAGTCTTTGGGTCATATCCTCTTCAAGTGTCTGTCTACTAAGCTGAACCGCATGGCTCGGCATAACAACCTATGTGAATTGTTGGCCTCTGAAGGAGCAAAGCGTGGATGGGAAGTTCACCGCTAAGCTCGAATCGCGAGATCCAATGGGTCGGTAGGCTGTACGGACATTCTCTTCGAGCGTAAGGGCGAAGTCCTGGTGGTCCATGTTTCCATCAGCTTCGAGATGGGTGCGGACACATTGGAAAAGACTCAGCTGGAGAAGGTGAAGAAGTACACACCATTTATCCCCGCTATCAGAATGGCGTTGGGCAGGCCGAAAAGCATGAAAGTCTATGGCTTTCCGCTCGGAGCTCGGGGTAAGTGGCATGCGGGTAACGCCAAACTGCTACAAGCCCTGGGAGTACCACCGAATGGTATGACCAAGTTAGCGTGCAGGCCAGTGTTAATTACATTGACGGAAAATTTTTGTCATAATTTTTTCACTGACGAAAATGAGACTTATAACTAAATTAAAATATCGTTAAATTACAAAAACTAGATGAAAATGTAGGGGAGGGAAACGTTGGGAAGATATCCAATCAGAATAATCTCTACCGGTACTGGGGAAGTTAACTAGCATTCACTTTCTGCATGGCTAAACTAAACTACAAATAACAATGTCAATGTTTGGGACTGCTGGGAGAAAAAAAAGAGAAGACATGGAACAATTTCACATTTGATATCCAGGCAAACAAGACCGTGTGGAGTGACAATCTCCGGTAAAAACACAATGAATTTGAAGCGACATTTGCAGACGAGCCATCCGGAAATCCATGTGAAGGTATTCTAATTTCCCCCCCAAATATATTATTATTATTTCAGCTAACGCAGGCAGGTGTTTTCACTAAACTTATAATACACTGTTCTGTAGCCTAATTAGTTTGAGAAGATTTGCAAATCTTTGGTCGTCAATAACAATGTCGGTTGACATGTTAAATATATTTACTGTGAAGTTATAAAACAAAAATATATATTAAGGTTTGAATTTAACAAAGTGAATGTTAGACATAGGCCTGTGATGGGAGAATGGAGCAACTTACTGTTGTAGTGCTAAATGCAGGTGTAGGAGTGAGATAAAAATAACACTTTTCCCTTCCTTATTAAACCTCACAAATACAGAAGACATGAAAAGGATTGGGCATTGAATGCAAATAAAACATCTCAACAGAGTATTTCTACAGCTTTTATAAGTGCTTCAAAGTACAAAAGTGACTAAAGAAGTGCAGACAAAGGAGGAAGCCTATAGCGATATGGCTTGGATGCACAGGATTACCAGTAAGAACAATCAAAGACGATGACTTTGTTCTAATGATGGAGAAAGTAAATATGAGGCTGACTGTTCCAAAGAAAAATAAAATAAGCAGTCTGATCGACAAACATTATGAAGTCGAGAGAGATAAGTTCAAAAAGAGACTGGCTGCTGCCCGGAGAGTATCTATTGGCATTGACTTGTGGACAAAGAAAAGGTACAGGCCTGTAATAATTAACAGTATGTGAACAGTGGAATATTAGGTTTTTCTATAAGCAAAAGTATGAGTATTTTGATATGCTGTACTGTATGTATGTACGTTAAGCAATTGAAGACCATGTACTGTAATTGTTCTTGATTCATGTTTTATGCACTAATGTCATTGCAGCCTTAACAATATTTAATTTAAGAATACTAATAAGTAGAGCTACGACATTCAAATTCATTGTCTGTGCTAGCAGTGGAAAAGACTACTTTGCTGTCTTTACAGCCAATACAGTTTTAAAATAATGTATAACGTCATAGGTTGAGAGCAGTCCTAATGCTCATTGGTGATTTGCTGTCGTTCAATATGTATTGTGGAAAAGCAAAGGCCATATTGTTTATTTTATGATACTTGGTTTTATTTGATTTTAGGAAATAAATACATGTTTCATAACAGTTAATTGTTTGCAGTGCATATTATAGTTTTTTTTCAGTCGCTAACAAGCATTTGTCCAACCAGTTGTCAAATTTTCAAAACTCTAAACACAATTAGCACAGCATCGGTCTTTTCTGGCCATACCATTCACACATTTCATGTCATTTTCACACAATATGCAGTCAGTTAACACATTTCCACAATGCTTACCTTTTCTTAACACAACCACAAAATTATGGATTGTTTTTGTAGTATTTACAAATGTTAACACATACCATCCCACAATAGCAATAACAATATTTGAAACCTTAGATACAGTATAAAAACCTCTGCTTCTGCAATATCAGTTCAAAAACAATACAGCTCAGCTGACAATAAAAAAACAATTGAATAATTGACACACAGCCGATTTATGTTGGGTAAATTGGGCCAACCACAGTTGATTCCAGTCTGGCTTATACTTTTTTATATTACATTGACACTTATACAGTAAAAGGAGGACTTTAAGGAGTGATGTTTTTGGAAACGGAGGTTCCTTGAGAATGGCGTCAGATCCCTGGTAATCAGTCTCTCCCTCTTATATAGTTTACACCGAGCCACTCCTACTAGTCCACTGAACAGGATGTTGCCATTACTCTCTGCCTTTCTTCTTATATCGCCCTCTATTGGCCAGGAGTAGTAATAAAAGTTATGTAAATTTAGAAGTGGGGTGTGGCTTGTACATGTACATATGTCGTATAAAGTAAATAGAATAAAAAAAGCATAGCATATAAAATAACATTATAATTTATAATCTGACTAACCTACACAGCAATAGGTTACAGTACAGTATGGTATACAGTAATGACATGATTTGCATAACTGTGTTTCAGAGAGTTATGGAATTGGAGGCCAACCAGGCCCCTCATGAATTCATATACATAGATGAGGCAGGATTCGAAATGTAATTGGAAAAAGGGCCACAGTTGATGTGCCAGGACAGAGAGGGGCAAACATTACCATGTGTGCAGTAATTGCAAATGCAGGATTACGCCTTAACAGATGTCAGGTTGGACCCTATAATACCGAGCGCATCCTTGCCTTTCTCAATGATCTCCACCACCGCCTGGTTCCAGAGCAGGATCAGGAGGTTGAAAACATGAGGACCTTTGTAATTACCTGGGACAATGTGGCTTTCCATCATTTGCAAGCAATAACAACATGGTTTGAAGTCCACCCAAGACTGGTAAGTCTCTTCCTTCCACCCTATTCACCGTTCGTTATTTTCTGCATGGAGGTGGAAGGTTTATCACCATCAGCCACATGACCAGATGTCCCTCCTTGAAGCCATGGATACTGGCTGCAGGGACATCACAGTTCATGATTGCCATGGGTGGATCCGACATGCCAAGCGGTTTTATCCCAGGTGCATCGCCTTGGATACTATCACGTGATGTTGATGAAAACGTGGCCTAACCCTGAAGATATCAGAGATTAGATACTGTATTTTTGTGCTTTTTTAGTTCCTCCCCTTTTTATCTGGGCTTTTTGCTGTTGTTTTTTGTTCAGAATGCTCTTGTTTCATGGATATTTTGTTCACCGTAAGCAATACTGTAAAACTTTTTCTGTTCTATCATACTGTTGTTCTACTGCACCTCCTGTAGAAAACAGTAAAGGAAAAAAAAATGATTTGCTTTTTAGTGGAATGCTTTTGAATGTGAACATTACTGTACATGTGGACATACAGTTCCCAACCAAGAAATGTAGTGTAAAAACGGTGGATTGCATGTTTTGCATGCAAATACCTGTAAAACTGACACATAAATGTTTTGTAATGTCAACAATGGCCAGAATTTGGAATCCTGGTGTACTTTGATTGACTGCATGTACCTTGTGATCTGCAGTATGGGTAAGCGCTTGTTAGCGATTGAAAAAAACTGTAAATCCTTATCCTTAATGTTTCATAATAACAGGTTGATATGTTTGTATAAGGTTGAAAATTATTGAGAAACATTTAAATAATGCTTTCCATGTAACTAAACATGTTTAGATTTAGGCCAACAAAATCTACCTGTTTTAGTCGACTAAATCTACATCGATTTTAGTCAACTAAAATGTTAATGAATTTTAGTTGTTGTTTGAAAACAATACACTAAAATTGTATTTATATTTGACAAATGTGCTTTTGCTTTAATATATCTGGTTTATCAGTTCATAGTTTATAAGTTTATAATAATACATTTTTGCTATTTGATATACTTAATGCATTTATTTTTGTCAGACGGAGTCCGAGGCTTTATCTGAGGCTGAGAGGACGCTGGCATTGTTTGTTCGCCGCTTCTCAAATTCTAAATCGTTCCTAAATCGTTCTAAGAAACACTCAGTCTATACGTTTTCTTATTTATTTATTTTTTTATTTTTTTATTTGGTTTGTTTTGTGTTATTTGCGGTTTTGCAGATTCTAGTGGCTGTCTACTAACCAGTGTCTTTGCGCTCGAAGTTTCCCAGGTTTTTCTTTTTTTTCTTCTCACCGGCTGTCATCGTGAAGCAACTACAAAATACAGACAATCGTGAAGTCTTCAGTCAAAGCAGAAACCACAAACCCCTGCACTTACAGATGCTGAAGAAGAGCACTGTAATAATCTTCTGGACTTTTTCAAAACAAAAATAGACAACATTCGTTGTACAGTTTCAAGATCTTCAACGCCACCTGCCTCCACCTCCTCCTATGTACAGTTTAAAATCTCACAGCCCCTATACTCATTCAATAAAATCTCACAGCAAGAAGTTGAGAAGATCATCAGCAAGATGAAGCCCTCTACCTGTGCCGTTAACCCCTTTCCTACAGCTCTACTGAAGGCAAACATCGCCACACGTCCCCTGATTACCTCTATAATAAACCACTCACTCTAGACTGGACATGTCCCTTCTGCCCTTAAAACTGCCATAATCAGACCACTTCTCAAAAAACCCACTCTTGATCCGGATATTTTTGCAAATTACAGGCCCATTTCTAATATTCCAATATTCCAAAAGTACTAGAAAAGGCTGATGCCATCCAACTCCAGGACCACCTACAACAATATAACCTATTTGAAAAATTTAAATCTGGTTTCCGCACTGCCCACAGCACAGAGACCTGAGAGAGACCAGAGAGCCCTGGTTAGAGTCACAAACGACCTGAGAATGGCAGCTGATGCTGGATCACCATCCCTTCTCATACTCCTTGATCTGTCTGCTGCATTTGACACTGTGGACCATAAAATACTCCTAAACTGGCTACATCACACCACTGGACTCACCAATACTGTTTTAAACTGGTTTAAATCATACCTCACTGACAGGACAGAGTACATTTCACTTGAAAATGCAAGGTTCCGGTCACACACCTGTGGGCCCACGGTCCTTGGGCCCATGCTCTTCATCACCTACATCCTCCCAATTGGTTTGGTGCCTTATAGCTTCTTTTTGACTATGTGTTTGACTACGTTTATTTGATTTTTTTACATATTGTAATTAATGGTTTGGTTTAAAATATTACTTTTTTTTGTTTGTAATCAGTACAAATCACAAATTAGTTTATTTTATAGCAATAGAGGAAATGTTGGGATAAATTCTTTCAGCCCAGTGTGATATGCTGCCAATTCAAGAGCTTGGCCAACTAAGCCTACCTCACAGTTCAGATCAGGACTAGTAAAAGGATCGACCTGCAATAACCAACCTTACAGGTGCACACTGCAGTTTCACTTATGTACATTCAAGTAGGAAATACGGAGGTTGTGGACACATCAGTTAAAAACGGTGGGTGATGAAATGGGTGTGGTGAGACAGAACAGACTGGTAAATTTGCAAAAAAAAAGCACATTACTCATACCAGCTACATGCCTGAAATTAGAGAAACTACACTTAGACAGAATTTTCAATGGGTCGGAGTTTAATTCTATGTAAACTAAAGTTGTAAATACAATGTATTATTTTTTAGAAGGATCAAAATTAACGGTTCTGTGCAGTATGCACACCAATTGGAATTATTAAATGTTTTTCTATTTTCTTTTTGTAAAATTATATACAATTATTATTTGACCGCTATATAGCGCAGATATAGCTGTGTTTTTGATATATTTGTCTACCATTTGAAATGAAAGGGAACTGTCTGGTAGACTTTTTGTTTCCATATTATGCTATGTTGACACATAAAAGGTAAAGATATATATAAACAACCACACACAGACTAGATACTTACAGAATATTAGCGACTTCACTCAACTCCCTTTGCAAGTGACAGGAAAACAATCTCTCCAAGGTTTTTGAACATGATTTAACCATGGCACAGACAGAATCCAACTGTCTTCAATAATATTCACAGACAGCTGACATGAGCCCTTCTACAGAACAACAGTATTCATCCAGAGGACTGAGTGACTAAGATGTTCCAAGGCCATCTGGGATCAAGATAAATATGGTTGGCTACACCATCTGGCCCTACACATGTTGAGATGCAGAGAGACCATGCTCACACCACGGCCATCTTCCTCTGACATCTTGCTCTGTGGACAGCTGACAGCAACCATGACCAACTAATGAGTAGACCAGAGGTTGGGGGAAGTAGTGCCACCAACAGCCTGCCTGTACACCACTTGGAAGGTCCTCACTGCTATGCCATTGGCTACTCTACTATCGGGAAGAGGAACCAACGCTGGAGGAACAGGAGGCCAACACAAATTAATTCACTTTCTACATTCAGATCAAGTGCTAGTAACCTCTGATAATCTGACAACACAATCTGAGATCAGCCACAGATCTGAGATCAGA
>JAODUK010000024.1:2814063-2834881 GCA_027564635.1 Typhlichthys eigenmanni
TTTTTTATATATATATATATATATATATATATATATATATATATATATATATATATAGGTATAGCCTGGTTTATAGACACATAAACTCCATGTCCCGAACTTGGAGCTACGGTACGGATTTGATGTTATACGGTATACGGTACCGTACTGTACTTGTACTGTAATGAGTGTGCGGCTGTCTAATATGGTACCGTACTGTACTTGTACTGTAATGAGTGTCCGGCTGTCTAATATGGTACCTAACCGTACTGATTCTAAACTCTACCAGCCAGCACGTTTCGCACTGAAGGTGTGCGTTTTAATTTTTTGTGATAATTGTACTACTGTCTCAAGACATGAGACTTTCCCTTCTTATCCTCATCCTCACTGTTAATTAATAATTTAAGACAGTGCCAGCCCCCAGTTCTCTCCTGTATAAAACATGCCCATTTTTTATAGGGGTGGTGTTTCTCTGGACGAACTGACTGGGTGTGCTCTGTCTCTATATTTTCCTCTGCTTCTGTCTTGGTCATTATTCCATGCTATGCTGTGTCTTGGGTAATACTTCTATGCTTAATGCTACTTGCTTTATAGTAACTTTTGTTAACTTTAAACAACAATTCAAACTTTTATAAATTTGTATACCTGATAATATGCACACCATTTAGATAAATTAAATATACAATTGTTCAACAAACGATCTGGGACACTTCATTGACGTTTTGAAATGAGTCTCCACCTATAGTAAAATTGCTTAGCCCGGGGCCTAGCATAATTTAGGCCTTTTTCACCCAGACTTAGATTCATGCTACACTTCTGGGCTATAAATGTCTGTTTGGTTTGAACATGCAACTAGTCTGTTTTTTACATTTTCAGGGGCTAACATGCTCATGAGCAGTGCCACCAAGCCTTGGTGTTAGCCAACTTTGGAATGTGCCACAATTGTTTTGCCTGAATCTTATAATCCAATGCAGTGCAATACAAAAAGTTTAATAAATAAACTGTATCTACATGTGCAAGACTGACTAAAACTAACTGAACATAAATATAATAGATAATTGCATTCAACCTGTGAATACCACATTCCAGCTATATGGATTAACACTAGTCAAGGTTACTATGTATGCTAGTATTTACAATTGATGTTTTATTTCATGTGGTAAAATAACAAGTTGCAATGTTAGTCACATCTACCCAACCTTCAGGCTGTCAAACATGTTATGTATGTACAGTCTTATGTATGGTTCCAGTGTCAGCTTTTACATGTTCCTCATAGATACGTTTAGACTCTACCTTTAAAAAAATATAAATTAATAAATTGCTGGTTCAATTAAATTGTTACATTTCTTGTCTTTGCTTTTTATACCAGTGAGGAAACAATGGCTAGCAGAAGTCAGCACTCTGGTTTCCAGGTAACCACCATCGTGCAACCAGCCAATGGGGGCCATGCGTACCTGTTTGGAAACAATGCTTCAGAGAATGACCTGTCAGAGGAGGATGGGGAGAGCTATGAGTTGCGTCCACGGGGTAGAGAGAGGCTGAGGAAGAGCACATCCAGGGAGAAAATGGATGATATTGTCTACCTAGCGAGGGAAATACAGGAAGGAGACACCCTCAACAGTATTTCTCTACAATACCACTGTTCAGTATGTGTTTTTGTTTCTCTGCCTCTTCGTGAACACTGCTTGTGTTTTCTTCGTGAGCATGCAACGCTGCATACAACCCTTTACTTTCTGTTTTGCAGTATTCAAATGTTCTCGTGTGTCATTAGAGTCTAGTGTGCTAGCATGGCCCAAGAGTAAATGCTGGCATCTCTAAAGAGACAATATGACACAGTAAAATAGTTAATGCACTTTAAAACAAATGTGTACTGTATCGTGTATGTCAAATATGTACTTCACAATTTTAGTGGTGTTTTTGTTTAAGGATGTGTCATTTTGTTGTGGTAGTGAATGGATGAAGCACAGGCCTAGATCCAGTACATACACACCGCATGCATACTGATTCTTAAAATGCCAAGTACAGTGACTGTTTCTGTGTTTGCTAGGTGGCTGACATCAAGCGGGCCAACAACCTGCTGACGGAGCAGGACTTCTACGCCCTGCGCGCCGTCAAAATTCCCGTGAGGCGCTTCAGCGTCCTCACAGAGACTCACAACGCTGCAACGCTCGCGTCCACCTCCCCCTCCGGTGGCCGACGCCCCCCGCAGATCTCTCCCGCTTCGTCTCTCCTGACAACCGAGTCCTCCACAGACTCCTGTTCCTCCGCAGACAGCGTGGAGGGGTTCCTCCTGGAGAAGGACAAGGACATAGAGCAGCTGGTCAAGTCCACAGGCCCGTCGCGCAGCAGCCTCAACGAGGTGGTGTCCTCCCTGACGCTCCAGCAGCAGCCTCTCCTGGGGGAGGTTAAGTACAAGCCAGCCCTGCCGAAGGACCCTTATTACGGAGCAGACTGGGGTATGAGATGGTGGATGGCGGTGGCCATCATGCTGTTCGTGGGCATCGTCACGCCCGTGTTTTACCTTCTCTACTACGAGGTTCTGGTGAAAGCGGACGTCAGCCACCACGGAGTTCCTACACAGGTTAACCACAACGGACCCCGGGCACAAGCACAGGATAATACACTGGAGGCTCCTCCGGGAGGGGACACCAATGCAGAGGCCGACCCAGGAGGCCATGCTGGAAATGGAGTTAAGGGAGATCCACTGGGGCTTGGGGTGGAATATGTAGACCACAAAGATCGATGGCAGGAGAACACATAATAGGGAGGGACTACTACACTACATACATGTATGAACCTCAAGAATGAAAGACTCTTCTCCCTGAATAGGTTTTTAATTGACTTAATACAATTCAAGCGGTTACACAAAAAAAAAAGACCCGTTACAGTTGAATCAGTTTCATAGACTAAGTTTAAGAAGTTGAATTTAATTATGTGTTCCAAAAAATGTTTTGCCTTGCTCATATTATTGCTTAAATCCAGGGCAGAACTCTTACTTTTGCCACTAAAAACTAGGTATATAGTATTGTTATTTCTGTTGGGCGGTCAAATTTGCTGCCATTTTGTTAAATAGAGGGAATCATTTATTTTGTGTCTAAGTTTTGTCTTTTACTTACACTAACAGTATTGGAAGTTGCCAGCTTAATTATGTTTGTTTCTTTAAGCGTTGCTTGGATATTAATTTTGCCTACATTAATATAACTAATTTATTCAAAAGGGACCTCAATAAAAGTACAGCAAAAATATTTGGAAATGCACAGTATTTCCATAATCACATACACTTGTGAAATTTTAAGACTATTTTCAGACACTTAAAGTATTTACTTAATATTTTGTGAAAAAGCATAATGTGGTATTGACAGTATGTGCCTTTTTAAAGTGTGGACATGTAACAGGCTGAGAAATAAATATATTTTGAATAAAGTGTTGTGCAGCCTTGTCCACGTCATGATCATACATTTGCAACAATACAGCATCAGCGAAATGGCATTCCAGTCTTGTACAAAACGGAAACATAAAATGCCATTGAGTATTATGAACGCTGTACTGCATCTTCAGGTCAGCAGGCACAGTGGCTTCAGTATGTTGCTTCCCCATCCATATTATCATCACTGGCCGCAGCAAAATCCTCACCGTTGTCGAAATAGTTGTCGATGTAGTCATTTTCCTAGAGTATAAAAAAAAGTGTTTGTCTATCTTGTGCATGTGACATTGTTACAATGATTTTTTTTTAATACCTCTTCCATGTCCTCTTCATCCAATTCTTCCTCTACAATTTCCTCATCTTCATCTTCCCCTTTTTTCTTATTTTCTTTCTCATCATCTGATTTCTCAATCCCATCATCTGCCTTTTCAAGTTTCTGGACAAAGTTTGTTCAATTTTGAAACAATGCAATGTATTCATCATGTTTATCCCCTCCAAAAAGGGAGTATGACGAGAGTGAACCTAGGTGTTTAACTAACCACCATTTGTATGAACCCAAATAGCAATGTCACATGCCTTTTATAGACTTTTTACACTAAAATGTCTTCTGACTCAAATGTAGACAACTTTTGCATGTAGAATATACCAGGTGAAAGTAGACAATTACTAAAGTTGAGACATACTTCCAGTTTACTTAGCACTTCCTTGGCATCCTTGCTTGATACTGCCACATGTTTCTTCTTGATGGCTGTAGAAAATACACACTTGTCTGCTCTTATGGTGCGAAAATTAACAAAAAAAATATCTCAACATAAAATGAATTGTATATACCTGGTTTGACATGTGGCTTTTTCTTTTGTGGCATCAGTTCTTTTGGAAAATGGTTCCAGTCTGAAATCATATTACATTTTTTTATTATCAATTATAAAAACCTGCTCAAAAACAGTTTTGTGGCATACATGTACCTGGAGTCCAGTTCTCATCATCAATTAGGCTTTGCTTCAGGTATCTCTCCTTGTATCTTTCCACATCTATTTTATGTGTAGAAAGACGGGTTTACTGGAATGTATTCTCAAGCACAAGACCACACGTGACTTATCTAGTTCTCAGTCAGTGACATGCCTTTTGGGATTGTTTGTCAAGATCCCTAACAATACTGACAGAATTCATATACAAGAATATATCATTGAAACCTTCTGTTGTAATCTATGCCTACAAACATGCAGGTAAGACATTACAGAAACCATGTGATATTACTAGCTCCTAAAGGTCTGTCTGGCAGTTGAGGCAACTCAATAGCCAGCAGTAAATTGTTTTCTCGCTATCTCCATAGATAACCATAATGAAATATGTGAGTTCCTGAGTGCTGTATTACCTCACGTAATAGCACAAAAGTGGCTTGCCATAACATTACTAAGTAATGCTCTCCATCTCACCAGGCTTTGCAGACAGAGGCTTGACGTTATGCGGTAGCCGTTGCATACTGCCCCTCATCTCCTGTTTCAAGGCCAGCATATACTCCACATCCTCACCATCTTTCAGTGGCAATGGCTTGAACTCTGTGTTCTAGTAAAGAAAAAAGATTTAGTCAAAGTATTAACAGCAATAGACCATGTGTGTAACGGAGTATTTTGTATTTACGTCTGTTCTGGCGTTTGAGACACTGTAAACTGCTCTTTGTAAAGTTAGTAAAAACATAACTGGGCTGAGTATGTCAAATCACTATTTAAAGCCATAAAGAAAACCAAATCCTAGAATAAATGCCTTAAAGCAGGGAATGGAATAGATGGGTTTGCTGGACAGTGGACTAGCATAAATGAACTGTATACACAATAACCTTGGTTATTTTTTTACAATATAGAATGAATAGGCATAATCCTGCACCTAAGAATAGTACAGATATTTGAGACATGAAATTACATTTACATGAAATCTGAACATATCAGCATAATGATATTTCACCAGTACTGAGTGTTTGTTTTTGTGGTCAGTAGCCGACTTACAGGATAAAGTGGTCTGGGTCCCACCCTGACTTCTGGCATACAACCCCTAGAAATTCCCAGAGCTTCGATGTTAAAGGTAAATGCTGCTACACCGCGGCCCTTCCCCGCCATGGCTCTAACACGTACCTGCACCTGCTAGGCCAACATACAGAGTTCTGATTAAACATACGTTGCAGTCCAGGTATGTTGCGTTTGCCTGGCAGGAGCGTTTACATAGAAATACTGTGTGCTGTTTGGGTATAGATAAAGTAGACAGACATGGGTCAATATTACATCACACCACATGACCTACAGCAAAAAACTGTACTTTGTGGCCAGCCCGACTCGTTGACAGGACTGGAAAAAGCAATGCCTGAATCAGCACGACTTTTCACCCTCGTGTTCACTGCTCTTGAGCTGCAATGCCACCCCGTTTTATGGGACGAGATGTAGTCTAGCGAATGCAAAGCAGCATTTTCTTAAGCATGTACCGCTTAATTTGATGAAGATAAACACTCAACTGTGTTGAGACATAACCATAACTCTGCAATAACATAACACTGACTGTGACGTACAGCATTCATCCACTCGTTCTCTCCCCTTGCGAAGGGTTTTCAACATAACACGCCTCCTGTGACGATAGAGGAAGGCGTAGCCTTTTTTGGCCAATGGTAGGCTTTACGTTTCGTCAGGTTTGTCCAATTGTTGTTCGCACCCTTCCCACAAGGGTGTGTTCCGCCACCATCATTTTAGGTAATGACTACATATCACAGTCGAAGATAAAATTGTTGCTGGAAATCACTCGCCGTGGCCTGTTATCAGCATCGATCATCCACACATCGACAACCGCATGACCTGGGATGTCTGCAACAGAGTGGTATGCACATAAGTCGCTCGGAGACGGATTGTTCTGGATCCAAGAGCGATTCTACGAATCTGAAAACCGGGCTAATATCTGGCTGCTACGGGGCTCGCATCAGGACGTGGTGATAGACACCGGTTTAGGGCTGAGGAGCTTACCTGACTACATCGACACCATGGGACTGCTGGGTGAGGATCCGCAGAAGAAGAATCCTCTCCTAGCTATCGCCACCCACGCCCACTTCGACCACTCAGGCGGCCTGCATCAGTTCAAACAGGTGGGCGTCCACAGTGCAGAGGTCGATGCGCTTTCCAACGGAGACAACTTCGAGACCGTAACCTGGCTCAGCGACAGAGAGATCGTACAATCACCTAGTCCGGGATGGAGGGCAAGCCACTATAAAGTCAAAGCAGTTCAGCCAACACATATATTACAAGAGGGTAGGTACAGCTTGCGATTAAGTCCACAGTGTTTGTTTCTATATGCGTATTGCAAGCTAAGCATGTGCTTGTTAAAGCTGCATATTGCTGCAGTCAAGCTGGTTTTTACAGTGCTCCAGATAGAGCCCTGGGTGTACCCATAGCAGCAGGATTTATACTGCAGAATCAGCTTGACAGACAGACCGTGGCACTGGCCTTCCAAATACACGCACACACACACTTGCAGTGAGTCATAATTAGCAGTCATCCATTGCCCTTTTTAATGACGGTGAACCAACACAAACTACACATGCTTTGAATTTCAACTGAGGAGAGGGCATTGTGAGTGCAATGTATTTGCATCTTAAATAGTAATTATGAATGTGATGTATTGTGTTTCAGGAAAGAAAGACATACATGAACAATATAACAAGATGTGAACAGACTGGTCCCATACAGAAGCAGAAGCCTATATTACAAATATCAGTTTTAGTCATGGTTCACCTTCTTCATCCCAAAGACAATATTGCCAAGTGAACATACACCCCAAACCTGAGTTTGAATGTTTCAGAACATGCCAGAGTTAGGCCTATTAGACATGTTTTTCTTTTTGTTTATTTTTTCATATAGTGTCTCTATTATGGTCATATTTGATCTTCTTGCCAGTGGTATTTTTGCCAACTGTCATTTCTGCCTAGTCGGTCAATACACTTACTTATTCTGCTGTGTCAGAGGCAGAGCTGCTACTGCAATGCTGTATCAATCTCTTATTTCTCACTGTATCCGTTGCAATGTACTTCACACAAGTCTGACTCATATCTGCGCTGTTCCAATTCAATGATATCAGCTAAACCAGAGGTTTGTAAAGTCAGGGGAGAGCCTACTGTTTATTTTCACCAGGAAAATCAGGGAATGGCCTATAATGTATTACTTAAGTGCATATGGAATTGACGATGTACTATGCAGGTGTACTTTTGAGTGTGATATAATCTGTGTGTGTCTGTCTGTCTCTATGTGTCTCTCTCTCAGGTGATGTAATCAATTTGGGTGACAGACAGCTAACAGTGCTCCACATGCCCGGCCACTCACGGGGCTGCATCTGCCTCCACGACCGGGACAATAAGCTGCTGTTCAGTGGAGACGTGGCGTACGACGGTGCCATGATTGACTGGCTGCCGTACAGCCATGTCAGTGATTATATCAGCAGCTGTGAGCGCCTGGTGGGCTTAGTGGACAGTGAACAGGTGAAGACAAAAAGTTCTAGTTTAATATGGACCAGCGGGTAAAATCTAAAAACACTTGTTTTTCGCTCCCATTTGTTAGTAATATATCTGACTTCTTATATGCACAGAAAATGCTTATTTCTCTAAAATATTGTTGATGTTTTTGAGCAGTAGTGAGCACCAAGAAGTTATAACCCATCCACCTGACAGGTGTGCCAGAGCAAGATGTTACACAGCATTAAACAGCGTCATTATTGCGTCTTGGACTAGTCACAAACAAAAGCCACTCTAAAATGTGTAGTTCTATCACACAGTACAATGCCACAGATGTCACAGCTCATAAGTATATCATTATATGATGTTAGACTAGAATAGAATTTTCTGGAAGTCTTTATTACTTTATTTGAAAAATTATATAGGAAAAAATATATTTTTGGTTCAGTATAGGAATTCAAAATTGTAGTTATTACATTAATTGCAGACATCTTTGAATGGTAGTGTACCATTTCCTATAACACAAATACCATACAATAGTAAATAAACAGTTCCCCACAAGCTATTCGCTAGTATGATTAGCACACTCTCTGGGCTGCTATTAGCACAGCGTCATCACGCACTACAGGCACTACAGGTGTGTTTATAGTGTGCAAATCTACTCAACAGGTTGACCAGGTCCTCCCAGGACACTACAATGCCTTCGGGGGGAAGCGTCTGCACAGGATTGCATCGACGTACATCAGCAGAGCAGGAACCTGCCCCGCTAAATTCTCCACATTTGCTTGGAGGACGCTGGCGAGCGTGGCACTGCGGGCAAGCAATCCCCGAAGTGCCTGCAGGTGAGAAGCGATACGACGAGAGGAGGCACAAGCACAAGAGCACAATACAATGTGTCAAAGTCCAGATAATGGAGGAGGAGGGGGAACTTTATGTCCACTTTGGCACCTCAGCCACATGACACCACTCCACCTCCACAATCCCACTAATCAAAGTTCTCAGATGACCCTCTTCTATCTCATATAATAGTAGTAATTTTGAAAAAGTATCTTTCCTGCTAGATCAAATCTTTGCTGGTATTTATTCAATTAACATATTGAATATGTTGGTCAAATGTATTCGTTAGCCCTAATGACATGCTGCTGTCATTATTCTAACACACTTATTTGCTTGCCATGACTGGTCCATGACCGATACTCCGCTATTGAGAAATGCACTAATTCTCTTTGGATAAAAGATGTAAATGTACATTTTCTTTTTGTATGTAATCCACTGAAACTGAAGTAATACCCTTCATTATTACTCAAGGGCATGAGAAATAGTCTGCATTATGTGTGTATACAGTATTTGTGATTCTGTAAAAAAAAATGTAAGTTGTATTTGTACACTAATGTGAAGAAACAATGGCGCAACAATAATGCATCTTGGCAGTTCAAACTGAACGCCATATCCTCAAAGGGTACAGGAGTCATTTTGGCCATAGTATTTCTCTATGCATATTCCAATGCTCAGTGAAAACTTAGTGACTACTACCTCCTACATTTGTTGCTGCACTTTGTACTGTTGTACTTTTCTAAGCCTTCAAAATGGAAACAGAAAATAAGGTATCAGGTACGTTCAGAATTGGCGAACGTTCGTGACGAACATGTTTGCTTTGAACTTGAATTTTGAACGATTTGTGTAAACATTCCAAAAATATTAGATTTAATCTGTCACCCTTCGTCCAGCTTCAACCGTGTTCTCTGAGAACTACCTCCTCAAACTTTTGTTCGCGGCGAACACAATGCAAACACATAAACGTTCGCTATGTTCGCCAATTCTGAATGCACCTCTGTTCTCTGACGGTCTAGAGGTTTGGCAGTCAGATGTAGACGTAAAAGAAAACAAATAGAAGCAGTTCTAAATTGACAAAGCATTTATTATAATTAATGTTATTTAAACGATCACAAATTTGCCCTCTAGGACATTGTGCATGCAGAACATAGGTATAGCCTGCCCTGCTAACAAAGTTACAACATTCAATGTTATTTGTTTTGCAGCAGTTAAAATATGCACATCATCTGTTAAAAAATTATATAACCATGTAGCTGCATTTATTAAAAAAATCAATAATGTAAAAGTATTTAACAAAAAACAAAACATTTTTATTTGTTAACTTAAAAAAAAATATGTACAGTAACAAATGCTGCTTCAAGCATTAGACCGTTTACATGTTTTTAGTATGGTTGCCCCTATTCTGAGCCCGGGAAAGGAAATGCCAAGACCACAGTAAACAGCTGAAACTGAAGAACATATGCTATAATGTAATAATAAATGAGTCAAACACTATCTTCTTCTGATATGATGTAATGAATACCAATTGCTTTCAACAGGTAGAATCACAGAATATTAAGAAAGCATTCATAACTGCCAGTAAAGACAACAAAAGTAGGAATAGTGGCAGGGTAAACATAGTTATGTAGCCCTGTGACCTCACTATATTATTAGTTGATTGGCATTTCAACAGAAAATTACTGTATTGCACAATATTAGACTTGGTTGTTTCACATTGAATAACAGCCAAGTCCAAGATTTTGTGAAAGCAGGTGCCTCTATTCTCAATATATACTCTACCTTAATCTATTCTTAATATATTATCAAGTATCATAATTATTACTATGGCTTGATTTTTTTTTATAGCTTGGTAAAAACCATTTGCTTCTGTTAACATTTATTGGTTAAGTAATAAGTAAACTTTGGTTGATTTAGGTTTGTTTTTTACGGTTTCAAAGTATCAAAATATCTAATATATAAATTGTCTAATTATGACAATAGCCTCATATATTTTGTAAAAGTGATAAATCACAGATAATTAACCCTGAACTCACAGTAGCAACCAGTAGGCTACAATTAGCCTACTGGTTGCTTCAGGCTTCCAAATGGACTTTTATCACATCTAAAACCATGCAAAAACTGCAGTGTTTTATTTATTTATATATATATATATATATACATACATACACATATATATACATACACATATATATACATATATACACATACATATACATACACATATATATACATATATATACATACATATACATACACACACACATACATATATATATATACACATACATACATACACACACATATATATATACACATACATACATATATATACATACACACATATATATATATGTGTGTATGTATGTGTGTATGTATGTATGTGTATATATATATACATTTTACCTGGTCTGACTTTATGCATCGGATGATAGGTACACTGGATAAGTTATCACAGTAAGTAAAGACAAACAAACCCTCTTTTCATGCTCAGAATGTCCTTTCAATCAGTCTGAAAAATGTGTTTTTAGCCACATGCTAACTGCCATTTGTAATGCAGACACAGATAATCACACACCTGTAAGAAACATAGTAATCCTGCCAGTGCTTCAGTACATTTGGAAACACATTTTGAGTGATAAGTATGGCTGTTAATAATTATAAAAAGATAATTTCAAGGCTGAATTTCAAGAAAAACTCAGACAGCATGGGGTAATAGGCTGTGACTTTATTACTACTTCTCCCAAATAACCATCACATCTGAGATGATCTCCCATGTAGTTCTGGATTATTTTTAGACACAAATGTGTTAAACAACCAGCCTGCAGATTCACCTGTCCTTTCTGTGAGAAGATATTCCAGTTAACCACGAGGAAGGATACCTTTCCCGGTCAATCCTCCTCCACCAGAGAGGCAGCCTGTCCTCAAGACATGATATGTGGTTTAGCAGGTTGCCTGAGGTCAGTTCACATATGTTAGGTTTCTTAATAAGAACAACACACTACAGTAATTATCCCACGATAAGCCAGTAAAACCATGGTGACGGGTGCCACGGAGGCTGTCTTCCAGGTGGGTCACACCTGACTCTGGAGCCAGTTGCGGGGATCCAGCCTGGCCCGGAGGTTCCTGAGGCTGCGGCGGGCCGCCGAGGGCCTTGAGAAGGGGGCTCCTTCGGACGACTTGGGGCTGTGGCTCCCCTCGCTGTTGCTGGAGTTGGAGCTGGAAGTCGAGCTGGAGCAGGAGAGTGCGGTCGGGGCTTGGTGCGGCGGCCGCGGGGAGCGTGCGGGGCTGTTGGCCTGGAGCGGCGCCAGCAGGGAGGTGGCAGGCGGGCAGGAGCACTGGAAGGCCCCTCCCCCGTAGCCCCTCCCGCGGAGGGTGCTGAGCTTGGCGTCCAGCGACAGGGTGCGAGGCCTCAGGCGTGACGACGGCGCCGGCGGAGAGGACGGCAGCGGGGAGAAGTTCAAGGTGGGCGCGGGCCAGTCGTGGTGGGGGTGGCGAGCGCGGGGGCTGGCGCTGCATGCACTGTCGCTGTCTGAGGTCAGGCTGGCGTCCGACGACTGCAGGCCCAGCCGGGGGCATCGGTTGGGGCTGCGGTGGGGGCTGTGGCTGCACAGGGGGGAGGCACAGGGGCGGCCGGCGCCCCGCGAGCCCTCCTCCGCATCCTCAAACAGAGACACCCAGGCCGGGGAGGAGGTGCCCAGCTGGCTGCGGAGCTCCAGCTCTCGCATCCTCCGAGCCAAGATGTCCGACACGGTGCCGCTGAGGTCGTCCGGCGTCTCAATAACTGGAGGGAGAGGGGAAAGACTAGTTATTATCACGGTTGTTGTCGTTATTGGTGTTGTTGTTAAGATGTTGTCGTTTGTCTTGCTGACAAGTACGCGTGTCCCTAGCCACCTCTCTCCTGCGCTGCTAAACACACGTGCAGGGCAGTCTCACCCCCGATAAGGCTTCTGAAGGCGTTCGACCGCCAGAGACACAAGCTACCGCAGAGCCGCGCCGACACGGCTCCCCACCACTGAACCAACCGCGTTCAACTCACTTCACCTGTCGTTGTAATAGGAGGAGAGCAGAGCGCGAATCTCGGCAGACACAGCGTTATCCTGCAGCAGGAGACCCTCGCACGAGGGCGTGGCCAGGGTGGCTGTCGGGAAGGAGAGCCGAGGAGAGCAGAGCCGTTGGGGCGGAGCATGTGAAGGGTGGGTGGGGCCGTAACAAAGAACAGTGGATGTGTGTGTGTGTTTTTAAAAAAAACATTGTTTTTATAATGGGTAAAACATGATGGTTTAAAGAACAGAAAGGAGATTAGATTAGAGGTGTTAGTATTTAACAGCATGAGATGAAAATGTAAACAAAAAGATGGAAGTAATAAAGAACGACGGAGGAGAGAAAACCAGGAGTGAAAGAGAAAGAGGGACAGAGACAGAAACACAGTCAGCATGTCAGAAATCATCTCCATACAGGCAGTGGTCAGGTAGAGACCTGAGAGGAGAGAGTCTACTGATGTTGTAGCATGCACATTAGCCCACAGTCTAGCCTAGTCTAGTTAACAGGCAATACCATGCAGTGCTAGCATACAGGAAATTAAACTGACATCTATTCTTTGTTCTCCTTCAGTCTGGCAGCAATTCTTTGTATTCTCTGTATAAAATGTATTATTATTGGAAAAACAAGACTAGGCATTTCTCGGCATCATGAGCACAGTTGTCTAGTATTTCTTTCAGTTGTTTGCTGTTTCATAGATTCCTATCTCACCCATTTCGTGGTAGAGGGAGCCTTGTTTTGGTGTGACAGGAGCTGGTTTTCTTGGCGATGGGAGTTCAATTTTCATTAGGTCATCACAGCACTGCTTCCATTGGCCTTTAGGATGGGGCCAGCACAAAGTAATAATCATTAAAATAGTATAGTCAGCTATTGTAAGCTAATTGTAAGATAATTGTTAGATAATAAGCTAACACTTTTGTCAAATTCCCTAAAAAAATCTCCTCACATTTCATTTGGTTACTGTTCTATGTGCATGCTGAAGATAATCAGGTACTTCTACACAGTCCTGGCTCCATAAACAAAGTGGGGAACACTGCCCACAACAACTAAATGGACTGCATTTATATAACGCTTTTCTAACCTTTCGGCCACTCAAAGCGCTTTACAGTATTTTGCCTCACATTCACACACACATTCATACACCGATGGCGATTGCTGCCATGCAGGGTGCGACCAACCACCGGGAGCAGTTAGGGATTAGGCATCTTGCTCAAGGATGCTTACAGGTAGGTCAACACCGGGGTTTGAACCCACAACCTTTCGGCTGGGAGCCAAACACCCAGTCCACTAGACCACCCTGCTCCCACGCCTTTGGCTTCACAATGCATTTCCACGTGAGCTTGGAAGTTAGCCAGCATTCTCGAGAATGACAAACCCTGCCTTTAACAGATTAATCAGTGGATTACAGAGAACCTGTAGACCTGGAATTCCAGCACTGTCAACTCACTCATGTCATAGAACTGCTGCCAAAAGGCCTCCATCCACCGGTGGGTGTCCTCGCGGCTGTCAGTCGTCAGTGTATGTGTGACCTCCTCTCCGCCATATTGGTTGGTGACACAGATACTCTGGGCTTTGCTGTTAGGGTCCTTCTCTGACGCACGTATTCTGGTCTCCTGGAACACAGACGAACACGTTCAAGCATTCAGTGAAAGAAAAATGGACTCCTCACAGGAAGTCATACGATAAACACACGTTTAATATGCATCTGTTGCCAGTGTAGTCCTGCACTTAACTACAGTGTTTCAATCTAGACAACACAATGACTACTTCCGAATTGGTAAACTGAACCTATTTAAAACAAAGCCAGTCTCACCGTTTTGAACAATGAAGGCAACAACTCAGAAATCACCAGTAGGTGGCAGTGTTGACACACAGTTCTCATGCATTCTTCCCTGAGCTCCACACATTCCTCCTCCAGAGAGCCAGGCCTGCTGACTAACACTATCCCACGGTACACATGTGATGTGATCTGAGCCATGGCTCCAGCTCAGCCCTATGTCACCACTATTAGACAGAGTAGGTCACTGTGGAAAGAATGACTAGAGAAACAAATGCTATAACTGGATCCACGCGTCGAGACACAGCAGACAGGCTGCCTTGCTCACTGTTGCCAATTTGTAAATATAGAATACACGTGTACAGCAAAGAGGTGATGTAATGTCTCTCTCTGACCTTGTTGATGGCAATAGTGAAGGTGGGCTCCACGTTAGACTCCACGTCTTCCTGGCGGTGGTAGCAGAACAGGCTGGTCCCCTTCAGAACACTGTGAATCCTAGTGCAACTCCGAGCGTCTCCAGCCAACTGCTGCGGACAGAGAGACAAGGGTCAGCTCAGGGTCAACAGACAGAAAGATCATTGAATAGAGAGAGAGAGAGATGATTGGGAAGATAAATTAGAGGAACTGAGACGAAACAGAGACAAGGGCAAAAATATTGAAGATCTGAAAGAAAACAAATCTTTCACTCACACACAGAGGCGCGCGCACGCACGCACGCACACACACAGAGGTGCACGCACACACACACGCACACACACACACACGCACACACCACCCACAGAGGTGCACGCACACATATATGCAGGCGTGTGCGCACGTGGACGCACTGTACCTTGACTTTCAAGCATCCGCTCATCATCTTCTGTGTCATGCAGCGTGGCTGGGCGGCCAGGCGGCAGCACACACTGCCGTAGAGAGGCAGCCAATAGGAACACTCCTCTACAGACAGTCATCAGAGAGGGGGGGTGGGGGAGGATCAACACACTTCATTACGACACATGACCTTCTGGCATTGTTAGTAGCACACAGACAGCCCAGCCGTACTTCCAGCCGACAGTATCTAGTCTTGGAGACGTGAAGGGGTGGGGGGTGGGGGGTCATTACAGTTTTACACCCCTCGCTAGCAGCCTTCATCACCTTGAGCGTCATCTCGCAGAGCCAGCCGTAACTTACTTAAGTCTGGGACACGGCGCTGGTTAACTGTCAAGATTCACCTGCTTGACAGGAGAGCTATTGTGGTTGACAGCACCTGACGACCAACCACGTAACTCAATGACCAAGTCGGACGTTAAACGTACAATGAGGAAGGCGTTGGGAAACTTAACGACACGACCCTGCTATTTGCAGGTCTTGTAAATCTGTTTAACCAGTTGGCTACACTTACTGCTTAAAATAAATGGAACAACTGAAGTTAGCCAAAAACGCACTGCACTTGCATCTCACAGGAGTTACAGATACAGACTTAGTGAGGGACAATGCTAACAGCATCAAACAGAACAGAATCAAAATTGACTTCCTCTCTGCCGAAAAAGTGGTTTCGAGCTAAAGCGGGCGAGTTGCTTATAGTAGGTAATGCACGGAAGAGGCTGAGAGCACCGTGACAACGGCTGCCTGTCAGAGACCGGCAGACGGACAGAATGCAGGAGAACAAGTGGAGGGTGAGGGAGGGGACATGTAAAGCTGAGGGGAGGGGTGACGGTATTAAAGAGAGACAAGGCACAGGACGAGTGGACACAGCCAGACAGACGGCAAGCTCTTACCGTTGCCCGATATGGTGAGGTCGTGCGTGCGGAAGCTGTCCTGGACGTGGGGCAGTGACAGGGTGGTGTGGGCTAAGAGATGGTACTTGGGACCCCTGTCAGCACATGACACAAGACAGAGTGGCTTAGGTGTGTGTGTGTGTGTTTATTATCCTCATCTCAGCATGTTTAAAAGCCAGACTCACGGAACAGAGGGGACGGGCAGCAGGAGAGGGGACCCCCCTCCGTTGCTGACAGGACTACATGCTCCAGGCTCCATGGCTGCCCGCAGCTTTTTCCCCGCCGAGCGGCCCAGCGACGAGCTGAGTTTGCTGGCCAGCTTCCTGGGCGTGCTCCCTGCCGAGCAGTCGTCCTCAGAGCAGCAGCTGTAGAGCTCCAGACGGAGCGCAAAGCCTGGGCCGGCCTCATTACTGCGCAGAAGATGGGCGCTCTATGTATGTGTACACGCCTATATACTGCATGCAGTTCACCAGCAGGTATACCTTCATGTTGCGACCCTTATCAGAATGTATAACACTTCTAAATGTACATGATAAACAGTGACCTCTCGGCAAGCTGCAATACAATTGAGGACGTGTACAATGAGAACTGTACAAAAGTGAACCCTTACAATACAATGGTGTTGTCAAAGCAGATGTCGGTCAGGGTTCGGTCCACCATCACCATGTCTGTGTCAAAGATCTCTCCTCCCAGTTGCAGCAGGCAGAACACAGCGCATCGGTGGAGCTCTAGGAGGGTGCCGGGAGGAGAGACGGGCGCGGATAAAAAAATGCATGTTGTGTGAAAAAGGGTATTGGACAAACAGCAGCTTTCCTCTGCCTCAGAACTCTTCATTCGCCTTATTTCTTTACCAGAATGCTTTTAGCATGGGCCAGGGAGTGTCTGAGGACGGTGGCCAAACACAGAGTGGAGACATTTCATAATAACAACTGGAATATATAATGTAACTATGGCCGTTGAGTGCGGCGTGGGGCCTTTCCGGTCTGGAGATAAGACCCTTATTGATTGACGCTTATTGAACATGGTCATGTTGAAACTTTTAGTTAATTATTCATGCTTGTGGAGAAAGACTTGCTGTTGGCAGGCCTTATATGAAACAATTTGATGATGTATTATTTATACATGCATAATTTAAGGAAGGTTGGATGCCCTGCCCTGGATCTCGTGTTGTTTGAAAACATGATGGTTTATGCCTGTTCGCTAGCAGGTTATTCACTGGTAGTACAAAGAGGACTATTGTTTTTGTAATTACGCTGTGGTACCTATATTTCAAATTTAATGAATCGTATATTAGGCAGCTCATCATTTATGGTCTGGCATGCTGACAAACTGCAGCATGTAGTGTGATTAATGACAACCTTTAAAATCATATTACTGAATCCCATATTTATTCCCATTGTTGCCTGCCTAAATTCAGTATTCCCAGTGTATTTCAATGTGGCTACAGTTTAAAACAGGATCATACTAATGAGAAACAAAGACATTTCACTCTGCGTTTAGTTTGCGTCTCTGTGGTCTAAATGGCCTTGACTAACAGCCTTATTAAGCTGTGATTAGGGTCTTCCACCTGACTGCTGAGTTCATTTATATTATTAGCTATGCAGATTAATTACACACACACACCAAAGTACCAGAGAGACCTGTGTAATGACTGCACAGGCCTTAACCCCTGATTCTTGATCTAATTATTTACTCCTTTTGGTAACAGGATGATGCTGTTAAGAGGTAAAAACAAACTGGACAAAAGGGCAATTTGTGATCAATATCAGCAGTATTGATACAGGCCCTGGTGAATATAGCATTATCAGAGAAGCTATAAAATATGAATAGTGTCATGTTTTCCATTCATATTCAGTTCATCATCTAAATAAGGGACAATGTTAATGACAAATATAATCCTAATCACACATCTAGCTGTGTTCACCAATCTTTAAACTAAATCCAATTTGACATCTGCATTACTAATTCCATACTTGTACAGGCCCCAGAGATGAATCAATAATTAATCCACCATTTACTGAATGAATCATTAATGCCTTCAAACACTTCCAACAATGTGTCTCCTCACCTCCTTTGTTCTTGAAGTATTCCGTGTCTTTCCACATCAGGGGAATACGAAGATCTAGGTACAGATATAAAGGTTGCCATGTTAAAATTCATAAACTCAAATGAGTGGGCGTGTGTTTCAATGTACCTGGTTTGTCTATATCAATGCCGTTTTTAATAATTTACTTTATTTCTTTATCACAGTCAACTATCTGCCTGGCTCTGTGTGCGTGCGTGCGTGCCACTCTTCAGCTATGATTGGCACCAGAGAGGCTACAGTGTCCCCTCAGCTCGTTCCCACATAACAGACACACTCCCTCTTAACGCACACCCAAGCTCCGTCACACAGTCACACACACAGACGACCTCCGCTAGACACCGCTCTCTAATTAACGCCAGACATGTATTCATTTTGAGCCCCCTCTATCGCTTTCTCACAGAAAATAAATGAACAGCGAACACCACCAAATTAACAACTTAGCGGCAAATTAACTAGAAGCTCGGCAGCAGCATGCTCGTTCAGCCAACAGCCCTCTCTCAAGGCAGCTATCTGTGGCCACAGATAGTCAATCACCAGAGAACCAAAACATTCCATAACAGCGAGCGAAGGGGAGAGTGTCAAACCAGGCCTGATAAGAGTGGCTTTGTATTAAAAGCTTCCCCCCGCCCTCTCCGTCTCCCTCTCTCCCTCTATGACTCTCTAATGAAACATAAATGGAAGTGTACTCTCTCAACAAATTATGCTGCAATGTCCAGTAGTCACTCTTCCCTTTCTCTCAGGCACGCCACTTAGCTCCCCCACCAATTCTCAGCTAGGCATGGCTAGCTAGTTAGCCTTCCATCTCATTCAGTTTCTCTACCATCTCCTGCTAATACATACAGGGTGCACCTACCCACATAAAAACATATGTATACTTATGTAACGTATGTATGTTGTTGTGTTTTTTGTTTTGCCCCAGTGACGTTTGTGTGTATATACACAAACGTCACAGGAAAGAGATATATTTATCCTGTATACTGTAAGCGCACATCCCCACTCTCCAGAAAGGACAGCCCACACTAACCTGAGATAGCTACTTTTCCCTTGCAGGGCAGCCTATCGTCCATAGGCCCTGCGTCAGACGACCTCCTGGTCACCCTCTGCATGACCTGGGCCTCCTTCATCCTCTGCAGCTCCGACATGTAGGCCATGATGCGGGTGCTGCAGGTCTGCAGGCTCTTGGCCGCCTCCAGAGCTTGGTCCCTCTGGGAGCAGGCCGCCAGCAGCTTGCAGGCTCCGTCACGCATCCGGATCTCATGGTCGATCTTCTTCTGGAGGTCACTGTCCTGGGGAGGGCAGATGACATGCTATGGAGCTCCTATTCCATGAACATGCTGTAAAAGCTTGGGTCAGGGTACTGTAATAATGTGCATGCTGATGCAATCACCATGAACGCCTTATATGATGAATGTCAAACTCTGGTTATACGTAGAGGTTTTGTCTCGAATATACTGTTGTATGGTGTGGTGGATTAAATACATAACTAAAACATGTCAGAAACACAGCGGAAGAAAGAACAAAACATGCAGTTTACTAAAACTAACCTTGAATTGATTGAGGGAGGAAAGAAATAAAGGGAGAAGGTCAGAGGCTTTAATGACAATAAAACAAGCATGTTTTTAGCTATAATTAAAGGTAAACATTAACTAGAGATGCATGGGAAAAGGACCCAAATATAGAAGGCTAACTATGTGATAAGAAAGAGAAGAAACAAGATTAAAAGAGGAAATAAACAACGGCTGGTTTACGCTCCTAAAATAAGTTCAAACACGTACTTGTTTGTTTTAAGAAGACAGACGAGCACGTGTACTGTGTTTATGTGGTGAAATGGTAGTGTTTAAGGGGTATGTGTGTGTGTGAGACATAGTGAGGGAATGTGTGAAGTCTACTGTAGATTATACAGTAGGTCTTTTGTGGAACCATTAGTGGGGTGTGGCCGTGACAGCGTTCTGTGTGCGTGTGGGAAGGTGGGGGGGTTATATATCTGCAGTGTGTGGAAAATGGGGGGAGGTGGGGTGTTTTGCAAAGGGCAAAAGGCAATGCCCCCCATTTAATGTCTCCCCAGAAGACATGAAGATGCTGAATCCTTTACACTTACAACACACAGAATACACTTACAACAGAATAAAGAATGAAGCTGTCACACATTGAATGTCTGTAACTGAAGATGAAGAGAGACCCCAGACATTACATCCCAACATTAAACACACACACACACACACACAAACACGCACACACACATAAACAGTTCTCCGAGCACAAACTCGGTCTCTGCCCTCTTATGGAAGAGGTGAAACTGAACAGTTTAAACAAAGTCCCAAATCCCACCTCACGCTGTCTGCATGGCAGACACACTTGAAAGGTCCATCCATCCATCCATCCATCCTCTCCCGCTTATCCGGAGTCGGGTCGCGGGGGCAGCAGCTTCAGCAAGGGACCC
>JAODUK010000024.1:2843868-2859504 GCA_027564635.1 Typhlichthys eigenmanni
AGAGAGAGAGAGAGAGAGAGAGAGAGAGAGAGAGAGAGAGAGAGAGAGAGAGAGAGAGAGAGAGAGAGAGAGATTTGCCAGTAAGAGAAGCTTTGGCTTTTGCAGTGGTTGCAGAAAACATCCATACCCTACTGGAAGTGAAAGCAGGGGAGACATGGAATAACAATCTATTTCATTTATTTTATTTAACAATGCATGCCAGACATGATCCTATTCACATTGAAGAATACAGATTTGTATTTGCATCCAAATGCCCACTACGGTGATTTCATATTATAATCTCTCCATCATCTTGGTCATCTTTACAGGAGGTCATCTCTGTACACGCTCAGTGGAAGAACTGCATGCATTTTAAAGGACATTTAGTAAAGTGAGACCAGGATGAGGGTAAGTCCTTTTCAGTTGTAAAACCATAACATAAGCTATTATTGCAGAAAACATGTGCATGGACCTCTTCCTGGTTTACAATTACTCACTGACAGGTCATCAAAGGGGGAAAAAAACATCTCTTGATTATAATCATATGCTCGTGAATTCAGAAAACCTTAGGCTACGGCAATAGGAAAATATTTAAAAAATACTGTACATTGGGATTTTATTGGATAATGTTGCATTGGCACACTTGTCTGTTATTAGGCTATTGTCATCTGCATGTTGGGGTGCACACACTCACACACACACACACATACACACACACACACACACACACTTCCTTGATTTTCACTATGAATACCTTTCAAAGCCATGTTAACATAAAAAACATGTACAGAAGTTCAGAAGTGCTGTGAAAATGTAGTCTATCTCACATTAATTAAGGACCAATAAGATTATCAAAGACCTCCAATATCTTCAGTATATTTGATTTTTTTAAACAATTGAACATTTATTCATTACCACAGTTAGCATACAAGGGCTTAAAGCTACACCTCTGAATGCCCACACTGTCACCTGGTCATGCAAAATGTAGATTCAGTACACTTGCTTGTATAATGTACTGTATGTCCCTACAACTGCTGTTACTGTACTGCATACTGACAATATGTCAGCTGAGCTCCATTCCATTTGGTTTACATTGTTTTGTTTTAGTTTGGTTCAGCAGTGCTGTGCAAGAGGGGAAATGCTGTGTATCATGAACCCACTCCACAAAAGATACAAATCTATGTACGTAACCCTGTAGTGGCTGCTGGGAACTTTTTCCTGTGGATAAAGTTCTTCATTGAGTATTCCACTTAATTTCCAGAACACAATAAAAAAAAAAAGGTTCCTCAAGATCCCAGGAGATTTTGGGTTGAAATTCCTAAAGCACAGTGATTATACTGGAAGCCTTCTGGTAAGGGAAACACTCTGTTCCTTATGATGACATTGTTCTGTCATGTATCAGTCTAACTCTACGTTACGTCACACTAGAGTCTGAAGGGGGGGGGGGGGGTAATGGGAGGGGTAACATTTCCTCTCCAATCTAACCTAAACCTTAGAGGAGGTAATTGCAAAACTGATCCCATGTCAGCATAAGGCTACATTATCCAACATACACATACAACTGACTTGCAAATGGAAACAGTTCGAGGAGGTGCTAGCATTCCCCTTCCAGGGATAAGGCAAAACAATTATTTAAATCTGTCAATATACACAAAACTGGAAAAATAGAATCCCCTCGCATGGAGTGTTTTTCCCATCCTTGGTCACTCAGTGTCTTGTGCAAGATGTTTTTCTTAGCTTGTTTTCTGCAAATACATTATTTTCAAACACTGCGGTGCACCAAGTATGTGAATATGAATAAATATTTGTGATACGAAACAATAAACTCCAGAACCTATAACAATCAAAGGAATCCTGTCCGCACTCTGTACAAATGTGTCAGCAGTCCGTGTGTTTGTAAAAAAAAAAAAAGAAAGGAAGAAAGAAAGAAAAATAAAAGTTAATAATTAATTAGAGAAATGTGCGCCCTGTAGTCATAAATACAGAGGAGGAGCCTAAACACAGATCTTTGTCACTGCGGTCCTCATGGTCTCCGTGCCAAAAAGGCACCCATACGGTTCATAATGCTGGCAGCTGTGTATTGCCACATCACCTTAACATGATAACATTCCCTCTTTTTGATAAAACACACAATACAATTATTAAATAGTTACATTTTAATTTAAATACATTACCCCCCTTAAAATTAAAATGTATTTGATAAATAATCAATATTTAGTGCTTGTGTCACCGAACTGGATGATAAAGCTTAATTAGAAAATACTTAAAATTAGACAAAAATAGCACTAAAAAGATATAAATATTCATTTAGTAATTCAAACAGGCATTTAAGTATTCATAATAGCAAGTCATCTGTCAATAAATTGTCAGTTTGAAAATAAATGCAGTGTGATTAAATTGAATTGTGATGAAATATAAATCACAAATATAAAATCTATTTAAGAATCAGTTAATTTCACATAATTTCAAAGATATCATAAGAGCATCCTAATCATCCCAGACCTTTTCAGTTGGATGAATAAATAAATTAATAGATCTAAAAACACTGATCACGCCCTTAATGATGACCCAAATGTCCTTCATCTCACTTAAAATGCATACGGTACCTTTCATGTGTATAATTCAACTGGAATGCATATAGGCTACTGTATACTTTGCAGAACATTTTAAAATCTCGAATATCTATTAGGATTAGGAAGGTTATGTTGCAGTGACTGATTTTCAGATTATGAAACAAAAAAAGGAAATTAATGACAATGATAGGACAAGAGGACAGATCTATTGATCGATATGTTTTAGGCTAGCATCAACACTGCCTTGCCTTCAACAAATTTAAAGTGTTACTGTACCCCAGCTCTGAGCCTAACTCCACCACTTTGAAATATGTGTCCAGGAGCTGAGTGAGGGGCTGAGAGGGGGACCCCCATTAACATTAACGTTAACATTTTAATTTAATGACATATGAGCGTACTAAGTGAACAGATAATAACCAGCCAGTTCCTGGGGTGATATTTAACGTATATGACGTGTAGTTCTGTTTTCCGCCCATAAAATGCAGATTTTTATTAAAAAACGTGAATATTAATACCAGCATTGATGTCGTCACAGATCAATCATATTGCTTTTTTTACAGCTCAATAACATATTGTAGGGTGCAGTTACACTTTAATAATGAACATACACTAATACTGTAGCTCCCTCTTGTGACCACTGAAGGAATTAAAATAGTTTTTCAATATGTCTCCTGTAGTATTAATGGAAAGGTTCAAATGTCTAATAATTGGGGGAGGATTTTACTGTTTGTCTGGATACAGTTGACTTGTCCACGTTATATCATCTGTGGGTTAATACTAGCTCTGTTTCAGATGAAAGGCCCTCAGATATGTGGCAGCTCTCATCTAATTTGATACCTGACTTTACATAGTCAATTGGTAGACATTACACCAACTAATCTCATAAGAGCCAAGTGCCTCTAATTAGAGGCACTTGGCTCTATAATTGCTCATATGAGACCGCAATGAACTGAGACACAAAGATATATCATGACAATAAAAAAATCAATGTTTGATGGAATATCATTTCACACACTGCATAAAGTGTATAAATATACCCATACTATTTACTGTGTTTTATTAATTTCCGTTTTTTCTTTGTATATCTGACCTGTCCATAGATTAAGCATACGTGCATATAAAGAATCATATTTGTCGATGCTGTTATACAGCCATTTTAAGTAAATGTAGTGTGAAGTCAAACAACTAAACGGCTTTTCTAATGAATAGTGTGAAAGTAATCAAACCAGTGTGAGATGTTATATTTTAGTCAGATGAGCACTATACAAAAACGTACACTAGTTGAAGTGTGATCTTGATCTGGGAACAAACTGATAACTGATATCATATTTTTGTTGGATATTGTCACAGACACATTATAGAGTATTTAATTCAAGTTCTCAATTTTTTCAGTTCGACTGTGAAGGATTGGGAAAAAATGAGGAGAGAACAGCTCCAGCTGTATGGCAATTTTGATCTGTCCTATATCTTATTCTTTCCATTTTTTGTCCTCTGTATTTCTCTCTATATTTGCCTCTCTTTATGTCTTACTTGACAGTTGCTATAACACAATCTAGCTCTACGTTGCTGTATACGCTCTTGGACTAGCTAACTATTTTGAGTGGCATGTGCTGTAGTGGAGTGACAGAATGCTTACTTGACGTAAAAAGGTGATGCATGGAAGACATACGTACAGCTTCCATGGCCATAACACCCCACTGAGAGCTACGGCGCTACAAGAGGAGGTAAAAACTAGCCTAGGTTAATAGCTCTTTATTATTGACTGGTGTACAATAGGACCCCTGTCCTTGTGAAGTCACCCAGCAGTACCGACAATAGATCCACTTGCTATCCTTTCTTTCTCTGTGTAAAGTGTAAATCTAGCAGCTACAGGTGACTCTAATCCTACCTTGGCTCCACATATCTTTTCCTGGTTTGTCATCCCTGGTCCTATATAAAGGTGTAAAGAATCAGTGTGCGGACAGATGTTGTCGTTGTCACGTATAGTTTTGTCTGTCGAAGCTGCGGAATGCCGACGGTGTAGCCATCTTCCTCATGGAGAGGCTGTCAGTCTTGGATGGTTCGGGCCGAGCCCCGGACTTGCTCCTGAGTAAGGGGTATCTGGCGCCCCCCAAACTGCCGCGGCCCACTATTCCGGGCCCCCGGTCCACCCCCAGTCCCGTTCCCCGCTCCATCCTCTCGCTTACCGACAGGCTCTTCCTGTGGGGAGGGGCCAGGCTGAGAGAAGGGTGGGAGTCATCGGAGGAGCAGCTGTTTGCTCTCTCCAGCTTGGAGTATGGGGCGCCAAGAGTTACCCCGCTGGCCCTGCCCGGGCCCCCCAGACGGGATGTCTCCGGGCCGGGCACCAGCTCCTCCGGGTCGGACTCAGTGTGGCTGAGCTCGGCCTCCCTCTCCGGGTGGGAGGAGCCCATGTCGGACGTCTTGTCGAAGGGGAAGGAGGTGGCCGCTCCCGGGGACTGGGAGCGCTCGGCGGCCGGGTATGGCGCCGAGACGCAGCGCGTGTCGATGCAGTCGGTGATGCTGGTGTACTCCGCTGCCTTCACCTGCACGCCGGCGCCCAGCCCCCCGTAGCAGCCCCGCGGCGTGAACATCAGGCTGTGGGACTTCACCAGCGGGTGCTCCTCCAGGAAGCCCCCCCCGCCCGTGGTGGACAGGTAGCGGCTGCTCTTGGAGCGCTCCAGCAGGCCTGCCGAGGGCGGGGGAGAGGGGTCGGCCTCCCAGGCCGCATCGGGCAGGAGGTGGGCGGAACAGAGGGACAGGTCGGCCGCCGCGCTGTCCTCCAGCATCGCTCCAGACGCCCCGCCCCCGCCACTGCCGCCGCCCTCCGAGAGCCTGTCACTCAAGCCGCCGCTGTAGTCCCGACCCCCCGACAGCACCGCCTCCATGATCTCCGAATGGAGGGAGGAGTCTCGGTGGAGGGGCGGGGCCGTGCGCAGGGGGTCCAGGAAGACCTCGGCGGGCTCCGCCTCCTCGGAGGCCGAGACGTATATGTCGATGCAGGAGGACGGCCGGTGCTGCTGGGAGACCGTCAGCGTGGCCAGGGGGAGGGGCCTACCATCCTTGGGGGCGGCGCCTGAGGCCACCGACTGTGAGCTGTTGGCTCGGTGGAGGCTGACCGAGCGCTCCTTGAAGAAGCTGTCGGCTCGCTCCGCTCTCGTTCGCTCGCCGCCGCGCCCGCCCCCGACGTAGAAGGAGTGGCTTCGCGTCCGTGTCGCCGTGCCGGTAGGAGAGGGCGGCGACATGGAGCCCTCGGCTCCTCCCTCTAGCGCCTCCTGCAGGCGGTAGCTGTTGCCCTCGTTGCTGTTGAAGCTGCTCTGGCGGAGGATGTAGGCGGCGTCGGCGCACTCCCCCTGGCGCAGCACGTATGCCGAGTCGGTGCAGTCGGACGAGGTGCGCGAGCGCACTTTGTTGACCTCGCCGCGCTCCACGCCCGTCACCCGCTCCAGCGCCACGGCGATGCGGCCGATCAGCTCCTCCATCTGGGCCAGGCGGACGTCCACGGTCTGCAGGGACGCCTTCATGAAGTGCTCCCTCTCGTTGACCTCCTCCAAACGCATGGCCATGTTCTCCACCCTGTGACCCACATGGGCGAAAGACTGAGACCTAGTCCACCGGTGCACGGATACATGATTTAAAAAAGAAATAAAAACCTGTCCATACAGCACCGTATTAAGGAATAATCAATATCTTCACCCTGAAAGGAGTTTTTCTAAAACTGTTATTGCTGGTCGTATAAAATACAATACAAGTGATATTTGGGGGTGGTCAAAATTATTATTATAAGTATTTTGTGGGCCATGTTTCACAAGCAGACGCACAGAGGCTGCAATACTGCTGAGATGATGCTATAAATCAATAGCACTAGGATGGAACTGCATGGCAGGGAATTGGTTTATGTAGTTAATGTGTGTTTAAAGTAGAACGTGATTCTCTCCATGCTGCCGCCGTGTCCAACCTCTCAGAGGTGACCCTGATCCTCTCATCGTTGGAAGAGTTGAATCGGTCATCTTTTTCTCTGAAGTACTCCTCGATACATTGCTCCTCAAAGTCGTGGACCTTCTTGAGCTCATCCTCGGTTATGAAAAGTTCTGTAAACATAAGCGTTATGATAGTTATGTCTGGTATAGCTTATGTAGTTAAAGATGAAAAATAATAAATTTTACTTGATTAGGGCGAATGCTTTGAGAGATTAACCTGAGTTATGCCGACTGTTGATAAACTTTGTTGTCAACATCCTATTCTCCAACCTCACGGCATGTACAGTATGTTTACATAAGAATGCTTTGTTAGGTTTTATATCTTTATTATTTCCAGATGTGGTAAGAATTTGTAACAGGATGTTTGACAGGTAGTTTGATTCAGATGTCCATCTGACAGCCTTTTCACACCAGCTGACCCTGTGATATTCTCGGCAATCAGTTAGTACAGTCATTTAAAAGCAACAGCTATTCATTCATTTCCCTTGAGAAGGTGTAGTCACCATGACTAAAGAAGAGTCACAGCCAGGGTCAGACTAGAACACGTGTCTGTCTGACTCCATGCCCATCGGCCAGACCAGACCACTCACTCAGCCCGTAGTCTCTCTCGTCGTCGTCGTGCTTGCGCCAGCGGCAACACAGGTGTTTGAGGACCATGGTCATGTGACTGAAGATGATGAGCGGAGGTGGCAGGACAGGCCGCTCATGGAAGGTCATGATCAGCTGGTAGCGCTGAAACTTCCACACCTGGTTAGAGATGGACTTTACTTCAAAGAAGGTGTTACTGGAAAAAGAGACAAACGACATGTCAAACCCACTGTGTGTTGATCTATAGCTGCCACAGACATGTTGGCCGGTAGAGACAAGTCCACATAATGCTGAGTAAGCAGACCCCCATACTGTAGCACTGATGTGTGTGTGCAATCGTGTCTATAAGGCCTAGCAGGAGGTGGCTAGCGTGAGAGAGAGAGAGAGAGAGAGAGAGAGAGAGAGAGAGAGAGAGAGAGAGAGAGAGAGAGAGAGAGAGAGGCTACGTACTTGAACACCGCTATGAGCAGGTTAACCAGCAGTATGTTAGCCACTAGCAGGTAGCAGGCCATAATGGCTGGGACAATCCAGGCACCTGTTTTACAGGGAGGCAGGGCCACCAAAGACCCATCCTCCGTTGTTATGTTCTGGCCACAAGGGGCTGTACGACACCACAGGAGAAACGCACACCAGACACACACACACACACACACACACACACACACACACGCACACACACACACACGCACACATTCACAAGAGGAGAGAGGTCAATTATAGCACTGAGAGCAGGCCGAAGGTTTAGCAATGCAGAGAACGTGTACAGATGCACAAACAGCAGAACATGCACACAGACATCACGCATATACAGCCTATAGTGGAAAAACAAACACATCAAAGGCAGGCAATAATAGACAAACCAATAAATAAGCTCACGAAGAGATGGGCCTAAATAAACTGTATAGCAAGGAATTGGTTTGCAAACAAACGGGGGACAAGGGGTGGGGTGGACTAGAATGGCTCATGTGCTGAAATGTGCATCTGAAATAAAAATATAACAATAGAGTCACCATGTATGGTCACGACTTGCAGTCCCAATATATTTAAACATGTGCTCCATGTTTCAAATATATTGTTGGATGTGTGCCATAGCATCAGCTAACATGGGATTAGTGTTTCCTTGTATCAATTAAAATGCATTTAGGATACAAAGAATGTTTTTTCCATCTGTGATGGTTCAGTTGCTGTACAGGGGGAACAGTCAGCCAGTTTGTTTGCCTATGGGATGCACTCTAGCCATGCTCATCGTTGTTGTGGTCAACTGTTCACACAGCCCAAAGATAGAGAACTGAAAGAACTTTTAGAATATTTCATATTTTTACCCTCAAAACAATTTGGATAAAGAAACTCTGACAACTGAACCACGTGAAAAAACAGATTATAAATGATGACAAATGTTTATGCTATGTTATGCTCTAGTGTTTGCATGTGTGAATGGGTTTTGCGTTTGTTTTTCTTAACATATTCATATTCACATTTAAAAGTCTATATTGTTCTATTGGTTATGGTAAATAAAATATGCCCCCCTTCCCATCCCCCTCCAGTAGGCTAAGTAACCGAGCTGGCGTAAACGGAGGGTGATATAATGTTTTATGTGATAGACTAGTTTTCATGGCAGGTTCACTGAAACACAAAGCCAAACACCAATGTAAAAGTTTAAAGATCAAAGAACACATTAAAGAAGTATCAGGCTTAAAGCATAAAAACTGATAGTTCCCTCTGATGTTCGATCTAAAGTAAAATAAGTAAAATGAAATACAACGAAAAGAAGAAAACAGAGTGCTTCTGCCATGAAACATCAATGCCCAGTGGCCAGTGCCAGAATTATTCAGGATAAAGTTGCCCGTTTACATTAGACAAGCTGCTAACATGCCTTTACTTGTCTTAAAGATAACTGTTAGAAGATAAACATCCTTATATAATTAGGGCTGAATAAGCGCTGAGAAACACTATTAGCATGGCTTTGCTGACTCAATATTTTTAAGCATGTCAGGGCAAGTTTAACCCAAGTTTGTGTTGCTTTCATGCACACTTTTGACTGTAGTGACTGGCTCTAGTGGTGGTAGTGGGTATGGCATGCCAATGAGGTTGGGTTGATGAAGGGGATATGGGGTATAAAGTTAAATTAAGGTCTTTATCTATGGATTTACTGGGGGTTTCACTGCACTGGGCAGGTTGGAACAGAGTATTGCTACGCCAGGCTCCGTGAGTTCGTAAGTAATTTTCGACCCGCCAGACTTTTTCATTCAGCCTGTGCTGTAACTTCCTACTATCTGAAACAAAGAACGAAAGAATTATTTCAGATCTCTTCTCTTTGGGCCACTTTTCACACTGCACACATTCAGTTAATAGCACAAGATATACACATACACAAATACGAAGCCTCTTAGACCACTCTCACAGTCGACAGTTTGCCATTGAGTCACTGTTACTGTGTCATCAAATGTAAAACAACTTTTAGAGCATCATTAATAACTGATGAAGAAAATGCGTAACTTCACAGAATAAAATGGAAAAGAATCTGGATTTTATTGTCGTCAGGACTTTTTATAATGTTTAATATTACCAAATACACCACAACCTCTACTTTTCAACCGATATGTTGTATCAGAACAGCTATGAGAGCAGTCTTGTGTTAGGCAGGCTTGACACTATACCTAAGACAATCACCCAACAGCAACAGTTCAATCCTCTAAATCAGGAACCGCTGTGCTCTGGACCGTACAACAGGCAAACAAACTCTTTGACTCCTGCCCGGGACTTACGGTCAATCTGATCAGCAAACACCTCCCCATAGATCATCCAGTAGGGCATGAAGAAGATGTTCCTGGCTAGCATCCAGGATGGGTCCTCATTGGGATTGAGGATGGCCTGCCGCGCCACCCCAAAACTCATCAGCACCACCAGCATGATGATCACGAAATACATCATGTCAATCATCTGAGGGAGAAAGGCAGGGAGAAACCAACAGCGTGAGAATGCAAGCACATTGTTGCAGACTTTACTGGGAAACTAGATATGGCTTAACAGGTTACTTAATGGGTGTACAGACAAGTGGGGCAAAGAAGGGCAAAGACAATGGTCTGGGGATATATGATTCGTTAGGTAATGGAGATAAGGTCCCTAGAAGACATTATAATATAGCTGGAGAAGTATTTCACAAGACTGAAGAGTAATCAACTGCATTTGCATTTTCTAATCATCTATAACAGGTTGAAAGGTCAGTAAAAGTAAAATGTAATTTGTTTTAGAATTAAACGTATCCTAGAAATTCATTTATTTGTGAATCATTCTAATACAAATATGTTTATCCATGTTCATCATTTTTTTAGTGTAAGTGGTTCATACTTTAATTTAAAATATATATTTTTTTAATACCAACTGAAATAGACTGAACAAACAGTACATTACATGATATGTGCCAGTAACCTGTATAGGCCAATACATTCTAAACCAAATCCCTATTTTCCTCTAATTCTCTTTTGACATGAAAGGGTGTTGGGTAGAGAGCCCGTGAGGGGGTCTTTGATCACACCTCTAGTTCCCTCACCACTTTGTTAACCATGTATCACAGAGGCTCTGTGATTTACATTAGAGATCGAGGCTCGCGGTCAAAGCACTTTGTTACAAAAAATAAATAAATACATAAAACATATGCATTTCCACATATTAATGTGGAAAGAAAGAAAGAAAGAAAGAAAGAAAGAAAAATAAAACATTATAAATATGGAGTGGCACATGCACACATGCACACACACACACACACACACTAAGTCACTGACACGCACATGCACACACACACACACACACAGAGTCACTGACACGCACATGCACACACACACACACACACAGAGTCACTGACATGCACACACACACAATGCCTTCTCACCATCTTCCCAATCATCATAACATAGGGACCCAGGTACTTGTTGACCCCGAAGATGTCGAGCAGCCGGATGTACCAATAGATGATGTTGACACAGTAGATGACCCGCCCATAGCTCATGAGTGGCGGCTCCTGGAGGCGGAGTATCATACCCACAGAGAAGATGAGGATGGCCATGAGGTCTGTGATGTTCCAGTACTCCTGGAGCCACACCTTGACCTTCTGCAACAACTTCCCTGGCTCCGACATCAGGATCTGACCCGGGGGCAGCATGGAAGATGGGAAGAGGGGAGGGTTTGGTGGGTAAAAGAAATATGTTGTTATGTTATGAAAAACCAGTGGAATAAGTGTTTATCCAAACAGAAGACCATACGGAAATGTAGAAGAAAACAAGAAGAGAGGAATCAGAACTTCAATGTGTAGGGGAATGGAAGAAAGCAGAAACAGGCTGCTTTGTTGAATGGCTGGTTGCATTACAGCCCAGATGCCTTAAGGGGGCAGTGTGTGCTCATCAATAGGTCTGTCAAATCGACGTACATTTCCAACCATGCTTCGGTTTACTTTGTGGCGCCCTGGTATTTTCTTGCATTTCAATAAATAAACACACAAATATATTATACATATATAAATAAAAAGGTGTTTTGCTATACATTGGTGTTGAATTAGTGCATTTTTTTTTAATATTCAAATGCTGTCCTGGACAGTTATCTCCATAAATGTATATATACTGTATGTTTTATAATAAATAAATTATGTTCGTGGCTGTGTTTATAAATCTGACTTCAGCATGCAATTACAAATTGTTACATTAATAATACTGTACCTCTCTCATCTTCTCAATGCCATTAGTGAAAATGTACGCAATGACAATCCACTCTTGAGTAGAAGGCCACAGGTCCATCTTCACCAGAACAATGTAGTTGAACAGCATCAGGTAACCCACATATGCCATCTGAACACAAGCAGGAGATAATGTTTCATACATGCATAACACCAGTATGTGTGGGTGTAATCCCACGTATTATATGACAATACATGTCACTCTTTTGCTTGATGCTCATTTTAATTAAACAGGGCTTTTGATTAAATTGGTCAACTGACCCCAATTATACTTCATTTCAATATAGATATGCTAATAGAATGTGATCTCATTGCTGTTCATGGACGTTTGGCCTGAAAATGTCCATTATGTGTCTCTGGTGGCTGTCTATTAAAGTCTTTTCTTCTGCTGTCCACATTTCACTTTCTGTACTTCATTTCTGCAGGGTGTCTGGATGGCCTCCACTCTACAGAACTGTGGTCAAATGTCTTACCATCTCCAAATACTGACTGAGATATTCATATAAAAATAGATCTGTGTGACTGGATGAATTGAGTGGAAAGTTGTTGATCATATGATTCCACTGTTCATTTTCATGCTTTGGCCCAACCAACTGAGACACTTGTATAACCATCTCTCATATTTACCAGTCAGATCCAAGTAAATACTCCCTATAAAAATCTCAATCCAACAGTTTCTCTGGTCCAATCTGTCGTGGACACTATTTGCTCATTCTTAGCCAATCTCCACATTTGCGTATATATTAAAGATCCTTAACCGCTTAAAGTGAGTAGAGCTACAGTATGTGACTGCAATAAAGTCTTCACAGTCAGTGAGTTCTTTAAGTTTGCCAAATGTTACTCTAACAGGTCGGGTGCTCTGTGGAGCATGATGGGTAGGAGAACCGTTAATGATGACATCCTGACCTAGGGAGCCATGCCATCTGTTATGAAATTTACATGAGGCTTTCCTTTGCTCACCTGCGGGGAAGCTCAGTGTGAGGCAGAAGGGTGGTGTGGGAAAGGGGGAATGGGAACAGTCGAACAGAACTGATTTTATAAATAAACGCCTTTGCTGGTGATGCGTAGATATATTCTTACTGGGTAGGCAAATTGAAAGATCTATCATGGGACAAGAGAAAGATGTGCTGTTATAACCTTCCTTCACCCTCTCCTAAACACACATGCACACACACACACACTTCAACACAAAGGCTAGAGGATGCAAACACACATAGGAACACTTCACACACTGCAGTGTGTGTGTGTTTGTTTGTGCCTCTTGTGGTGACATAATACCATTCTGGTGGGTTTGAGAAATATGAACCCGGCTATGAGCACAAATCACCCACTTAGCTCCGTGTTCCTCCCTTGCCTGCCTTAAACTACCTCAACTGTCCTTTCACCATTTTTGTTTTGGTCTAAACAACAACGTCCTGCTCTCCCTTGATATCATACATAACACTGACGGGGAGTGGAGAAGATGCAGGAAGAGGTTTATGGTTATGGCCTGGCAGGACCTGATGATGCGGACAATGTAGACTTGAACTTAAAGGCATAGTGTTTCATTACATATTATCAGTAGTTTAACAACTCACTCTTTGGGTACAGTTACTCCAATGAAGTGTATTATAATACCTGAGCAGATTCAGCTCCATTCATCACAAAATCCCATAGAAATTAAATATTTTAACACATGATGCACCGCCATTTTGCATGAATGCACATCAACAGTAGTCTTCATTTTTGAGGGGCACTTTTTTAATCGGTTCTCTCACTGTGAAGAAGAACGCTTTGGCACGGAGACGCTACTATAAATATTACAGAAAATGGAAGAGAGTGACACTGTGGTTATCCTCCCCAGTGACTTTGTTATTTTCTTTCAAAAGTACAGGAAAACTGACCGTGTGGAACCAGAACTTGACGATGGGCGCGTTGTAGAACTCGTAGATCTTGCGTCCCATGGGGATGAGGCGATGGCGGTGCTTAACCTCCTCGACATCCTTCTTCCTCGACGTCTCCGTGGCAACCTTACCCAGCATGGCCTAGGGCACCGCAGAACGCCACGCAGGGTGGGGTGTGCCCAAAGACGAGGAGGATGAAGGCGATGAAGGCGTTAACAATGCCAAGAGAGGAAGGGAAGGAGCGAAACGGGATGGGATGAACACACACCGCACACCGATGGAACAGAGAGGGAGGGTAGAAATGCATGGGAGGAAAGCGTTGGCATGGCAAAGGTTTTTGAATAGCAAAGAAAGACAGGGAGGAAAAGAGAAGGGATTAATGGCTGCTCGATAACGTTCAACATCCCCCTCCACCCCTCAGTCAAAGAAGCAAGCACAGGCAATGTGGTCATTCCATCATGTAATGTGCAGTATGTGTGTGAGTGGCAGGTGGATGCTGGTGACTGGTATGAATGACGCAGACACACACTCATGGATATCGTCTCAGACTACATAACAGACAGGACAGAGAGAGGAAAGGGGGCAGAGAAAGGGAGGGGGGAAAGAAAAGGACAAAGATACAGATACATCTCGTTTCCAGCTGGGACACGCTTCTTTATCCATGAGAGAGGGGTCGGATCCCTGTGTGGTTATGGGTCGTGGTCTAACCCACCATGCCTTAGACAAAGGCAGGCCACGGATCTGTGTTGCATGACTGGATGCCTGCAGGCAAACCTGGGCAGAAATCTGCTTGAATACAAGCTAATATTTTTAGGTCTTAATAACCCTTCATTAAAATTCCCAGGAACTTAAATAGACGCACAAAGTATTACCACATGCAAAATACTAGCCTGGGGAAAAATTTTTCTGATATTGCAAGCTCCGACTCACATAGTCTGGGAACTGTCCATTTAAAACTGTCTGCAACCAGAACAGAGAACCAATTGTCCCCACATGGATCTTGTTCTGACAGGTTGAATGAGGTCCGATCGTCTGACATTAATGTAATTAGCACCTATTGTGACTCCTCCATCACAATTTACTTTGAATGAAGAGTTTCCAGAGCGGAACAAATTGTGGAGCTTGCAACATCAGGATACATTCTTACCAGGCTAAGAAAGGACCTCCCCAATTCACCTGAACTCAAAACATTTTAGTACGTGAAACAGATTGAGTTACAGTGTTAGTGTTGCCCACGTTTGGATCAAGCCACACACAAACAGGCCCTTCGTGGTGAGCTGATTAAGATGCCTGTGTGTGCCATCATGCCTTTACTCTTCTCAACATGCACATGTGGCTCAGGCTTGAGAAAAAAAAAGCACATCACCATCAAAGCATCTGAGGACGGGGCAATTCAACGTACCCCTGTAGTGTGGCAAGCTGTGTACATCAGTATGAATCTCAGTGATTCATAGATATCTGCTTAACTGAAGTGGCATTTCAACAGTCAGAAGCTAGCGCAAAGTGAGCGTTTTGTAAAGGCACCCTTTAACAGCAAGGTTCTCTGTGAGATACAGCGGTGCCTCAGGGACAGCCAGTTATTAAACAGCCTGTTGTGTTGCATTTGCACTAGCTAGCTGTCTGTATTCAATGCAGATGGAACTTATATACGGTGGTGCTGGAAACAAATCCAACCTCAATTCAATTCAATCAGAAAAAGACAACCTTGGATCCAGCTTGTGTATTAAAAACTAACCCGTGCGTTATTCTCTCTAACCACCAAGTTATATTAGCACCCATGTTGCTCGTTCATCCAAAAAAGGTGGTGGTGTTGCGCTGATTTATAACTCTAAAATTAATCTAAATCCCAAAGTGAATAACATGAAATCATTTGAGTTACTTGTAATGCGGTCAACAAGCTCTGAGCCTAT
>JAODUK010000024.1:2859604-2885618 GCA_027564635.1 Typhlichthys eigenmanni
CCTATTGCATCTTAACCGTCCTGGAGGGGTGGATTCCTCCCTCTGTGGTCCCTTCCCAAGGTTTCTTCCCTTTTTTCAAGTTTTTCCTTGCCCGGGGGGAGGAGCAGGTTAAGGGGGTGTTGTTTGTTTCCATGTGAAATGTATGTTGTAACACCCTTTGAGATTGCAATGTGATTAAGGGCTATATAAATAAAATTTACTTACTTACTTACTTACTTACTTACTTACTTACTCTAATCCACCCCCAACCCCCGGATGATTTCAATACACAAGCAGAATGCCAGCGGCGGCGTCGGTAGAATTGATTGGATTGACATGGAGCGTGGACCCATCCTGCCATATCTATGCAGATGGGCTGATACCAGGGCGACGCTCAGACATCGTGGCATGATTTAAGCTCTGCTACACAACGCAGCAGCCTGAGCCTTCCTCTCCACTGCTGGCATGCTGAGGCGGCGCGCTGCAGCTAGCCTGCGCTGCCAGGAGTGCTATGGTGGTGGCAGGAGGGGGGGGGGTGGTCAGGGCAGCAGTCAGCCAACATACATGTACTGTACCTCTACCAGAACCCAGCTAAAGGGGGGGAGAGGGAGAGAGAAGAAGAAGAGAGAGAGAGAGAGAGAGAGAGCTAGAGAGCGCTAGGGGAAATGGGGAAAACAGAGAACAAGAGGGGCTAAACAGAAGATGGGCAGAGAGGGAGAGAGAGAGAGAGAGCGAGAGAGACAGAGGGAGAGAGAGAAACACAAAAGGCCGCGAGCGGCGACAGACTGAGACGCTACAACTCCACCAGCACGTCGTCGCTGAGACCATGAGAGACAGGAGACGCTGATTTTGCTGCAGGGTTCCAGGTGGCCCGAATAAATCAGGAGGTGCACATGTGTGTGTGTGTGTGTGTTGGGGGTGTTAAAGGTGCTGTATGCTACAGTCATTGTGGGCCAAAAGTATCGGATAGTAAAACACCATATTAGTACAGCATGTACTGTATTGGTGGTATTCATTTTACGTCCCCAATGGAATAAAAGCGGTTCAAGATAATGAAATCACTGTTTTTATTGAGTTTCAATGTTTGTTTTAATTCAATATTATGTTTACTGAAGTTACATACAATATACTGTATATTTTACTATCTCAGCCAATTTGCTGTGCTTTACATACAAGCTGCGACCCCATTGAGCGGGGAGTGATGGGGTGGCATGGCAACAAGGTAGTGCTGCTGTCTGGGTACATACATCACTGCATGTGTGTGTGTGTGTGTGTGTTATCTACATGTGTGTCTACTGAGTGAGACAGGGTGGGTTCTCTCACCACGGAGTTGTACTGCGCCTCACAGTAAGATCTTACTGTGAACTCCATGTCCTCCTCTTCCTTCTCCTTCACGGGCTTCTCTGGCTCCTCCTCCTCCTTCTCCTGCAGGTACGCCTCCTGGTCCTGTGGCATGTAGGACATCTCGTCCTTGTTCTTGAACTCCAGACTCAGGATGGACGGTGGTAGGAGCAGGCCCAGAATCACCTGCCAGCATCACGATATAAAAGCACAGTGAAATAATGGGTTATTCAGTGGAGTTTCAACAGTATTTTTAGTGTTGGGGCATCATTGTTTAACTGAAAAAATACCCTTTAGTCCATTATCTCATCTTGTCCTCATCCACAGGTTTTGTTGTCAACACGCCCCATCATTTTGTTTAGGAGCTCATCGTTAGTATATACACTAGAGCTAGCTAGCTAGCTAGCAACACAATGCGGTATCAGTATGACACTGAATAAACCACCATAACGGAACAGAAGTTCATCAACAATAATAATGTTTTGACATTGTTTAAGTTCAACGTTCAAATAAGGTAACTGTTGTAGAAATGTAAAATCAGCAGTTTTGGTGCATGCATCCTGGAGCAAATAAAGTTGGCTTCCCAATTCTCTGCCTGGTTTGTGAAAAGTGGATGTTGCTTTAAGCTCCAGAGCAAAGCAGGGTAACTGGGAGTGACAACTCACCATTGTGAAGAAACTGCAATGGCACAGAGGTACAAATGTGCAGGCTAACACACAGGGGCCGTGGAAATGAGGGCAAAGACACAAAGATTGATACATGTCCAGACTTACCACGCACACACACACACACACACACCGTGAAGTCCTCAATGGATACATCAAAATGATTTTACAAATATAATAGTATTTCTTTCACACCACATGTCCGCAGTGGAAACGTACCATTATGTAAATCAGGTAGTTATGCATGTTATTTTAGGCAGAGTCTGCTTCTGTTCTCTTTCCTGCCTTGTATAATCCTCATGTTCTTCAGCTTCCCATGGGGTGCCTCATTCTGTCTTTGTCTCACTTTTATTGGACTTGTTTTCTGCTATATCTGCTATGGCTATGTCCCTTTCATCCATCACAAATCCCCCACCTCCGCCGCCATGGCAACATACCAACATGTTGTCAGACCACTTCAAGTGTGTGTGTGTGTGTGTGCGTGTGTGTGTGTACCACACGTGCCTATACCATTCACATGATGAAGCGGTGACGTGCTGAAGTGCAGAGGCTGTCAGTAAATCATTTATGTGTGTGTGTGTGAACTCCTTCAGGGGAATATGATTTCATCCACTTGTGTTTTTCTTTTGTCTGTCTTTCTGTCTTTCTGTGTTCATAAGCAGCTACCGTACACCTGACGACTCCACACCCCCATCCACACACCCTATTAAAGTGTAGCTGCACCCTAAAATGTGTTTTTCAGCTGTAAATTAAGTTACATGATTGATCTGTGATGAGACACATCAATGCTGGTGTTAATATTGACAAAATAACAGTTTTTTTGCAAGTCTGAATTGTATGGGCTGAAAACAGAAGTACTCGTCATATCCATTACAAATCACCCCAAGACCTGGCTGGTTTCATTGGTACACTTAGTACGCTCATACTTTATCATACTCAAATGTTAATGGGGGTCCCCCTCTCAGCACCCACCCCTCCCCTCACTCAGCTCCTTGATGCATTATTTAAAGTTGTAGTGGGTGGAGTCAGCTCAGAGCTGGGGTGCAGTGACACTTTAAAGGCCCTACACAGATATCCAGAGAACGCCCTTCAGCTGTATTTGGCCATACCAAGTCAGCAACACTTTTAATCCAGCAGTCTTCTTTCACCTGTGTATGTGTGTGTGTGTGTGTGTGAAGGAGGGTGTCCCAGCCATCCCTACAGCAGTCCCCATAACAGGGTTGTACTATAAATATCTCTCACCTCTCTTGTCTGTGCAGCTGGCTCCTCTCGCCCAGCCAGACTCCTGGGTAACCCATTTAACACAAGACAACCACTGGCCTTTAATAAGGCTGCTGTCTGAAGTTAGAGGCCAAGCATATGCTTATTGAAGTATCCAGTGTGCACAACACTTATAGTGTACAGTAGGCCTGTCACACTAACTACTTTTGTTTGGCAATATATTGCACCAGAAATAATTGTGATAAATTATATTATTGTCAGAATCATGTATGATGTATGAATGTTGTTCGGGTATTGTCATGTGACATCAATTGTTTGTTATGATTGGTTAAACCAATTTCATTGCTTGGCTATGTATTAAAAATAAACTTTGAAGGGAAGAAAAAAAACGAACAGAACATATATATGTCTGTAATTACGCAGTCGTCTGGAAAACACCTATTAAAACCTCACGGAACAATTCTTTCACCTGTCGCTGTGTGTATCTGTGTATGTGTGTGTATGTGTGTGTGGAGTGCTGCCTGCTCACAGAAGCAGCCCAGCATGGCTATCTTCCTTATGTCAGCAACATGCATGTAAATACAACAGGCAATATTATTATTTTAAAAAGGTATTGAGTAATTGTCCATATATTGCTTGATTAGTCGATGTAGTAATTATTATATTACTAATATTGTGGAAGTGGCAGTGCGTACATTTATGATTTCCTTCACAAATAGACAAATTAGTGTGATTGTGAAATTCAGCAAAGAGTATCATTATCTTTTACATCATAATAGCTGTTGGTTTGTGTAGGCACCAGCGGTTTGCTCTATCTATTGCATTATCCATGACCAGACTAGGACGCATAAATAACATGGCATTGGCTCAGTGGTTAGGTTTGTCATAGTGGACAGGTCCTAGTTTTGACTACAGACGGCCTGCAGACCTCAACACACGCACAGCCCCCCCGATATATACCTTCAGGCCTGAATTCTTGCGCATGCGCAGCCGGCCCATCCACATGTCAGTCAGCAGCATCTGGCTGCAGGTGTGAGCGATGAAGTCTCTGTGTTTGGCCGCTACCGCCAGCTGCAGACAGGTGGCGTTGCTCCAGTTCTTTAGCTCGTATGTCAGCAGCTTCATGGCCATCTGCTCATCCTGCTTATAAGACTGGTCGAGTAGCTCCACAGCCAGCTGGCCAAACTCCCTGTAAAAGGTATGCACGCACACACACACACACATAAACACATGGCGGTCCTACTGTACCATACAGAGCGACTTATTGGGTTGGTCAAGACACTACATAGCCATCTGGATCTCAGAAGAAAATGAGATAAGAGGACACAGACAATACACAGATTACCATATCAAGTGTCAACGCACAGCTGGGAGATCTGCTGCTCAAGATGTTTCACTATTGCCCATACACGTTTCATTTAGAGCACTGGAATATCAAACATGGCGGCTCATTTGAATGTACCATATATTTCTGTTTCTGTGATCCACAAGATTGTTAAATATTGCATACCAATACAAAGAGATTACCTGAATTTACAGTAGTAGTAGTATTAGTAGTAGTATATTATAAGTATGGATAGTATATAGTATATTATAAGTATGGATAGTATATAGTATATTATAAGTATGGATCCTCCCTGGAACAGAACGATTGTGTGTAATGTAAGCAGACTAATTGTCTACACCTGCTGTATCAGTACATTACACACATAAGAAGGGTAGAAGGGTAAGACACTGGCCAGACTCCCCAGACCAAATGAACCACATATTGAGTGAACATAACATAAATATAACTAAGCATGTCCTGAATTAAGTTATTCACCAGAAGACAGACACATTCCCAGAGGAAAGTATTCTCCAAATACAGCATCTCAGAGCTACTTTGGGGAATCAGTGCATGCTTTATTTGTGAAATGTGAAATATTCGACTCTAATTAAGTGCTATTTCCATAACTGGCATTTTAATCTCCAGATAATAATCCTCATGGCATATCTCTTATTGTCATCCATTACATCAGCTAATGATGATGCCTGTCTTCTGAGGCTAAATGTATGTCACCCTATTTACACCCCATAGGAGCCTGTGGAAGCCTATATGTGCTCTGTGTGTGTGTCTGTGTGTGTGTGTCTGTGTGCGTGTATGTGTGTGTGTGTGTGTGTGTGTGTGTGTGTGTGTGTGTTGTTTAGAAGTTATTCCAGTCTGGAGTCTCATATCAACTCCTCATTAATCATTTACATGAGAAACATTTACATGAGACCTAGAAAATCAGTCCTCTCATGGACATGCTCGTCTGAGCTGCCTTCAGAGAACAACATTCCACCACAGTGTGTGTGTGTGTGTGTTAGTGTGTATAGTGTAAGCGATCAATGATGCTATATTTCATAATCTCAAAATCTTACAAACAGACTACAGTATAATAGCCACAACACACACACACACACACACACACACACACACGCACACACACACACACACACACGCACACACATGCACGCACGCACACACACACCAGCCTGGCTCTAACCTGGAGTTGTGGTTGAGCTCCTGGGAGATGTCGTCCACCATGTCGTTTTCGGAGGCCTCGTGAGCCATAGCCTTGCACAGCTTGCAGGCCACCAGGGCCTTGGCCATGGCCTCCTCGCCATGCTGCCAGAAGAACAGCGCCATCTTCTGGCGCTTCATCAGAACGGCCCACACCATCAGCTCGTGGAAGGGGAAGGGGAAGTGGTTGATCTCTGGGTCGTCCAAGTCGATGTCCACCTCCTCCTCCCGTTTGCGCGTGGTCTTCTGACGCCCCCTGCGGATCGGCATGTCGTCCTGCGGTACAGCCACGAGGCGTTAGAAGAGCATTTGAGTTGAGCTCAGTTGAGAGGAGGTGAACACTGTTTGGTCTGAGAGTGACTAGTGAGAGACCAGTAGACTAGCTAACAGTATTGTGTGTTTGTACTAGAGGTTTACGCAGGGGCGTAATAAGTGTATTATAATTATTTATTTACCCAATAGTCACAGTTATGAAAGTAGGCCTACTCATATTATGCATGCAGCAAACACGCCATTTGTTTTATTTTTAACTGGAAATACACATAATCATGTAAAAATGTTTCCAATAGTTTGCATTGTATTCTATATATGCCAGTATGTCACTGCTCAACTAAAGGAAACATGATTACAAGCTGACTTTTAGGGCATTTAGCATTGCTGTTGGCTTTCAGAGAGATTATGCTTACAATATGCTTACATCATTTTCCCTGCAATGAGACTCATGCGTTTAGTTGAAGTTGTACTTACTATATGATTATGAATGTACAGTATATGATAATTAAACCAATATCAATTAAAAGTCAGTAGATATGTGACATGTAAAAATCTATAGGTAGTACAGCACAATTGACGGAAACCCAACTAAACAGTCCAACTATACATAGACAGGTGCAGACAGATTTAATCTGAACAGACATATGGTTAAACCCCAAGTTAGACATGAATACTCAGAGAAGATGCATGCTGTGTTAAAAGCTCTATACATGTTATGTAATCCTGATATACAGAAAAATATACTTACTATACTGGGTTTCTAATTGACATTAGAACATGAATTATATATACAGTATGTATACTATGGCAAGTCGTGAAACATACAGGTTATTAACCTTCCCATCAGACAGGATTAACTCATTTAAAATGTAGTATTTGTTATATTACTTGGTATATTTAAGTATTTAGTACTAGGTGTACAGCTTGTATATACTGTGTGTATGTATATATATATATATATATATATATATATATATATATATATATACATACAGTATATATATCCAATGATGTAGTATACAGCCACACATACACTTGACACACATTTGTGTACATATTCATGTTATGAGAAGTGTGTGTTACGACAAGCCAGACTTTGACGGGGTTGAAACTCACCTCCATCCCCAGAAGTTTCAGGGCTTTGGGCTAGAGCAGCGACAAAAAAACAAACAAACAGAACAAGAGCTTGTGGAATGTATTTTATATAGTGTTTTACTCTCTAACTAAGCACAACATCACAGAGACTGACCTCTGTCAGCAACTAGTAGTTGCTAATATAATTACATTAAACATTTCTTCGGTTTTTGTTGACAGAGCCGTTTGTATATTTGATTGTGTGCTATGCATACACCAGCAATCTCTGTTGAATATGTGTGGGTGTGCACTGTAGCACAGCATGTGTCTGTGTTGATGCATGGTATGTCTTTAACACATACTGCACTGTGCATCTGTAGTAAAGCAGAACATGCATGAATTATGCATAAATAATTTGTCATCTGAGTCTTTAAAAATAGTCCAGGCCTGAGGATGTTGAAATCTACATCTATCTCAAAGCTTTGTTACTTGTGAAAATGTACTTGTGCTTCTGTGTGTGAGTGTGTGTGTGCGTGTGTGTGTGCGTGTGTGTATACAGTACTATGTACTATAGATAAGAAAAGCATCTATCCATAAAATGTTGTTATTTTTTCTTCTCTTTCTATCTCTGATTCTTTTCCAATGTCTTTCAGCTACTAGGTTGGTGTAACATGGCGCACACATACACACAGGCACTGTCAATCAGAGATATGGTGTCAGACACAGCTGTGATCAGTTCTATTTATAGAACAGCTGTGTGTGTGTGTGTGCGTGTGCGTGCATGCGTGTGTGTGTACTGCTGGAACTGCAACAGAATGATAACATACCACACACTCCTCATGTTAACACATGACATGAAAATGGTTACAGTTATAAAACAAACCAGGTTGCATAATATTCAAAGATAATTCATACTTTCATAAGATATACTGCATTTAGCCTGCATAGTGAGAATACAGTTGTGTAATTAATGAGCTCTGATTCAATAGGGCTCGGATGTTCCCCCCATGGATGTGTAAACAGACGAGACAAAGCTGCTATTTGCCAGGACTCATGAATATATACATGTGTATATATATATTACTTTTAAGAATCCTATTTGATACAGTACATGGCAGAAAGTAACGCAATACCTTCACCTTCACCGCTCAGTTGCTTCGGTCTGCTAGAGAAAGGATACGGTGATGGATTCAAACAGTATCGACCAATAGCGGGATCTTTAGTGTTCCAACTCCTGGAATTGATCTTATAGTTGTATGTTGCTATGTCATAAACATCTAAAAATATTAGATTGTATTGTATTACATTACAACTTAATTATAACTTAAAAAATGAATAAAATTCAAATGAAATACATAGTTAAAATCCCAGTAGCCATCCATAATGTTTGTTCAGTGAATCATATACTTTTATCATTATCCAGAACATGGTGATTTTTGCTTGGTTTTTCATGTTAAGACTTAAACCTAGAATGGTATCTCCTAGAGAGGCAGGCCACATTCATTTCATAACCTAAAATCTGTCCACATATTCCCCCTCCCCCCCACCACAGCCACATTGCAATACTCTTGAAAGGTGAGACGTCCTCTTTAATTGCACAGTATGTGCAGCACACACATAATCTGATGTAATCACACACTTTACCATTGTAATCAGGAGCCAGTTGGATTAATATGGAAATTATATCATGTGCTTTGCAAACATTTATCATAAAAATTAAACTAGAGCTGAAGGAGTTGGTAATTGCAAATGTAAGGTAAGTAGCACATGATTGCAGTGCAGTATAATGATAATGAAGGGTTATTCACTTACTCTCTTGGGTCCAAACAGATTATGATACAACGTTCTGAATCTCTTCCTGGTGTAATTACAGCGGTACGCTCCCCCCATAAGGTATTCGATGACCAGTCCAATATCAATGAGGCTGATGCGATAGTCCGGCGGCAAGTTACCCTAGAGATTGAAGCACTTATAAGTGGTCATGTTCGTGAAAGATTTGATCCGTAAAGTAAGGCAAACAAAAAAGGAAAGATACAAAATAAATCATAGATATAATAAACACTCACTTCATATCCACTTTAAACTTTTTTTTTTTTTTTTTGCAATGAAAGAAAACGTGATTAGCAGATTCACCTTGAAGTAGATCCAACTGAAACCTGGATATTCTCGCTTGGAAAGAACACACAAGGTCAGTGAGTACACGACACGATAAGTAGCGGGAACAGCAATGGGGCAATGGGCTACACAGAACCAGTGGGATAGGATCTCACAAGCAACCAATAGGCTGATTCTCTCCTGAACTGTGAACTCTATATGCTCAATTTACACTGTAAAGTCATTTAAATCATGCAGGATAGGCTGACAATTAGCATGTTCTGGATTGGAATCATCTCTATGAAATGTGGAATCTTACAAACTTTCACATCCAGCATTTTGAGTGTCACTTCAAATGCAACGTTAGAGGCAAAGTTTCCCTCAACCCTCATGTGAACAGCAAAAGTTATTCCTTGTGGGTTGGAAATGGTACAGAGAAATACAGCACTTATTTGGGGTTTAAAAGACGAGGATGTTGTCTTTATTTGCATTTAAAGAGGTAATGAGATCCTTTCAGAGAGGTTCAGTGCAATTTAAAGGTTTATAGCAAGAAAGAGAGAGAGAGAGAGAGAGAGAGAGAGAGAGAGAGAGAGAGAGAGAGAGAGAGAGAGGTTAGCCTGGCGGGCAGAGAGGTTGGTGCATATCAACAAAGCCTTAAAAAGCCTGTAGGCCTTCAGCACACGTACTAGCAGCGTTAGAAGCCATCATGCTTCTTATCGGCACCTCAGCCCCCCACGGGAAACACCCCATCATCATTAGGTTGGCAGCATGGGGTCTGAGACCCTCGCTATGCCTTTGAACTGCACCAATTACCACACATCCGGACACGTCCTGATACTGTACCTTCCCCGCCCCCTGCCCCATTGAATGGCGCTGTAACTGTAAAGCTGTCCTCCTTAGCCCTATCCTTCTCCCTACTGCCCCCCCAACCTTTTCTGTGTTGTATCAAAAAGCGTCTGCTAGCTCAGTGTAGCATCCTAGCCCTGCTTCTGAACGCCCCCAAAGGCCAGTCCAAGGTCTTTGATGTGGCGACTCCAAAGCAAAGGAACAGCTTGTATTTCTACACATCAAAAGTTCAAATGGAGCCCACACAGCACCCCCCAGTGTGTTTAGTGGTATGGGGTTATAATGCACCGTAATGCTGTCTGTACTCTTAACTTTACAGCCCACACAGATTGTGTTTCTGAAAGGATGAAAACGCTTTAAAGCATTCCTCATGATGTTAGGTGAGACTTTAACAGGAGACTGAAAGAGAGCTATCTTAGCCTGTACAGTGGCATAACCCGCACTGTCTGTGCAGGTCAAATAGAATATGATGTATAACGGTTTCACAGAGCCAGTGATAACTTACAGTATCAATCACTATAAATTGACAGCCATGCAATGTTGAAAGAACCAGAGGAAAAGCGCCAGAATACAATTTGCATCTCACTACTGTACATCGCACACACACACACAACCACACCTGTGTATGGCATATACTATAGCAGTTATTTGCCATACACAATGGTCTCTGTGTGTGTGTGTGTGTGTACAGTTTGTGAGTGTGTAAAAGAGAGTGTGCATTGTTTCTCCCCCACACCAACCTCAGAGGATGCTTTAGTACTATGTTGGTTTGAGAAAGAGGGCGATTACACCAGCAAACCTCTTTATCGACTCCCAGAGAGACATGCTGCATTTCTGTAATCAGTGACACTGTAATTAATGAACACATCTAAATAGTGTAAATGCTGACCTCTCAATCATCACTCACTACTGGTCTTCTCAGAATTTTGTGAAAATAGGTCTGTTTGTGGGTTCCTATTCCTGGGTTCCTATACTACAGATGAAATAAGTGGTGCAGAAACAGTAAACACCATACTGACAGCCAGCCAGCACTCTAAACATAGTAATGATACAGCCATCATAAACTGCAAACTCATGTTGTAAAAACATGTACTACAGGTTTGCCCAATCACACTCACTCTGTGTGGAACTATTTAACCAATACATTGGCTTAGAACGATTTTTTGGACATACTGTACTGTATTAGTTGTTTACCACGGGAGTGAGTGTGTGCAAGCCTGAGAGAGAGAGAGAGAGAGATAGAGAGAGAGAGAGAGAGAGAGAGGGAGAGAGAGTATTGAAAAAATGAATGGAGAGAGAGGAAAGCCCAGGAAGGGATGTTTCGGGGATGAGACACGTGCATAGCACTACATCACTGCAGCCCGCAACTCCAGCTGAAAAGAGAAAAGCCGGCCTCTACGTGGCATTGGCAACCACTGGTGCCAATCTAGATCTAAAACACACACACACACACAAATCCGGTGACATCACCTTCCCGTGATAATGGGCACACTCTGCAGATGGGCTTTCTAACGGTAAGGTCTACGCAGCGCGGTGAGGGGAGGAAAAAAAGCCACGCACGCTCTATGTAGACAGACAACGTCTACGTCTTGTAGACAAACTCAAGCCAACGTTCCTGCACAGCCACACAGAGGTACAGGTGAGACAGCGTTGGTGGTGGTGAGTGGGTATACCTTTTTGACATCTCTGACGAGGTGGTACAGCGTGTTGGATGGTCCATGCCTCTGACGAAACAAACACATACAAGCACAGATATCAATATATTATCGCCACTGAAGCAATGAGACGTTTTTGGTTATTCAGAGCAAAACAATCGTACGCTGATGGACAGCATATTAACCTGACTGTGTAATTGTACTTTTATATGGATATTCTTAGCAATAATAGCTGTCCCTGCCTACAGAAATGTGAAAGCAATTAGGTTACATTATGTGTTAAGTGCATTATTACGCCCACGTGTAATGTTGAGCTCTGACACTGTGCACTTTATTTAGTTCTGCAGCTCAGAAATGTAGCGCAGGTCAGTTACACACGTTGGCGTGTGCCATGCTAGCTTATCATGAGGTCAGCGCTGCAGGCGTGTTATTACCGTGTTGTAGAGTTCCTCCAGTCGGGAGAGGGTGAGGAACCGGTGCATGCTAACGCCGTTCTCTATCAACAACTTGACAAAGTCCACTCTGTCCAGAACTAAGGCGTCCAGCATGGACTGCTCCAGAGAACCAACCTGGCACAAACAGGAAGGCAACATGCACACGTTTCAGCATTTGTTCAGATGTATCCGCTCTTAAAGAAAGCACAGAAATACTCAAACACTGAACCCATGTAAACAATGAGGTATTGGAAAATATTGAATCGCACATGTATTCTAAATACTCAAGGCCCCCTTCAGCAGTACAGAACATTCTATGTACAGCCAAACAAGATGTGTTTGGTTAGAAGAGCAAGAACACGTTGTCAAAAATAGCAACACAGAACATTGTGTATTCTTGTATCCTTACAGGCCACTGCTGTCCATAGATGAATATTTGACTGCGGGCGATATCCACTCTGTTCCAGGCCAGAGCCAAACTCAGCTGGTCAGGAGCTGAAGCGTTGGCACCTATAGGGCAACAGGAGAGGAAAACAGGTTTCTCATAGGTTTCCACATAACTACACGGAACAGTAATTCTCAGTGTAGGTTGCAAGATGATCACAATGATTTTGTTATTGTATTATTATATTTAGTTTAATTATCTTTAAAACATTGAAAATACAAGGAGAGCTTTTAGCACACAAAAGATGTGTGCTTCGCAGAGAGTTTATAGAGGGTCTACCTCAAAGTATTCAATATATCTAAACGCAAGATTTTACTAAATGTGCCAGTTAATGCCACTGTGGGCTGAGAAAAATGTCCCCACAGTAAAATTAATGAAGTAAATCCAATCCATAAAATTCAATATACTATTGGTAATAATATAGTTACTCATGGATAAAATGAGAATTTTTGGACTACTGTATTTTCCGGTCACACTGGATTAGTCGTACTTATCAAAACTTTTGTCATTAATGAGAAAAAAAGTAATTTCAGTCTATAAATCACATGTATATTTGGTTTGGTCTATATAAATCACTTATGTAGACCTTATATAAGTGTTTACAGTGCCATCTCCTGGCCGTAGTTGGTATGCAGTGGACAACACGGGGTAAATTGCTTCGTAAAATGACCAGCCAGACAACAACAACAATAAAAAATGTGTACTTATTGTCTAGAAAATACAGTAATCTGTAAGAACAATGGTCATCTCAGGGCTACAGGAGGCCTGGAGGTTCTTTCCAGAGTTCACTTAAGCATCACGGGGTTGGGAGAACATTTGTTAGATCTTTACGCCTTCACAGATTCTTGCATGTGACATAGGGGTTTGGGGACCAGGGTTATTTGTCAAAGTGTCTGTGATAAATCTGAAACAGACTGCCTCAGACACTGGAGAGAAATCACATCAGGTACAGAACTGGAGCAGTGAGGGTTTAATCAAGCTGTAAAACCAAAACATAACTTTCACAAATGTACTCATATATTTATGTGGTCTCCGTTGGCAGAAAAACAATTTCTGTTTGTTTATTATGAGTTAATAATCAATGTTAGCTACTACTATATTGAAAGAAAATAGCAGAGAATAGATTCAATGTAAAGAAGCCTACTTACCACAAATCACTAAATACAATGTAAATGCAGCATAAACAATTGAATAATTAAAAGTCTATTATAACAAAGGATATTTACATCCTTAACTACACAGTGCAAGGCTTGACAGAGCCAAGACAATAAGATGTAGAGCACTCTAATAGGGCTTTAATAGAGATACTGTATGTGCATATACAGTGACAGGCTTGGCCTTGCTCTATAGCAAAGGTATAGGTGTATATAGTTTCATGGTGAACTGAGGTGTAGACATCAGGTTATGACCCATCTTCTTAGGAGAGAGACCAGTCTCTCTATAGTGCCGTGTGTCCCACACTTGATAATCCTTACTAACTGCCTTGCCTCCCATTCTTTTCTGTTGAGCGTAATTAAGGTGGCAGTGGCAGCCATGCAGCCATCTAATCCAGTAAAAGCACTCAGTGATTTCCTTTACACTAAAAGCCTAGATCAGTTTCTTCACACAGTGACAAAGAGTAATAATGTTCTTCTGTTTAGCACAATCATCGCTTTCCTCTCTCACTGTATGTCTTCTTTTCATCTCTATTCTGTCTTCTAGTATCTGAGTTAATATGAAATACAGTACATTCATCTATAACTGATATGTACATTATAATTAAGGCGGACTGGATGGGTTGTGAAGACAAACACAGGACTGAGACATACAGCGCATAGGAAAAGTTACCAGGGCCAGACAGAAAGACAACAGAAATAAAGGAGACACAGCGAGTGAATCCAGCATCTCAGTAGTGCTATACATGAATTATGGAGTCTCTCTCTCTCTCTCTCTCTCTCTCTCTCTCTCTCTCTCTGGAATTAAATCTTTCTCTTATGAGCTTTTTGAGAGATAGTCAATCATCTGATGTGGTTTTAAAGTTGCCCCACAGGATATACTGTATGTGTGTGTGTGTGTGTGCCAACTCCAGTGGGCCTAGTTAGCTTCATATTGCCAGAACAAACAAGAGCAAGGTTGATCGATACAGGCTAGGGGAGAAAACAGTCGAAACTATGGATCCTGTGGTGGGGGTGGTCTCCTCTGCATCTGCACTGATATCACTATCAGACACCCCAGTGTTGTTACTGGAGGATACTCACACATGTCTGTGGTTTGAGTCTTTCAGGCTATCCAGCTCTGCAGTTTACCGTTGGCCTCTACATACCGGTAGGCCTCGTGTAACGAGGTAAACACAGCTGGCGTTCTTATGAAATGGGATGGAAATGAGGACATGAACGGAATGCACACTGAAATGACAGCAGCCTCCGTTTATGTAACTTCCAGAGAAACAAGGACAAACTGCTGAAGGCGACAAGTGAGACAGAACTCATGAAAGCCACTTAAGCCCTTCTGCTTAAAGGGACAAACCAACATTTAGTCCCACTGTGTATCTATTGTAGCACCCCACATAACAGGGATGCTGCTAATGCAAAACTGACTTGCGGTGATTGAAACCAACACAGCCGCAAAATCACTTTTAAAGACATGTACAGTATGTCTACTCAGACCCACCGCAGTCTTACCTTTAAGCAGTGCAGTGAGGATAGCAAGGTCTATGTCTTGGTGACCCTCTGACCCCATCCGGAAAACAGTTATCTGAGAGGTAGCAACAGAAAGACAGAAAGACATGGACAGGCACACACAGGGAAGAGTGGAAGTGGGGGACAGTTACAATTAAAGTCAATGATACTGTAGATTGAAGGTCAGTCTGTTATTGAGTTATTCTGAGTAAATAAACGCGTCATGGCTTTTAGCATCAAGGAAATAAGTGGCATTCTTCATTTACTGGATTAGACAACGTCACTCAAGAAAGGGGATGAGGGGAGGAGCTAATAGAAGAAAGGAGGAAAAGGGGGAGACAGCAGAAAAGAGGATAGCAGAGAGGAGGAACCAGAGGAAAAAAGAAGGGGATGAGAAAAGAGAGGAGAGGAGAGTGAAGAAAAATGAATTCACCTTGTTTACAGAAAGGAATGAATACAATAATTGTTTGGAAAAGAATCAACAAAAGGAGAAGCGGAAATGAGAGAGTAAACAAATAGAAAAGATGCCCTCCAGCCATCGTGTTCATCTCATATCCTACTAATAGTCTGCTGTTGAATTACACTATTTCATCTCTGTGGTACAACATGGCAGAAAGCCGCTTGGAGAAGCCCGTCTCGACACGTGATTCAGCCTCACATCTAATTGGTTGTGTGAAATCAGCTAATGCCAGGATGGATCCAAGCCAAACTCTGAAGGGACATCTGCAGCAGAAAGAAGGCGCGTTCGCGTCAAACGTGCACACGTGAGCACGCATGGACGCACGTGCACGTGATTGTGTGAAGGGCACCTTGACGGCAAAGCCACATGCGGAAGGCTGCGTGGCCAGAATGCCTGACAGACACCCCCCCCCCCCCCCCCCCCATCCCCACCAAACCAAGGGGTAATAAATCCATTCCTTTAATCTATCCCTTCGACCACCCACCCACCACAACCTCCCTTGCACCTTTCTCTCCACCCCACCTCCCCCCTCACAATTCTATCTCCCCCTCTAAATAGCTTCATTTTGGTGGAGCACCAGGAATCTGCTGCTGATGCTTCATACGTTCCCTCAGGGCTGTGCTGTTGTGGTGCGTAGGCTACTCTCACACACGCAACACACACACACACACACACACACACACACACACACACACACACACACTCCATCTCATGTTCTCTCTCGCTCTCATTTTCACTCACTCATTCACTCCTTCCACTTCAACTCTGCTCTCTCTCTCTCTCTCTCTCTCTCTCTCGCTCTCTCTCTCTCTAATCCACTGCCGCTAAAACTAATTCAATTCACATTGTTGATTTATGTCCCAGTGTGCGCTGCAATACAGCACAATACCGTAACACACCAGTGCTCGCTGATAATGCAAATGTTGTGTGCATAATTATTGTTTGTCTTTATCCAGGTGTAATTGGCATGTAATGTCATGTGTCAAGGTTGTCAGTACCTGGGTGTGGATTATTGACTGATTGATGTGGCGTAGCGTGCAGCGCTTTGTGCTGTGGAGATGTGATTGGTCTGCGCGTGGTGTCACTAGCGGCTATTGGCTTTAATGTGTCACTGCTTTCATCTCATAATTAATAATCCATCTGTGGAAGAAACATGTAATTGCTGTATGTTCTATCCAAGTGCGTTACTGTATGTCTTTCTGACCTTCAATCTGTGTGTGTGTGTGTGTGTATACAATCTGAGCAACTCAAAATAGGCAAAGGTATATCATTTTTAATAATTTCCCAATTAGGCAGGACAATAGAGAATGGAGGATAGAAGAGAGGAGAGAGAGAAATTATTATGATTTGAACTTTAATGCCATTAAAGCAGAATTTAATTTAATTTAATTGAGAACAAGAGAGAGAGAAATAACTGATATTTGGGCTCTTATTCCACCCAATCAGCAGTCAATATGACTACTAGTTCTTATACACTATACTTAACAATAATAAGTTGGATGAACACACATATGTGCGAGCACACACACACACACACACGCGCACACGCACACACACACACACACACACACACACACCGGTGTACATAATCACTATAGAGAGTTAGTAAATGAGGAATGATTACCACATATTTAAACTATGCTCTCCTCTCCCTCTTATTCTCTTCCCCATCGGTTCACCCTCTCTCTTTTCCCCCTCCCCTTTTCTTTCAATAACAAAGGATTCCTTTTTGTCCCCAGTCTCCCAGTCTCTTGTCTCCCAGTCACCAAGGTGACCGTGTGAGCGTACACAAAGTCAGACTGTGGGGTGACCAGCACAGCTTCTACAGGGGATGGAAGGTTACAGTATGATCGGGATGGAATGCTAAAGAGGTTGCCCCATCTGCTCCTTCCATTATGTGCTTCAAATAAACAAATGAAATACTCTAGGTCTATGAATCAATGTTTAGTGATGCCTACAAAAGTTAAATGCATATTGGTTTGAGAGAGTCACATTTGTATAACTATTTTAATTCATCACGATTCAATGGGACAGACGGTGGCTCCGGCATTCAACAACAAATATTGTGTTTGTTTTCACTACACAGGTATATTAACATTTGTATACGGGTATGTCATGAGAAGATGCATACTCCCATTGCACTGCCAAAAAGTTTTGTGTTTCTGCCTACAGGCACGATCCCTAAATACTACTCGGACAAATTTGACAGCTGGCAGAGTGATATGTACTGCCAGTGCCTGTCTTAAAATCATAACATAGGCAATATGAGTTAACCTTAACTTTTTAGTGAGTATATTTCCCTGCTGCTGCCTGTTCATCATTAGTGAGGAAGCACATATTCTATTTTTTTACCTCTCATATGTAAAAATGTCATTTTGTTTCTCTCTGAGATGTTCAGTCATGTGAAATTTCTCTTCTCGTCAGGACACTTAACACCTCATGAGGTGCAACACAATAGACAGGGCATCGACTCATGTCTGTCTCACTGCATTTTAGGATTAGGAGCAAAGAATGAAAACACTGGAAAAAGAGCAGTTATGAGCTGTGGAAGAGGGAAAAAGAGAAGAAAGGATTGGTCAAAAAGAGAAGAGGTATTGATAATGGAATGCATTGCAGAGCAGCAGGATGGTTTGTGCGAGCATGCCAGACGGATTGAGGAGAAGGCCTCTGTGGCCTTTGTGAGGCTGAATGTTTCTGTTTAATACATATAAACAGATGCTAAGCTACTTGCCTTAGAAGAAATAAAAAATGCACTTCGCACTGCAGTGGGCCAGGCAAATAACTCCCCACGGTACACACAAACATAACACTGAAATAACATGGCGATAAACACAATGTAGCATGCATCCATACACACAACACACAAACACTTCACTAGTAAAGTATGGTAACCTAGATATGGGTCTGATTACTTTTCTCTCTCTGCAGAATATTTGAGCTTGATCAAAACAAAAACTCCTCTCCCTTCGATGCCATAGGGTGCGCCCTCAGAAGCAGAGCACCACACATCGTAAACACATGAAGGTTAGGATATTATTGTTGTGTGCGGTCTGCACCACTTTGTTTGTGTTACTGTTTACAGTCAGGACAGTAGAAACACTGGATTATTTTATCAGCACGTACATGGCAGCTAGCAAACCATGAGTAAATATTTACTGAATTTGTAATAGCTTAATATCCTAACTAAAAACTAACTTTAACAAAGAGCTCAGCCATCCAAGGAAACAAAAAGGAAATATGGATGGGCTTCCAAGGCGAAATCAGTTAAGTGGACGTTTGAGCGCAAACATCAGCTTTTCTTTGCTTATCAAATCTGAAGAATGCAACCAGTTAAAGGTGGCGTAAGCAATTGTAAGATAATAAACATTTAGTCAAATTTAGCGAATATCTCCTCACATCCACCTATTGTCTGTTCTGTGTGGACACTGAACAGACATCCGGCGTTTCAACATCCACCTGACTATTACTCGCCTAAAACCAAGTTTCACCAAGAGTCTGGAAACCATGATCGCACTTAGCGTTCACACAGCCACTTTGGATAGTGGACCAATCAGCAAGCAGCGTGGGTGGCTAAATGCAATGATGTTGAATCTATGCATTGAGGTCAAGCGTTCATAATGGTGGTAGAGCCAGATAAAGCAATACAAACGGTTGTAGCAATGCTGATTGGTTAAAGGCTAAATCAATTGTTTCAAAATGAACCAGAGGTCTAGGCCCAGTAGGATGCGGTGACTGCAAACATTGCCCAGTTCAGTGTGTCCAGGCCTCTTACCTGCATGTAACCCTGGTTACATGCAGGTAACCAATCAGAGGGTGCACCAAATAAACGTCTCAGAAAGTGTTTTATTGTATTTTTAAACTACAAAACATTAAACCATTTAACCAAAACCCTAAAAAATATCAATTACAAAATACTATTTTGTATTTAACATATGTATATAAAATACATATATCATAAATACTGCCCATCCCTGCATTCACACACACATATGGACACACACACACACACACACACACACACACACACGAGTGCACGCCACGACACATACAGGTTTAGACATCTGGTTTCTGCGTCAGTGAGCATAAATTGAAGCATTTAACATTCAGATGTGCACATATTGCTTCCTGGGGTCAGGTGTTAAAACGACAGCATGGTACTGTACAATATAAGGACAATGCCAGATATTAAAAGGACTGACAATATAAGGACTGGTAAACTGCCTTGCAGATAATAATCTTCTTTATTTGTGTACCACAATGCAATACACTTCCTTCTATCAGTTTCCTTTTCAAACTCTATCTTTCCCTTTCAATCGCACTTTTTTCTTTTTTTGTCATAGGGCAGAGAAACATTGAGGGCTAGTGGTTCATCCTTAATAATCAATCCAAATTAAACATATGAAGCCTATTCTGCATTGAATTATTCATAGTAGGCTGGGAGATACCAGGACACTGCAAACGCACATCTGGAAAGACGGCGAGTACACACACACAGAGCAGAGCTCCTAGTCTTTAGTATAATGAATAAACCAGAGGCAATGGGCAAATCACTGAAGCAGAAAATGTGTACACACAAAAGCATTCTGGAAAGTAGGTAGAAACACTTGCACCCGCATAAGCACCCGCAATCCTATTCAAGTGAGACTGAGAAGGCACCCCTGTGAAGCATGGCATTATGATGAATGGGAGTTGGGTGGAAGCACACTGTGGCACTCTCTTGGGCAGCCATGGGAGGACGTAAGGCTGGAATCCACCAAGCTGACAGCAGCCACAGCAGCAGGGTGTGGGGTACCTCAACTGCTTACTGGGTTCCACCATTGCTGCTGTGTCAAGGTGATACAAAATGCTGAATCGTTGGATCTTTGGGAAACACCCATACTGTAGCCAGTAAAGCCATTGGTAGCACACCGCTTGAGAGAGGGAGGACAAGACACATTCTCCAGAGCTTCAAGACCAGCTTCAAATCAGGCTGTGTTGGCATTTTGGACTAAAGAAGATTAAGTCACGTTTACCATTTTTAATATTCACAGAGCTTGGATAACGTCTAAGATACAATAAAAGCATTAGGCTATTGCTAATCAAAATTCAAATGTTCTCAGCAACAGTATTCGGTTGCTATTGGCGTCCCCTCTGTTGAGATGGTGTATCGAATGAGATGCATGGTGGATTATAGCCTTTACACAGGTATCGCTCTCTCCCCCCCTCTCTCTCTCTCTCTCTTTCTCTCTGCTCCAACAACCATAATCAGTTTAGCTGCTCATGGTCTCTGCGTGGTGACTAATGACACAGCTGAGTGCATGTTGAGCAAATCATCTCGTGAAATGGACGGAATACAGGCAAGAAGATGGCTCTCAATAGTAGCCACTGTATGAGCCTTGCATCGGAATACCCTGCTTGATCAAAACAAGGCCAGGGCAAAACCTCTATTACTGTTTCTGTGGTCAATATACCAAACGGGGACATTCGTCCCTCAGGAATCAATTGAGTGTAAAACAAAGAATGGGCAATAAAAGGTAAACTGCTAATGGAAGATAACAGCTTGGGGACCTTGCACGGTAGCTTTGCTGCCTTTGCCTCTACTGTATATACTGTAAACGCCACTGCGGCAGGAACAGGTTTGTACGTTCAGTGTGAGGCTAAACCTGCTGGGCATCAGATTATATGGTCACGTCAGCGGTCCTTTTGTGTGTGTTAGAACAAAGAATGGGCTTCTGTTATCACATACTGTAGACATACACACATACATTAATTTTAATGGGAATTATTTTCTGTGTGACAAAGAACTAAAGGGACTCCGACCCCTTAGGGAAGAGATTTTTTAAGGCTCAAGCTCGAGGGCATTTTGTTCGTTCTCATAATTGAAGCCATTTACATACAATTAATATAACATGCTATACATAATGAATAATTACATGTAATTTACATAAGCAAATGTGTCATGGTGCACCAAATACACTTGTCCTATCCGGTGTTACTGGGTCTATGGGGTTTGTGACCCTCAGCATTGCTTTTAGCAGATAACATCAGACATCACAAGCACTAGTTGTTGATGCCTGATTGTAGGCTGGGCAACTATTTGATTTTGTTGCTACAGTATGTGTGTGAACTAATGGTAGTATTAGTATGTACACCTTTCTTTATTTCCCAGGCGTTCTGATTAGGTCCTCCCAGCTCGACGTGCCTGGAACACCTCCCTAGGGAGGCGCCCAGGGTGCATCCTTATTAGACTTACTCAACTGGCTCCTTTCAACGTACAGAAGGAGCGGCTTTATTCCGAGTTCCTCATGGATGGCCGAGCTTCTCACCCTATCTCTAAGGGAGACGCATGCCACCCTTCTGGGAAAACCCATTTTCTTTCGGTCATAACCCACCCTTCATGACCATAGGTGAGGGTAGGAACGAAAATTGCCCGGTAGATCGAGAGCTTTGCCTTCCGGCTCAGCTCTCTTTTCGTCACAACGGTGCGGAAATATAATAATAATAAAAGATATGTTTGCCGTGAGTGTTAGTGTCTTTATTTATGTTCTCATGACGCATTCACATATTTTGGGCAATATGTACTTATTTGCTGTGATGAAGCTATAACTTGCTAATTCACTAGCGCTGTGGTTCCATGGTGCATGCAAGAGTGTGACGGTTGGAAGCCACTGGCAGAGAGAGAGAGAGAGAGAGAGAGAGAGAGAGAGAGAGAGAGAGGAATAGGGAGAGCGGAGGAAGCGAGCCACCCACCAGCTCCTTTTTCTTCATACACTCCATGAGGATGATGAAGAGGTGTTGAGCCTGTGTGCGGCTGTAGGTGAATGTCTTCTGGATGGTCACCAGCAACTGGTCTCTCAGAGACTCATTAATAATCCTGCAGGGACACGCAGGAGAGGGAGGGAGAGATAGAACACGAGAGGATAGAGAGAATGGAGAGGAAGGAGCAAAAGTAGAGAGAGGGAAAGAAATATTTTTTATTGAAGATAAAGGAATGACATTAAGTAAGATTTGTGGGCCATTAAGTTAAACCAAGGTTGACTGGGGCATCCATTACAGAGCGTTCATATTAAACTGTGAAATATGTACGTGTGTACACCTGTCCTGTGGGTAAAATACAGCAAAGGCGCTCATACCCTCCCTCCTCTGAGTACTTGTGTCCAAAGGCCAGGATGTCCGAGGCTCTCCCGCTGCCATCACACACCACCACAGGGACGGGAGGCGTGTCCCTCAGGTACTCCAGCACAATGGAGATAACATTTGGACCCCCCTCGACTATGAGAGCCACCACTGGCACCCCCTGCCCTATACCTACAGAGGGGGGGGGGGGGGGGGGGGGGATGATTCAATGTAAATAACAGGAACACCATCCAAGAAACACTGCACATACAACACACTGTTATGATATATGTGTATGTTATATGTATATGCTATATGTATATGTTATATGTATATGCTATATGTTATATGTATATGTTATATGCAGAGCACAATTTATTAAAGAGGAATGCGTGAGGTCAGTCGACAGGATGCTGCCTACTGTACAGGTAATGTACTGCCGGCAGAACAATTATAATGCAGCCATGCTGTAGTAATGCAGCCATGCTGTAGTAATACAGCCATGCTGTAGTAATGCAGCATGCTGTAGTAATGCAGCCATGCTGTAGTAATGCAGCCATGCTGTAGTAATGCAGCATGCTGTAGTAATGCAGCCATGCTGTAGTAATGCAGCATGCTCACTTCTGACATGTATGCGTGTCCCCATCAATAATCAACGGAAGGCAGCTGTCTTTTAATTAAAACACAATCATCATATACAGTAGTCTGCTTTATGAAGAAGCAGTCCCATAATTCAGGTTTACTGGTAGATGGACTGAATTGTGCCAAAGTGAAAAGGTGAGGGAGTTCATTTATCAAATACTGTATGTGTTAACTATTTAATGTTAGTTGGCAATATACTGTATTTGTGATTTAAACATCTCATCATAAAACAGCCAGTTATAAATATGAGTGATAATTAGTGACTAGTAATAAGTAATTAATTACAGTTGTGTGAGAACAGTGCACTGTACACTTCCGACTCAAGTCTTTTTCTGTAAAGCTCTGCCTTTCTATTGGCGAAATATCAGCAGCCTATTATTACAGCCCTCTAGAGCTTTATGCTACAGGGAAAGTACTCTGCAGCCCAGCACAGGGTAAATGCGGTAATATTTTGCAGTTACAACACGCTCGGGCAGACAAAGCGACACACCTGTTTTGGTGGAGGTATACTGTACACGGACACTTCAGAGGCTGTTGCTTTCTGAAGTACTGTATCACTGTATCAAGTGAGATGTTGCCTACACAGTATACAGTATATATGCAGCTGTCTACTATGGTACAGTATATGATTAACTAGCGCTTCGATTGGAAGCCATGATTCAACCCCTCATGCATCCAGCTAATGTAAAAACCCACAGTTATTACATAGGAGACACAGACGGGTTTATTAGCCAGTCACGATTCACTAGGGGAGTTTGAATGACACCTACATTGTCACCAAATCACCTGGAGAGGGTATTTTAAAACACAGTTAAAAAGGAAAGCACCTGTACTAAAAATAACCAGCTCACACTGGTCTCCACTGCAAGACCTGTTCCTGTGACAGAAGCTTTTGTATGCATGAGTGCGTGCTTGTGTGTGTGTGCGCGCGCGTGTGTGTATGTGTATGTGTGCGCGTGTGGTGATAAAAACCTCTCCTGTTCAAGACCAAAATAGCTCCTGGCCTGCTAATCACAAACTGTTTAGAATAATTATGCGTAATTGGCACGTGGTGTTTTCTGCTCACAGTGTGACAGCTCAAACATATAGTGGATGGGGCACTATAGCTTTACAGCCACTCTAGAAGGTCTGTGTATTATTTCTACATGTTGTAGATACCCAGCCTGAATTGTTTGCCTGTCCTCCGCATCATTCCTCAAACCCTTTGTCCTAATCCCTTCTGGCCCTCTTTTGCCATGTGTCTCTTCGCTTTTCCTTTTCCCACCACGGTGTCTCTGTGTCCTTCTTCCTCTCGCTGCTGTGTTGTCTGTTACTGTGGAACATCCTAACTGTGGTGGCCCACTGCATGCATTGTCTTGCTGGTCGTCTGCACAACTCACACAACACACACACACAGCTAAAAGCACAATGAAAAGCACGAATGAAGGCAGGCACAGGCACAAACACACAGACGCACACACACATGCACACGCAAACACACACACGTACACACTCACGCACACGCACACACACGCGCACGCACACACACACACACACACACATACAGAGACACACCAACACCAACTCAGTGCAGGTCCTGCCAGCTTGGATCATCCTTGCAACCGGGACAGAGAATATTTTCAGGTTGTCGCATTCTTCAAAACGGGAAGATGTCACTGTGACACAACGCATAACATGACCGCACTCCAGCAAAGGCTTTTAATGTCTCGCCACATATGACACCTATTTTCTATTCTACTCGTTTGTTTATCCATGTGCTCAAACAGAATGTGTGTGTGTTGTGTGTGTGTGTGTGTGTGTGTGTGTGTGTGTGTGTGTGTGTGTGCGTGTGTGTGAGCATGTGGGAACTCTAAAATGAACGCATGCCCATAGTAGCAGTGAATGCATAATTATGTATGTTTTCATAGAAACCCTAGTACAAAAAACATTTGTGTGTGTGTCGTAGCAAACTTGCAGTGTTATTAATGACTGCTGGTTTGTGGAGGCACACCCTGTATCTGTACTGGTATCTAAAGCAGATTACAGTTCTAACAAAACCCAACAAAGAGCAGGTGAAACCACAGTTGTGCCATCGCTAATGGTAGTAAGTGGGGGGACGACAATATAAACAAAACTGGAACATAGACTTGGGCACAATTACCTGGATTCAAGAAAAAAGCCGTGTGTTTTCAGTGGTATTTCACCTCACATGGATTGTGTGTGCTCTGAACACCTATTTCTTGCAATGTTAGCACCAGCCTCCACCAAGAGCTGTGACTACTGATGACTGTGATTGCTAGAACACACAGAATCTATGGAATTATGCTATACTAAACTAGGCTATTGGACAACAGTTACAATATGCTGTTGAAACATGAAGCTTGTGATCACACTGCAGTGTTGGGATGGGAAAAAGCAAACCTATAGCTAATATGTGTTATATTTCTCTTTCAATAAACCGTATGCCGTATGTGGTCTCTATACCTCTTTTCTGATATTTTACACAATATATAGTATTTGTGGTCACTGAGTGTTTATATTCTCTCTCTCTCTCTCTCTCTCTCTCTCTCTCTCTCTCTCTCTCTCTCTCTCTCTCTCTCTCTCTCTCTCTC
>JAODUK010000024.1:2885718-2916152 GCA_027564635.1 Typhlichthys eigenmanni
TACATGCATGCCAAAATTGGCCACTTTTTACCACGCGGTTCTAGGGGTTGCCATTGACTTCAATGGCAGAATAATAAAAATAAGAAAACGATAACAATAAGGGCTTCGCCACTTCGTGGCTAGGCCCTTAATAATATATTTGATTTGGGACACCTTTCTAAATACTCAATGACATATTACATTCATAGATATAGAACAGTTGGCTGGGGGCAGAGCAGCTGAAGGCCCGACCCCCCATGGTGGAGAGGTGAAATGTGGGGGTGACGAGAACTCCTGTAGAGGAGGAGCAAAGAGATTGGGAGGGAGTATATGGTAGGAGAAGGTCAGAAAGGTAGGAGGGAGCCAGATTGTGGAGGGCCTTGTATGTAAGGAGGAGAATCTTAAAGTTTATACGACATTTTACAGGAAGCCAATGTAGCTGAATCCGAATAAGATTGATGTGATCCGTTGACCTTGTGTTTGTGAGGATTCTGTCAGCAGAGCTCTGGCTAATTGGAGTCTATTGATCAATTTGGTTGGTATGCCAAGAGAAGAGAGTTGCAGTAATCCAGACGTGAGGTGACAAAGGCGTGGATGAGGGCTTCGGTGCTTGAGTATGAGAGTGACGGACAGAGTCTAGATATGTTGCGGAGGTGGTAGAAGGATGCTCAGGTAATGGTTTTGATGTGTGATTCGAATAAAAGGGAATTATTAAAAATGACACCAAGACTTTGCTGTTGTTGACAGTGGGATGGGAAGACCGGCAATGTTCAGGCTGGAGTTATATTATATTATATAGAAGCATCTGACATCATAGGGTGGCTGCAGTATACTTATGCAATATATTTAAATAAAGGTGACTGTTGTTTATTATTTAATTATTTAACATATAGGTCTAAATTTAATGCCTTTTTTGGCAAAGAAATACAATTTTAAATATGATGAAAACAGTAACCTGTATTGTGGGAATATACAGGCAACAAACATTATTACTGAAATAATATCAGGTCACACAACTCATACCATATGCCAGATATGATATATATTTTATTTCCAATCAGCAAAAGACACAGTTGATGTATTTGTATCTTTCATGACTTTTCAGTACAGAGAAAAAACCCAACATATACACAGTATGGGTATATATGTATATGGGCATATTTTAAAGTGCAAGTGATTCACAAAGGTCAATCATGCGGAACATAGCATCTGTATCGGGAACTTCTGTAATCTCCTCTAATCCTTGATAACATTAAAATTTGATAGTAAAATAAGTGTCACTCTTATGAATACAAAATACGTTTTACTAGTCACTGAAATGTAGTTTTATATTTTCTTTAAGCACAACCATAAGTATCAATCTAGTTCAAGTCTTGAGAGGAAGGAGTACCATGAAGTTCCAGAACTGAGGGAGTCTTACTGAAACTCTCTAGTCTGAGTGTTAACAGGCGAGTTTCACAGAACACTTACCCAAAGTGTTCATTCACCAATATTGTAGTACCACTATAAGCACCCTTTGCTTGAATTAAAATGGATAAAATAAAAAAAAAGTGAAATATAAAGAAACAAAGCCTTCTACTTTTCCCACTTTTTTTTAAAGCCTTTGTGGATCACCTTAGTTTGGGCAGGTTCTCATCACAACAGACATTCAATATACTGTACAGATACATTCTGTAAGTTACCATTGCATTAGACATGTAATAAAAGGTGAAAGTGCCCTGCCACATGAGATTGGCAAAGACACCTTGGTTTGACGCAAGGAATGGTTAATGAAAATAAATATATGAAAGGACATTCAAATGTTAAAATACAATTGGATAGCATCATACAGGGAGATAACAGGCTTTAGTTTAGCAGCAAATGTTGGGTTTTGAATGTACCCTTGGACAAGTAAAATAGAGACACATCAGCAATACAATAAGAACCCTTAACCCTTCAAACAGAAAATATGCAGATTGATTCTGTAATAAAATGTGTTTCAATTGCACACATGCTGAATGTTTCAATGCCCTTTATAGTGGTTAAGATGAAAAGTGCATATTTAAAATAAAGTAATAACCTAGGATATATTACAGTGTGAAATGAATACAGTTCCTAACTTCCAGAGTGTTTCCTTCAAAACAACTCTATTTTCACACCAAAATTACATAGGGAAGATTATATTTACAGAACAAAATAACCAATTAACCAAACCACAGAAATTGGAAGGGAACAGGAACAATGCCTTCATACTCTTGAGTATAAATTACATGTTACTTTATTCATGCAGCACCACCTGGCACTGGATAAAATAAAGTTAAATTGTGTGTCAATCCGTTGAACGTGAAATTATTGCATAGTTTGGAATTCATTACCAGACATTTTAATTGGTTAAACCAACACATAATCCACTCTGTAGAATTTTTCAAAATGGCAGTATACTGTATAAATTCATAGTTACTAGTACAGTTGGGTTTCTCTTTCAATCCACTCAATTCAAAATGGTGATCAATAAAAGAGATATCTAGATGCTTTTAAAACTCTGATATATGGTAAAAGGTTGGTAGTTAGAACTGGTTTTAATGCAATGAAAGTAAATTGACCCAAATAATGTTTTTTTAAATAATTTGTTTTTGCACAACAGCAAACAAATGTAGTGTAGTTTTTAACAACAGCTAATGTGACCCTAAATGACCTAACCGGGATAAAGGTTTGACACCTTGTGCCTGCCTACTTCCTATGAGAAAAATAAAGGAAACACCAGCATAAACAGGGTACAGTGTAGATTAGTTATATAAGCCTTTATAGAAATATATTAAATAATGAATTCTAAAGCAGCCCATTTTGACTTTTTTGTGAATTCTAAATTGTAAGACATTTTCTGCTTTTCATTAAAACTATCACATCTCATATCATCATATTGAAGAAGAGAAGGAAAATTATTTACCAGAAAATTATACTTGTACTGCATGTACGTTAGCCTTGGCTAAAGCTGACCACTGGTGCCAAAGCAACAAAAATACTCCAGTCGGCTCTTAACACAGAGGGTTGAGCACAACAAACAGTGGTTAACCTGAGAAATAGTAATAATAATTGTTATTATATGCTATTATAATTAGCCTAGCCTGCTTAAATAATGTTTGTCCCCATTTATGCTACATGTTTCAACTTTATGCTGGTACTTCTTTTTATTTGACTCTGACTTTGTACACATTTAACTGCTTGGAAACAAACCACTAACATTTACAAATACAGATCTGCCATCTGCATTCAAGAGTCAAACAGACTTTTTCATTTTGTATGTGGGGCCCTAAAACATTCAAAACAGAATTACTGACTTGAATGACCAACTTGTTCCCCTATGGCCAGCACAGAGTCATGGCATGGACCTTTTCAGTCACCAGAGTGCCCGCTCACATATTTGAGCTTGTGTTCAAAATAGGAGCCATGACCGAACTGCATTTTAAATGCTAAAACTACAATAATGTCATACAATTAAAACAAATTAAATAATATAGTAGGAAAATAAATATTGATATCATTCTAACGAGGCTTTTAAATAGTCATTGTGATACTTGACACTGAAAGCCAGTGTGTATGACGAAAACCCTTTATATCATGGTTCGCTGTTCACCAAAAATGATGCTCGTCAGTCCAAGAAAATGGCTGCTGTCAGTCTCAGGGTTGAACCTGCTAATCAGCGACATACACTGCTATTCCCACCCAGTTAAGAACATGAATTCAGATTCCAGCAGACATTGTCCAATGTATATTGTAGAGTTCAACAGTCTTATGCATTAAGAATGTCTGGAGACAAGCGATGCAAAATTTTCTTTTCTGGCAGCTAGATTTAGCCACGCCCTGGACAACTCTTGAGTAGATGGTGACCATATGAATACATTTTGGGTAAGGATCATGGCTTGATCTGCCACCAGAAAAAAAAGAAAATAAGTGCTATAGGTCTACACTATTTTGGTATTCCAGGAATAGTATTCAGGGCAGTTTAAAGTTATTTGGTCAGTCTAAGGTAACCTCTCAAAGGTTATCATGAACCCACTTCATCATTTATCCTTTTGAACAGTCTTCAGAGGGCTGACTATGGCTGTCTCTGATCACTAAGAATACAGTACATACATTAAAGGATTATGCTAGTGTCTGAAAATAGATAATATGAAACTCATTTCTACAGCACATGCTCACAATTTGAATGGCATCATCATAGAAATAATTAGCTACATCTAACAATACATTTCCATTCCCGTTGATGAACAAATGCCTGAATTATGATTTCTTGTTTGTCTTATTAAAGAGCGGATCACTTGTGCTGCAGAGGTGTGAACCACTATGGCTGTTTGTGCTTGGCATCACAGGACCTCTATAGGATTCTTCTAGGGGACGGTGAAGTGGACCAATGTTTTGGACACAGAGAAGTAGATGCAAAGTGCAAGGTTGGGTTGCCAGGGGTACAATATACAATATAACAACAATCAAACCTGTGATATCAACGTGAAATTCTATGGACATTCTCAAGAGCTGCACGTTTGTGCATCTTCCAGCCTAGGATGGATTGAGTCACCCCTAGGAAACAGAGGAGCTTGCGTTTTTCATGATTCTGAAGAGCAATGTGGAGTTTTTCAATCTGAGTGGGAGTTAGGAGCTGTCACTGGTGGAGCGCTTCTTGCCAAAATGATTGGCAGAATCTCTGTTTCGCAGATTAGATGGGCTCTTGTACACGTGGGGGGAACCCATGGCCCAACGCCAGCTCCCACGGCCCTCTGCTCCAGTGGGAACAGCGGCGGCTGCAGAGGCAGCGGTGGAAGGGCAGGGCTTGTTCTGCAGCAGCTGAATGAGCATGGTCATTTCGGGGCCGAGCCGCGACACCATGCTGGTCCTCACGCGATCCACTGTGTCCTCATCGCAATCCATCAGGCTCTGTAGCAGCTTACCATAGAACCTGGAAAGCAATGCACCGCACAGTGTTCTCTGAGTGCTTCTATGCAGGCAACCGCCGTACTGAACGCGGGCCTTAGCGATTAGTCGGTTTGAAATGTAAAACGTGATTTGAAGGAATGTGGCTAAAGGTCGCTTGATTGAATTCATTTTTAATATTGGAGTGTATCGAAGGGACCTTCCAATAATCTTTATAGTGCTGTGTTTTAATTAGCTACACATACACCAACCCAGCATGTCAAACCGACATACTCTGCAACTTTGCAATAGAAGTGGCTCATAGCAGTGGTGACGTCATCACAAACCATTCAGAGAATCCCAGGAAAAGAAAGTCAATTAGTCAATTAGGACAATTAGGGTCAGCAGAAATTTGAGCTATAGAAAATATCACTATGCCCTACATTGCAGATAGTCCTATATTTTCCTGCAGGCTCCTGGAAGTATAATCAGTTATCAATTATTGTTCATTAGTGTGTCAGCTACAAAAACATGTATTTCCATTTAGTATTACTGTGCTTTAAATACATTTTCATCCCTATATTTCCACATTGATTTAGAGCCCTGTTAACGTTTTCCACGATTTTATATTTATTTGATCACTTAGTATTGTGTCGTTTGGTGTTTTGAAAAGAGCTTTAAACATAAATGATTATTATCAGCCCTATGTTAAGTCTTGTACACTAGTGTATGTTTATACCGAGAGTACATGCATGTGAATGAATACAATAGTGTGAATATATTCACTGCAGCCTCCTTAAGTGAACTGAACTTTGCAGTATTGTATGCAGACCACACCTACAGTATGTATACATAAGCCGTCTCAGTCATGTGTGGGTCGTGTAAGCCAATTGGCAGTCTGTAGTTCTTCCTATACCCTCTGGGGGACCAACCAATGATGTTTCACATTCAATTTGGCATTACTCTTACACGTACTGTTGTTTTTTAAATTTCACACCTAACACCAGACTAGAAAATATGTAAATAATAAGGTTTATGGAAAGAACAATGGACTAACAATGTCTAGCACTCAACTCCAACATAGAATACAAATATAATATTGCTGTATACGTTTAAAACAGTTTGTAGCATGTTTGCTTTGTGTTTTATGAAAATAAAGCATACTCACATGCAAGTAATTGAAATGGATTAAAATCATATAGGCCAAGATGCACCATATTTATTAATGGTGCATGGTGACCTCTAGAATTCACACATGTACTGTAATGCATCAACACAGTAAGTTATAGTGTATCAAGATGGTGGATGAACAGCTCACCTATTGGGGAAATGACTTGGCAGCTGTGCCACTTCACCAATAGCATCTGGATTAGAGCGGGCGACCGTGCAGATATCCAGCTTGCTATAGCATTCCTCCTGGACCTCCGAAATCATTCTTTGGAAGGTGGAACAGCGACGGATGGTGGAAAATGCCTTGGAGGTGATGCCATTAGCAATGCATTTTAGGCTCTCCTTCACAAATGCTTTACCCTGTAGGGAAAACACAGTGTTTCCCCTACAGTCTTTGAAATGAAATGACATAAGTGAAGCAGAAGATGGCACACAATGTGTGTTATGAGGACTGTACCTGAGTGTCAAATTTAGCAGCACTGTACAGGAAGGACTTGCAGATATCATGCATGCCATCTGTGTCACACGTTGAGTTCTCCAGACAGGCAAAGGCTCCACAGCCAACTTGGAGGGCACTGTTGAGACATCGTGCCACATCTGCTGTGGGCACGGAGAATGAACTGTCAGCATGGAAGCCAACTGTGGGTTCACTTGGAATCATTGGGCACTTATTAAGCTCATTCCACAAGCGTTGCCGTGGTTTCCACTAAACAATGGGGCCACATAACTAGACTTTTCATCCCTTGATTCACTAACAAGTCAGACAGGAATAGTAACTTGACCTGTTAGAAGCATAAGTGGAATTTAGTTAAATTTAAGACAGAAAACGTCAGTCTAGTTACAGTGTTCCCTATATTCCACTATATGCTTTTTTAAGCTGATATCAAGCAACCTGCACTAGTGGTTTGCATATATATATAGATTCATTGAACACAATGGAAACAGTTTTTGTAGTATAAATATAAAGGCATTTAATGATAATCTATACGCTTCCCTACAACCATGGAAATTCCTCATCTTTCTTTAGATTACTAAAACGTCACTGGCATTGGTGCTTATATAAATAGACTATACCCACCACACAAAACACAATTGCAGAATTCTGTCATATTCAATTTGGTGGCATCACATGACTAGAATATTGGTTGTTGGGCAGACATGCATGCAGTAGAAAATACATCTAGATCACTGCAACATCAACCACAGCATTGAACACAGTCTCAGCCTGTCACAACTAATCTGGACATGAAGCCATTCGCTTGAAATGATGTGCAACCAATATGTTATACATTGTTATTGCCTACATTACCAAATATTTAACTTATTACCTTCAGAACAGTCTTACAGAATTTATGCCTGGACGGGGTTCAAACAGTTGGGAACTATTTTGGAACCGGCTTGGGATAAATGCATTATCTTAGCCTACAGTAATAAAACATTGACTATTATCGAATAGCCCAAACCAATGCTATTGGCATAGCCTAATTCTATTATGGGGGCCCGTGTGCACGTGTGATCTACGAAGACTCACTAACATCGGAATAAGAGGAGAGCAAGATAGCCTATTACTGCTGTAGGCTACTGTATATGCACAGAAAGGCTATTGTGGCTTCTTTCGGAAGAACGCAAAGGAGCATCAATTGATGGACATATGCAGCGAAAAAAGCAGAAAGAGTCTACCGGCTTCCAGCAGCATGACACAGCCGGCAGGCTACGCGCAGGTGTCACTACGTATCTCATCTCATGCTCATCTGTTGCCGGTGAAACACCGGCAAAGCACAGCCGTCCGCGCTAAACCCATAGTCGTCTAAAATAATTCTGCAATAATAGGCCTATACGATGATTATGTAAAACATAATCTCAAAAGAGTAATGATACAGTATGGCGGTTAACTGTATAAATGCGTGTGAAAAGCAGCGCACCCTTACAGATTGAGAAGAGGAATGTTACTTACAAGGGCTATTGGCAGAAAAGCGTGATCTTCTGTGTGCATAAGATTCGTTCTGATCCAGTTCATATGCAGATGCATTAAGCACCATCAGAAGAAAAAGTCCGGTCCTCAAAGTCATCGTCCCCTTAACACAAATATAACTAAATACAGGCCTCAAGATGAATTGATTATTCATAAGAATAATTCCTCAAGGCTTGTATTACACCGTTGTAAAATATGTGTAAGCTATTACTGGTAAACTGTATCTGCGGTAATCTTTCTACATTAGACTCCTTACTATCCTTGGGACTTGCATGACAGATGCAGCGATGTTAACTCCGCATGGATTTATATGAACAGTAAAGAACAGTTTGAGCCAATCAGAACAGAGAGACAGTAGCCTAAGACCAGTGGCGTGTCCAGACTTTATTGACTGGGGTGGCCCAAGTGGTGCACTGAGTTATGCAGGGGTGGCATTAAGGATGAGCACACACACATTTTTGAATAGCATTTATTTACTATTAGTTTCCACTATCCATTTATATTTTAATTCCTAACATTATAGTGTCTTACATTCTTGTGTTTAAAGCTAAATTACTGAGATAGGCCTACCAATCACAACACAACAAATAGCACCATACATACTTTACTAGTGTATTTTTCAAACTCTTTTTATACAAGCATCGTTTTACACACAAAAAAAAGAGAAAAAACATTGCATATGCAGGTCTTTGTAGGGTTTGCTTGGTCCAAAGCAGAAATGAGCACATGTGTGTGGTATCTGCTTACAATTCTGCAGGCAGTCCTTTTAATATAGAGAGAGCAATTACACAGAATAAGGCTATCACACCCTAACATGTTCCACATTTGCAGCTACACTTTTAATACATGTCATTTACAAAACGTTCAGTCCATTTAACGCACCATAATATTTATTGGCAAAGCAATTTATGAATTAAGAAATATATTTCCACATAATCATTGTACTTTTCATGTCTTATAATAAATAATTAAATATTGTTAGTGGATAGTAAAAACTACATGAAACCTGACTGACAGGGTAAAAATATAATTGAATGTAGCAAACGTTCAGTCCAATGAACGCACCCTAATATAATAATCTTCAATTTTTTAAATATTAAATATATTTTGCAGATCATCATTGTACTTTTCATGTCTTATAATAAGTCAAAATGCCATAAAACCTGGCTAGCCTACCCGTTCTACCATAGGAATGTGACAATTGACATCTTGTTTTTTGTCAATATTTAGTCTGGGGTTTTAAATAGAGGACATTACCACACATAGCTAAAAACTACTAGTTCTAAGCTTCATTTGATATATATATCGCAGGGTGCTTGAAAGGAATCCAGCTGCCACACAATGCTTCTGCCTCATATCTTAGCTCGCTCGAGTTGTTGACCTGAGTCACAGCCGAGTACGGTGAACTTTCACCCCGCTGTCGCTTTGCACTCGGTCGGACTGGAGTCAGAATGACTAAAGATAGGGATCAATTTTCAATGATGTGGTACATGAAATGACTAGTTAGTTAGTGAAATCAGTCCTGTGTTGCAAAAATAATGGGCTTTTTGACCATACACATACAGTATGAATATTAATCGATTGAAGAAAGCTGATTCACATAGGCTACTGGCACCGATAGCCTACTGCTTTTATTCCCGAACCCGAATAATAGTTTTAATATTCCTTTCCATCCCATTATTTGTGCCTTCCAGAATGTATTCGGGAACCTCAAAAGCTGTATATGATTTCATGGTAAACAGGTGACATGATTTACGTACCAGTCCTCAAATGGAGCTGCACTTCCTCCTTCGTGAAAAAGATGTCTGCTCCAGATCACATTTGGTCACTTTCCAAAGTGTTATCCAAAACCTCTGCTGTGTTAAAATGCAATTTTGAAAGCAATATAATAATGTGTACATGCATAAAGATATTGTTATATCCTCTCTCAGACTCTTACTCTGCATTCTTCATGATCTTCCCTGTCCAGCGCGCACTCACTAAATATACAAGAGTCCTTTGATTGGCTAGAATACATCTATTTTACCAAGCAAAATGTTTCTATTGGCCTACTCTACGACGCCGCACGTCACTCATACAGTACAACCAGGAAATGTGGCATGTGAAAAAGCGCTTATCGACATTTATCTGAGGGAATTCGGCCCATCCACCTAATCTGGCCCCGACAGATATTGATCATAGGTTAGGCTAATGGGGTGGCACCTGGGGTGCCCTATCATATTTCAGGGGTGGCAACGTGCTACCACAGGCCACCCCCTGAACACACGTATGCCTAGTGCTTCATACTACTTATCAAAATGTACAGGCTTTATTTGAGATAATATGTAGCCAGTATCAGCATCAAGTGTAGGCACCGTCTTTGTAATATAGACTTTGTTGCCAGTACCGCACATCGTTTTCTTTCATTATCTTTCCCATCACCTAGGTATTCTTACAATGGGGCGTATTTAAAGTGTACAGATAATATACACACACACACATGACATTCTACACTGTGGAATGAATAAAACACACGTTTCTCCACAGTTTATTATTATTACTGTTTATTCTATTATTGTTGTGTTGTATAGTTGATCCATTTGCATTATGCATTAATACATATAATCTAGAATTTCATTGTATGGCCCAAATAAGACACATTGGTGTATATTGCCTTTCAAATGCATATCCAGAAAAGCATATGCTTGTTGCTAATATAGCCTACTGTATTATCAGGTGACAAAGCATGCTTTCATTCAGAATAAAAACAGCAGTGTTATACAACAGACTATTCAAAATAGGTATTTCATCATGCTGGTATTTTGCTGAACCATGCTGAATAATGACATCATTGTTGCTTCAAGTTATGGCATATATAAATGCAGGGAATTAATTAAATGTACTGACAACTAGCCTACAGACCTTTGGTAATAAAAAGGTGTGAGAACAGAAATACGTTAATGGTGTTATTGTGCTATTCTCCTCTCTTGTGCAGGTCTGTAACATCGGCATGGCGTATATGTTGCTGAGATGTGCCAGAGAAAGGTGCTTGCATCTCTGGTATCGACATACATGTTGATGAGTTCAGTACAAAATAAATTCTCTCACAAGCATTTCAAACTATAACTGAAGCTACATTTTCCATTATTTCAAGTTCAGTATATATACCCTTAAACAGAAAACAATAATGAAACATTGTTTCCTTATTGAATTATACATCAAAAGTGTGTTGCTTGTTCTTAATAATTATGTCTGTTGAATTTCACAGCAATCATGTTATTATGTTCTGATTATTGGATTATTGGATACATTTTAATCCAAAATCAACGTTAAAAAGAAATGATTGTTTCTATTATGGTGTTGATTAGTTTAGAATACAATTAATGAGTTGGAAACATACTGTGTTTGAACTGTGTTACTGTAAACATCCAAAACATTACAGAATTTGATTCTAGTTTTCAGCGTATATATTCTACTGAACTGAACATATAACAATAATAACAGATATATAACATATAATAGAACAAATAAATAACAGATATGCATGACATATAACAAAACATATAACAAAACATATTTTAATTGAAACTGAGAACTGAAATGGTTGAACATTGTTGGAAGTTGGTCAGTTATGTTTTTGTTGGTACTTGAAAGCTAACTCTTACTTTGGGATTGTAGCCATACCACAAACACATTTGAGGAGAGCATATCTTTGTTCCCCCGGATAAAGGATAATGAATGCCTTTGTCAGGTTGAAGAACGTGATTCACCTAATTTTAGTTTAGAACAGACAACATTGGCATAGCATGGGGGGATAGATGGCAGAGTTCAATGAAAGGACAAGTCTGCTACAAAGAATGAACATAATAGGCACACTGCAATATGAGTGGTTTTCATTCATTTACATTAAGAAGGCTGAACTGATTCTCGGATTACAGGCCACTTTGCATGTAAATTGAATTTTTTGAAGGCCCTGAGCCTTTTGATTTCCAGAATACAACCCACCTTACATTTATATGACGTGAAAATACTAGCAAGACAGGTATAGCATTATGAGCTTATTAATAAGTATACCTAGTAAGTCACAAATGTAATTATGATTATTTTATATTTTTACATTCTTCCTGCAATGTAACCAAATGCATGATGCTTTTATATCACTCACTTGCAGGCTTCAGCCCACTTGCCAGATGAACTGTGTCCACAAGAGGGACTTTTATGATACTTGTACATGTTTTGCTAAATGCTAGAATTTCTGAGGTATAGTATCGGGTTTATTATGTCAAGAGGAAACAAACTGGGGGATACAAGATAGATTAAATAGCTGTATTCTTTTCTCAATTAACACCTAATTTTCTCGGTAATTCAGTAGCCTAAGCAGTTGCAGCACAAACGTAATATTAAATATGTACATTTGATTCTGTTGCAGACACTTTAATGTTGTGTGAGCTATAAGTAGGACGCCCATACAGGGGTCCAGTACGGCATATAGCCTATCCATTTCACTAGTCCATGTCCTGACCCGAAGCTCCAAGCTTCAAACTACAGTGAACGTGAGCAACAAAATAAAAAGGATACATTAGTCCCCTTTTCCAACTTGTTAATACAGTTCTTAAGGAAATGTATGTGACATGCTTTGGTCCAGTGCTGTATATACCCAAATTGAAAATGTTTTTCATAATAGTTCTAGATGTCACAATAAGGCAAAAACATTACTATGTATTATAAACATCCTATAGACATACCCTGCTCGAAACCTGAGGTTATAAAATAATGATTAATTTGAATGTTGCTGCTACATTATATCTTATAGACATATTTTAAATAAGGTATATATTGATTAATTAATGCTACTAAATTGGCCATACATTTGTTTACCTCTTTTGCAGGGATTTTGAAGTTGCCAACTTTCTCTGTATAGGAACACTTGGGACATGCATTCCTCATCCATATACATCTGGAAAATGGAATGAAAACATTGTGCTGTTTATAGCCTATAGAAATTTAGTTTAGTATAGTTAATTTAATAAATGATTTATGTCTACTTAATTGATGAGGAAACTAAAATAATATAATTACAACATATTTAAATTAATTCTTTATTATTTAATTAAACATGTTTGTAACCACATTATTAACATATGGGTGTTACACTGCAATTGCAGGTGATACAATATTATGCTGTAGAAAGTGGAGATGATGTTGCTATGAAATTATTTTACTTATTTACAGATTGTTATTGTTTTTCTATGGTTACTGATGGTACACCTATCTACAACACAATGGTGGGCAGTGATTAAGTAAATTAAGTACTTTACCCAGAATGCATTGTTTCTTCTGCCATGCTAAAGTTTTTAAAAGATAATTGGTTTCTTATCTTGTTTATTGACCTACCATTGCAGTACATGGAGGGAGTCTTGCTAAAATGCAGATATTAGAAATGTATGTATTTCTCCCATCTTCACTTGATGTATCCACTAGATTTTAACTTTCTTATGTTTTGGTCAGAATGCAAGATTTCCATGCTAATAATACAATGTAGCCTATATTGACGCAGCCCCACATTACATTTTTTTCCCAGATGTAGTAATTGTTATGACAATCTTTTGAAAATATCAATTTATTTCATGTAGCCTAATTTGGACTGAACCAGTACATTAGCTCTCAAATTGATTTGCTAAAGAAATAGTAGGCTACAATAATATTCTGTATAGGCTATGTATTTAATTTCTTCTAAATGAAGTTGTAGCTGTTTCTTTGTGACCATGCCCTCACTCTTTGTTAAAAAGGTTTTCAAACTGAGTTAACATTTCGTCAGTTAAAAGTGATTATTCAATTCTTTATTTTATTGCTTCCAGAGAAAATAAACTTTGCTAACATTACAGCTTCACACATGCACACATGCACACGCATCCACACATAGGCTACATGTACATTCAACCAGAAACACATCGACCGCATACCTGAGGTGTGGTCTTGTACCTAGGTTATAGTTCCTTACACACAGCCATCTGGTTTCATTTCAGACCCATCTGGATCTGTCCTAAGACCAGTCAGCTCAGGAATACATTTTGGAGTTGTGCCCACATCCGTTCACACAGACAAGTGTTTTCAATTACGCCACTTTAAATGTCTCTAAAACCCAAAGTGATTGGTCTTTTTTTAGGCAACAGTGGTGGTAAACACTATTTTAAAAAGCTACTTCAAAGAGTAGAGGAGGAGGATAACCAACTCTTGAGACATACTGTATAGGCTGACCTACACCTTGTCAATTTGGGGTAATCCCAAAGACTGTGTACCAGTATGGTATGATTTAGCCAAAGCTCAGTTTCTAATACAGAGTACAATAGTATACAGTAGATCATATTTGTCTGTCAATGATAATATGATGGAGGAGTTGCCACAAAAATGCATTTAATGAGAAAAACAAGCTTGCAAAAGGAACATTTTATAGTATAGTTAAATTGACAAGGACTATTCCTCAAGATCCCACACTAAAGACAGTGCTTAATCTCAAGATTTGTATTCTCATTAAAAACATATTCCTATAGAATATCCAGGTCAAAGGTCTAACTTTTAAATATTTCCTATTTTTACTTTTTCCATACTAGTGCAGCTCGTCGAGTCAAGCTCTCTTGTAAAGCACTTAGTCCAAAGGTGAAGGGTCAAATGGCTTTAAAAGACCACATTTCACACGGGAAATTACCATTAGTAACAAAATCTTAGCAATCCAATATTATATAATTTTGCTGATCTCCTGTCATACAGCGGGCCATTTGAAGGAAGGATGGGAAACATGTAGGAGAAATAGCTTTGAAGCCACAGTGTTATAAGTACATGATGTCCCATGTGTGTTTGAGTGTGCTTGAATGTGTATGGGTGTATTTAGTGATGTTCTTAGAGGCCATTACACCTGTGGGTGATTGCTACGGTGGCCAGGAAAGACTTGACAGATTATGGGACAAAACTGAGCAATACATTACATTTTCGCTAGATAAATATCCACGACCATGTGTGCCATACCTCTGGGTTTTGGCACTGTAGTGGTATACTCTACAGTGTGCAGAGACTCAGTCTGATTTGAATGACTGGTTTGCATGCAGTCAGGTTGTAGCCCAACACGTTTATGTGTCAGGCTTCAACCACTATGTATGTTTATTGGCACACAGTGGCAATGTTGTTTGTGTTATAGCCTGGTTAAACATTGTTTACAGGTCCCACATGCCTGGAGTACTTACAAGCATTTTAAGATTTGCCTAAATTCAGTGATGTAATAATCCATCACAGCAGCCTATCCAGTCAAATGTATTCCTTCTGAGGAATATGAATCAGATTTGAGACCTCAAGATCCAAATGAGCAAAGTAGTCTTGCAAATTTGATAGATTCTTATTGCACCACCTTGAGGCTGTCAATGTAACTATCAATGTTAGCTGTATATTTATCAATACACAGACACACACAAAAACAGACAACGCACACGCGTGCGCACGCACGCACACACACACACACACACACACAAGCAGGTGTCATTACTTCTTTGATCTTGTCTACAGCTAAATTATTTTACACTGGCGCAAGATAAGGTCTATATGCCAGCCACTTAATCCGAAATAAATAGTATCCCCTTTTCCAATGCTAATATTGTTCCGGATTTAATCTGATGTGATCTATATTGTGGTAAATCATCATAGAGAAGTCCCCTGTCATGCAAGCGTTTATTTGGCATACTGCATTCCTATCACAGCCAAGCCACAGCATTCTGCTCTTTGTCACATGTTGTAAAACAGTCATATGTGGTCATACATCACACTTATTACAAGACTGACTGATCAGTAAACAGAATTTGACTTTTTTCTTCAGCGTACCAAGCCCTCTCTAGATATTTAGTGTGAACATATGTAGAGGACTGCACATTTTTAGTGTTATGCACTATAATGCACTGTAGATGTTAATATAACTGAACTGTAATGAAACCAGTCCCATTTGCAATACAGTGACACGAGACTGGTCATGACCAAATCTGAGAATTCTTCTTTCTGTCTCTTCACAGTTAGGTCTCTCCAATATCAACACTGGGTTTACTCCAACTGCTAAAGTGGCAGTTCCTGCACTAGAAGAGTGGTATCTCAGGTCAGCAGTAAACACCATACCTGGGCTTTGCCTATGTGTGAATGTGTATATTGTGAGTGACCTAGCAATAGATGTCTGAAATAAAGTGAGTAACAGCAAATAAAAAGAGTAGTCTGTACACCAACATGCTATAATTCATACCACTTCGCTAATTCCCTTGTTGTCAAACATCCTTTTTAAACACATCTGCTTTTATTCTAATTGCTCCAAATAAACTGAGCTTGTGTCCCAGGATTGTGGTGTTAATTTATAGTTTCACAGTGTTTCTCAAATGTTTCTGTAGTGGCATTTGCCACATCTATGGATAATTCCTGATCAGGGATAACTACAGTACAGCACAAAACAGTCCATCACGAGCCCTTTCACGTCGCTCGGAGAACGTGGGCTTAGTAATTGAATTTTAGCATGGCTTATGATGGGAACACAGGCCAGATGCTAGGATGTTTATGGAGTTGCTGCTATGTGGGCAGCCTTGTACACAACCTCGCTCTCACTCAAGAGTTTTCCGTGCCTAGTACAACATCTTAGTCAACAACAGTTCATGCGATGTAGCTTAATGAAATGGGCCTCGGGGTTGATATGGCTCATGTACATTAATTGCTACATAGTGTTGGATGTTTGTGAAGCAACCATGATTGCTTACCTTATAGTTCCCTCTAATAAAATCATTTAGATTGCTGATTAGGAAGCACGCAGAAACAAATATTGGTATTACATACAGTAATGTATACAGTCTGGTCGTTAATTGTCTTGCATAAGACATACTGTGGGGCCGTAGAATGGTTGAATAAACAGAGATGGTTGCTGGATGCCCAAGTGGATGATGCAAAGTCACTGTGCGAGGAGAATTGGATAACAACTGTCGATAATGGCAACAAGGACAACTCACTCGCTCAAAACATAAACCAATTTCCTTCTGAGCCACAATAATCTTGATCCCCGTGCAACAGTTTAGATAACTTTGACCGGCCTTTACAATGTTGAGTTTGGAACCAAAAGGCAACAAGCATTATTTTGTCTAGATACCAAGCCACAGGCCACTAGTTTCATGGCAGACACGTTAACCACACAGCTACTCAAATGGATAATGGAGAGAGCGAGAGAGAGAGAGAGACAATAAGAATTGTAGTAAGTTCACCGTGCAGTCTCTCCGAAACACAACCTCTGTGTCCTCCAGAGCTCAAGCAGCTTGGCCGATCACTGTGAGTGAACACAGATGGGAGAGATGCCCAGCAGTGGAAAAAGAGGAGTAAACTAGCTTAATGAAAGCATCATGGCACAATGAAAAGCCAGTCCAAGCCATCAATGAGAAGGGCCCGGGGATAGGAAGATGTGCTGGTGTGCGTGCTGGTGTCTGGCAGCTCGCCAATACCCAGGAGCTCTGTTGGCCCTCTGTGGGCTCATGACAGTCCTCTCCACAGCTATTCAGCCACTCCCGGGCGCAGGCAGGCAGAAAGTCGATATGACATGTTACAGGTTGGGCCCTAAGGTGAGCACTACAACAGGAAAATTAGATGCTTAGTTAAGAATGGCTGCCGTCCAACCACATATTTTTACAGATGGAGTTGCATCGGCCATCCACTCCAGTCAGTGTATACCGGGGGGCTGTGTGAGTGTTTCCGAAGAATCACACGCACCTTGTAGTCTGAGCTAAACGCACTAGCCATGACCTGAAAGTCTACAATCCCGTGACTCAGCTCGTCTTCTGCTGTTAAAAATGCTTTTTGTCTTCATTTCGTGCAAAGGCCTAAAATGCAAAAATGCAATTGCATGTTGTCACAGCGATATTATCAGGGCAATCCGTGGGTTGAGCGAGATGGGGGTTTTTGCTCTCACCCTTAGTAACAATCCATTGCATCGACTGCCAGTTGCAAAGCAGCGTGTTGTGCTCCGTGGTGACGACGTCAGGGACGTTTCATGTGAACAGCTTGTATCGGCAGAGGTGCAGTTAATAAGGTAGTTCAGAGAGCCGCATGAAAGTTTTGGAGTAATGCACAGGGCAGGCTACAAGACATAGCACATCTGACTCCGTAAGTAAAGCGGTCTACACAACATAGCACACCTGGTTTATTGGTAAAGCTGTTGTGTGTTTGTTAGCCAGAGAGGATAGAGAGAATTTATCAACATTTTCAGAGAGGTGCACGCCAGCCTACGCCGTACCTTATGTCGTATAGGCTGATGCGTAGGTTACGCCCTTTGGCTGCGACTTAGATCCTTCCGGGTCATTCACTCAGTTAGAAATGTTCCTAAGATAAAAAGACAATTCAGATGCAGCCTAGTGTCAGAGATGTTGACACCCTGCATGTGTGCCAAAATTCATAACGTTTTATCACACCGTTCTTGGTTCTTTTAGTATAGGCTGTATGGTTTATGAATACCATACCAATTAGTATGTATGAAAATAATAAATTGCATTATGCTATGTAAGTCTACACATTTGACATTATGATGATCGTTTGTTTTTGTGAACGTCAAAAGGATGCCTTGCAAGGGATAGTGGGACGACATTATCTCATTTCCTTTCATTAAAGATGATATAGTGTATCCTATTCTAAAGGATGATCTAGTGTATCCTATGATAAAGGGTGATCTAGTGTATCCTATGATAAAGGGTGATCCAGTGTATCCTATGATAAAGGGTGATCTAGTGTATCCTATGATAAAGGATGATCTAGTGTATCCTATGATAAAGGGTGATCCAGTGTATCCTATGATAAAGGATGATCCAGTGTATCCTATGATAAAGGATGATCTAGTGTATCCTATTCTAAAGGGTGATCCAGTGTACCCTAATCTACAGGACGTAGGAAAGGAAGCATTGGAGCACCTTTCCTTAGCATTTATAGAATTGGAACAGCTTTTATCATGGCTGCAATAGATCCTTCCGGGTCATTCACTAAGTTAGGAAGGTTCCTAAGACAATTCAGATGCAGCCTAGTGTCAGAGATGTTGACACCCTACATGTGTGCCAAAATTCATAATGTTTTATTACACGGTTCTTGGGGTTTCCTTTGACTTCAATGACAGAATAATAACAAGAAGAAAACTTATTATTTCAATAAGAGCTTTGCCACTTTGTGGCTAGGCTCTTATCATACAATAAATTACATAATAATGTAATAAATAGGATACAATATTTGTGAAATCTATTTTTGGGTACAAATGTGATCCTTTGCATTTGTCCAAATAATTCAAGTAGTTTCACCTATTACCTATAGTGTATTCCCCTCTTAAATACTCATTGCCAGCGGTTGCTGTAGGCTATGTAATAAGCTTTCATTTATCGTCTCTTGCTTCATGCAAACGTCTTTTAATTCAGCATACTTGGGGTTATTTTTTTCTCTCCTCATCGACTTTCACTTGTGTGACTATAAATATAGCCAGTCAATAGGAGTCATTCTTCTCCACAGGACTAGAGCAAGCTTCATGATGAAGAGGTCTTCCTCCAGGCTCTGGTGCACAATGGCACCTATTCACTGCCTGCCTTTCTGTCAGCAGTTGTGTATTTCTTGAACTCACCGTGACCTGCATTGCCATGTTGTGAGTGTTTACTGATGTTACAGTATATGCATTATTGCATGGCTACATTAGCTAGGGCTCATTCTTCCATAGGCTATTACCTGTGTACTGGATATGCCATACATCATGAATATAGGCATATATATGATACCGTAGGTAGGTAGGTAGCAATTAAATGCAACCGAAACAAAATACATGTAATGGATAGGGATATATTATATGACAATATATGTCATATAATATCAACAATGCTTTCTGAAAGACATTGTTTCCACTTATAAACATTTTGGAAGTAAAAGGAAGTGTCCACGAAATACTGTATGTACAGGTCATATATACAGTACAATATTTAAAATATTAATATATCCCAACGTTTTTTCTTTGTGCATGTGTACACACATGCATGTGTGCAGTGTCATTTTGGCATTGTGAGAAGAGAATGACATCGCACTCACTCAGTCTGTGTTGTAATCTGAGCTCTCCTGTTATTAGTTGTCATAGTTGCTGATCATGCATTTCTTTGTGTGGTTGTGTGTGTGTGTGTATGTGTGTGTTCGAGCTTGAGATCTCTGCCCGAACCCATTGGTACCTGTCGGGACCCGGTGGGTTTGTATCGGGTTGGTCTTTATTTTTCACTTATTTCACCAGCCAAGTCGGGTTCGGGCCGGGTTCAGGATGAATTGACCAATTAATAAAAATAAATAATTTGCCGCATGTTAATCATATTTGTAGCTTGTTCAGATCTGTTTCAACCGGTCGAAGCCCGTAGCCTACTTTTCCCCCTCGCTGATAGAAACGCAAAATTGGATGCTGTTTAGGAGGGGAATACTTATATATGTATTTGTTCCAAGTCATTTTCATTAATAAATGAAGTTGAAAACATTAGAATGACTCCTGTATTCGCCTAGTTAACCTATCCTACAATATAATATTTAAGATGATGCGGAGAAAATCGGCTGCATCTCTGTGCTTTGTTTACCATTTCTATGACAACTATAGTATTCCCTTAGCTCCTGTTTCAAAATTATAGCAAAAACAACATTCTCCTTTCTTTTAATCACTATCCAGGAAGCTGTTCAATACCAGTTAGTATTTGACTCATGAAATTAGGTTTAGCACTAAATGAGTCAGCACTAAAGATGAGATCTCTCCACCTCTGCCCTCTGATACAATGCACAGCTTATGGACACGGGCCTGGGAAATTTATGGGTTATATTTGTTCCAAGCCATTTTCATTAATAAATGAAGTTGAAAACATTAGAATGACTCCTGTTCTTGCACTATAACCTATCCTACAATATAATATTTAGGCTGCATCTCTGTGCTTTGTTCGGGCTCAATCCATGTTGGGTTCAACTTTTCGGGCCCGATTAAAGCTCTAGTGTGTGTGTGTGTGTGTGTGTAGGTGTGTGTGTGGCCCATTAATCATTTGTTTTGGTCTGAGATGCTGGTGCTTAGTGTGACATCTAGTGGCATAAAATGTCATATAGAGTCACTTTAAACAAAATGGCACATGGAATGAATGGAGAGTCTTTCTCTCTGGTATAGGTCTGTTGAAAGACGTATTAACGGAAAAGCAGTTTAACACTTCCTAATTAATCCTGCTGCCTTGTGCTGAAGTTGGTATGATTTTTCCACTGATCCATCAAGAAGAGATTCAGGAACAGGAATAGGGTAGAGTAGAGTAGGAACAAACAGGAGAGGAATTATAATACAAGTGTGCTACAGCACAAAACAGACAGCATAGGGATATATTAATAGGTGACACAAAGAGAGAATAGAGACTAGCTCAGTTATTATGTTCACTTATCACTCATCCAAAGCAATTCGAATGAATTTGATAGCCTTGGTTGAAAGTGTGCAGCATTTTCAAAGGCGTGACAAGGATGCGTTAGTCGAGTGACGTGCTGAATGTCAGCATACATCACTATTGTGAGAGAAAGAAAGGGAAAATCCATGTTCAAAATTAGAGTAGGTAAACATGTACCATGCACAGGAATAAATTCAGCTGATGCTGAGTACAGTCAGTTAACACGGCATATTTATAACTGAATAACTGCACTGCACAATGCTTTAATGTAGAATGTTAAAACTAATACTAAGTATTCATATTTATCAATATCCAAATATTAAATGTTCTGCCTCGCTGCCATTGGCAAAGACATTCATGAAACTAAATATTATCTGCAATTATAGAAAAAAAATAAAAAATAAAAGAACAAAGTTCAAAAGTAAAAGTTAAAGGTGCTTCTGATGCTTGGTTGAAGAATATCACACTTTTTGTCAGAACAAATCTGTTATTTTCTGTGTATATCAGTGTATCAATTTAGTACATACATAAAGTACATGTAATTTTGTGCAAGGGAATTAGTATGAGTTTAAACATTATTAATTGGAATACTTATTAAAGCTGTTTATTTCCAAGCAGCAGTCTTTATAGGCTTTCTTTGTGATTCCACATTCAATTATTTCTCTTATGTTTTAAATGCATGCTGCTCAGTTGGAGACCTCTTGAGCACTATGATGTATTAATTGACAGCTATAAAATTCAGGTGCAGTTAGCACAACCTTCAATCAGTGTTCTCAAAAAACCTTAGCCATATCTGGAAGGGCCGTGTCAGCACAGCTGGAAATAGACACACACAGCGAGCCCACACTTGTTGCTCTTTTGTGGGATTATTTTCTTGCCCTAAAGGGGTAAAATGGAACAAGATTTATCTTGATGTTGTTGATAGTTACTTATGTGAGCTCTCACTACATGCAAAATTCCTCCAATCTAAGTAATCCAGTAATATTAGGGACCCTTTCCTAGTATTTGCTAGTGTTTGCATTCCAGTTTGGGATTACCAACAAATAGATTTTGCAAACATGGTGGAAAGGAATTGTTGTGTGCACTTTAGGTATTTAATGAGCCATGGTGTCTCCAAATGTCCTAGTTTTACCTCTGTGAAGCCTCAGGGTATAAGCAGTTACAACAAATATCAATATACACATTTCTGTCAAATATACTGTAATATTACTTTTTATCATTATACACTATAATTACATATATAGTGTGAAATACTTTTCCAGAAAATTAAAATTATGTCATCTGGCAATGTAAATGTGATATAAAATTATTAATATCCCCCATTATAACAAAAACTGCATTGTAAATATTGATATGAACGTACATAATTCAAATAACACATAACTGTTTCATTGAACAACAAGGCAAATTAGTGGTAGAGTAGTTTCAATATGGCCACATTTTTGTGGTTGCAACTATCATTCAATGAATTGACCAAAGGAGAGAGATTTTTGAATGTAGTGTAGGTCTATGTTGAAAACCTTTCTTGAATGTTTTGGCCACTTTGCTTATAACCGAAATAACAACAGCCACTTTCAAATACCTCATAAACTAAGTAATGGAAACATTTTTTTTTTTTTTTTTTTGTTCACTAGTGCTGGCCTAATATGACTAAATATAGGTTTTGGTTTTGGTTGGTGAAACTTGAATGGTGTGCCAAAACAGCTTTAGAATATTATTGTTCTCTTTTACCAAATTCCACTTACTTCCACTTGCAAGGAAACCAGATATCATAACTATTGTAAGTTTAATTGAAAACTGTATGGATTTGAGACAGCGATTTTATGTGGAAAATGAGAATGATGTTTGCACAAACAGAACCCTGCACTGACGGTGACTACGTTAGGGGTAAATATTTTCCATTAAGAATTTCATGAGTTTGTATACAGCTCACATCCTAGTAACTGTAAGCATTATCATGTCTGTGATGCGTATGTGCCTGTTTGGGGAGAAATATAATTTTTGTTTAACTGACCTTCCTTTCTTTGATTGTCTGATGAAGATCAGCTAGGTCTCAGCTCCTCATCAAAAAACAACAACAAACCAGTTGAAAACCATCTGGTACACGCCTGTCTGCATTTATGTCTGCTCCAACAGTGCGAGATCATCAAAGCATAACTTCAGTTCTTCAGCATATTGTGAGTACACACACTCAAATACTAAACAAGTGTTTGTGTGTGCACACCTGTCTTGTAGAGCTTGGCAGCCTCTGTAAGGCGAATGTGTTGCATGCAGGTGCTTATAACCTCTCTCTGGTGAAGATGAGTATATACCTAGTCACTGGCTTCTATAGAGGCTGCTTGTGAGCTAACGACCACCTTGGAGCTGCTATAAAGCTGCCATTTCACCAGTGCTGAGTCATGTCACGTTGGTTCTACTTAGATTTTGGCATTGTTAGTTCTTTGAGGTGAAAGTTATTACCGGTGCCTCAAGGTTTGCTTTTATATCACTCTGATTACCTACTTTATATTAAGGGTTGTGATTAATACTTGTAGTTTCCATTTTCTAAAGCAATCACATATTGGGAATTGAATACGATGTATTGATTCTGAAATTTAAGTTTCTCTCAGTTATATACTATGTGGGAATCAACATTGCATCTATAGTGGGCTAAGACACAAACCAATCTTAGATTTTGGAAAATGAATCTCAATTATTATACTCAATAATAACACGTTTTATTATAGGAGAACATTTATGTTGTCATCTGTTTTTTTTTATAGATCTGAGCTTTTATAAGGTGCAAAAGCTGGCATTAATTTTCTGTTCCCATTCCCAATCAACATTAGGTTGCCAATGGTTTAATTTTACATTCATGGAAAGCAATTCTTATTTTGGCAAATATTATGACTCCTATTATCCATTTCAGTGTCTCTCATAAACTTTATGTGTTTCCTGGAAAGTTTGAATTTTATGGGGAAGGTAAATCCTCAACAGATTTCAAAACAATCTTCCATATTAACTTTACGGTTAGAAAGAAGAATGTGACAACTATAGCCAATTTTTCAAACCTACAGAATTATGCCTGTTATAAAGCCCTCATAATTGTATTTGCATATTCACCAATTCATTTAAAAAAGTATTTTCGCGTATTTGAACAGAAATACATTATATAGATGGCTGATGATCGACAGCTGAGCATCAGCTGTCTGAGTCATTCTAGGAGCATCGAGGACAGAACAGTAAATCATGTCAAGTTCATAACTTATTTTATGTGTTTTATTTTACAGTGTTTTTCAGCCTAGCCCATCCCTTGGCTAACCTCCAATGAACTCGTGCTACTGGTGAATTCATATGTCAATCATAAACTTTCGACGGAATTGCTACTGTAAGTGGTGAGTACCATAGAAACATTCAGATAACAACAAAGTGGCTGTGGGTGGCATAAGGTAGTTGGGAAAGCAGCCCTCACTGATACTATCTCATAGCAGGTTGAAATAAGATGATTGTGTTCAGCTTTTAAATGTCTTGCTGTGCAAGCTATCTGTGTACTGCTGAACGAATATGTTTTCTCTCGACACCAGCGTTCTGTTTCCCGTTGGGATCATTTACATTAGAAGCTACTGTACACTTAAGTTAACAAATAGCAACAAACATCCTTGAGTTTATGGTATTTCAAGTCATCAACATTAATCATCCCCATCTTGCACAGGAAGTGGTCAAATTTCCTGTTCACTATACTTCATTTCCCTTTGTTGCTGTTGCTGCATTGTTATATATGCTTTGTTTCTTCCTCTGCACTTAAACCTTGTTCACACGCATATTTATACCGCCTTTCAAGAGACCCTTCAGAAGGATAGGCTGTCCTTCTGAAAGGGTATATTGATAGGGTAACATAAACAGTTCAATTGGCCAACCCTCCTGTCTGAACTGAATAGTCTTTCCCTTTCACACTTCCCTTAAGTGGGTTCCCATGTGTTTAGAAAGCAGTTCAATCTTCACTTGCTCATATTTGGACCCATCAGGAGCTATTAGCATCCCAGAAGCTCTCTCAGTCACTCTAGGACCCACAGCTGCTGTCTATACTTGCTGGAAACACGATCTATATGCAGATAACATTAAGGCCATCCTCTCTCTACTCAATGCTGAAAACTAAACCATTATATCTGGAACATTCAGTATCCCTTGTGGCACAGTAATTGCAAGGTGCATGCAATGCAAATGGCATTAAAGCTTTACAGTACTACAATACCATTCTATAGTACAGTATGACTGGACCAATAGTTGTAGGTACTATAGTCCAAATTCAGGCATGAATGCAACATTACAAACCTTGAAATACTGTACTGTACTGTACTGTACTGTACTGTACTGCACTGTACTGTACTGTACTGTACTGTACTGTACCGTGCTGTGCTGTACTGTACTGTACTGTACTGTACTGTACTGTACCGTGCTGTGCTGTAATTTACTGTACTGAGTGTGATATACAGTGTACAGTATGTCACATGCTTTTTTCTGTGCACAGTCAGAAAATAGTACAGTACGTTCAAGGCTTTACAGTGACCACTTTGTCAACAACCATATTTTGCTTGCAAGAAAACTACAATGAGTCAGAAATACCCTTCCTTCTTGACCCTTTCTGGCTGAACCTGACAAGCCCCTTTTATAACAACATGGAAATGGAGGAGGTCAACATTTGTCAGTCAATGGTGTGTATGTGTGTGTATGCGCGTGAATGCGTGTTTGTGTGTATGTGGGGGAAGGGGGGGGGGGGGGGGGTTAGTGTGTACAATATATACCTGTGAGTCATAGACCATTGTCCATACCAATACTGGAGTGAGACCATATTATATACTGTTGTATTAATGCATCTAAATGCTTAATTGTAAATTACCTTGTGTACCTTGTGGGTTAGTTCTTTAGCACAGCAAATGTTGTAATTGTAATCAGCTTGGTAGTGTAGACATTATAAACAATGCAATTTAAACAATGTAGTTCTACAGATCAAACACAGTTCCTGAACATGCAGGAATTGGCATGATTAACAGCCATTAATACAAAATATTCAAACACCTGACCTGCCATCACATTTTGCAGCTTTCTCAAATTAACAATATCTGCTGAAGGAATGGAACATTTTTCTTGGCATATCATACACAGAAAGATATTTTTAGAGACTACTGTATGAACTGAGGCGTCGTTCTGTGTTCTCTCTGTGGGGCAGTTTGGATTTACCTGATTCTTGGGTTGCTTCAGTTTGTCTAATAAAGGCCAGATTGTGGGAAACTGGTAGTTAATGTGACCCGTCTGTGGCATGCTGACAGACGTTCCCACCAGTGGTAGAGGACAGGGAATGTTCTATTTTTCCCATCCACAGGAAAAATACTATAAGCTCCCGCAGTGCTGCAGACTCTTTACTAGCAATATTTACCCCTGAGAAATAACCTGCTGCTGTACTGCTAACATGAGCTGCAAGATTTAAGGATAGGCTTAAAAGTTATTTCATTTGGTTCAGGGCAGAATGTCAAGCACAACACATTTTCTCTTCATTTTAAGATTTAAAAAACTGCTGCAATGTGTCTTTAAAGGTAGGGTGACATTTTTATTTAGTACTTTTCCATAGAAAACTGTTGTGATATATTGTAGGTAATTAAGTATTTAGACATTTTAAGGTAATTGTGGCAAATCACATTTTAAAATGATTGGGCCTTAAAGTTGATTTATGCCGTATTATAAAGATGGTCAAACAACTATTCTACCATGTTGGTCATGGCAGCACATATTGGTTGTTTCGTGTTGGATTGGGTCAACTGCATAGATTTGTAATTCTTAATTGTGACCATTCTTCTCTCTCTCTCTCTCTCTCTCTCTCTCTCTCTCTCTCTCTCTCTCTCTCTCTCTCTCTCGTTAGATTCAGATCAGTAGTAGGCTAGCACTTTTGACTGTTTAATCCAGTCACGCATTGGCAATCACTTTTTATCACTTTTGTTTCATGTCATAATCATGGCGGTGCTGGTAAACATCGGTTGCTCAGTTGGATAGGCCTACTATCATGGCAGATGGGTGTGAACATTAATGTGTATGCTTAGAATGTGTTTCACGTAAGTGTAAGTTTGTGTTTGTCAATAATGCTGCTCCAAAAAAAAAGAAAAAGGAAAGTAATAACACTCATAAACATAATAATGCATATTTGTTGAAGTGGTTTGTGCCCCACCAGTTATCCATCCATTCATCCATCCATTCATCCATCCATCCATCCATTCATCCATCCATTCATCCATTCATTCATCCATCCATCCATCCATCCAGCTTAATCCGCTTATCTGTAGTCGGGTCACGGGGGCAGTAGCCCCGAGCCACATTAGCAAGCTCTGACTGGGAGATCCCGAGGCGTTCCCAGGATAATGTGGAGATATAATCTCTCCACCTAATTCTGGGTCTTCCCCGATGCCTCCTCCCAGCTGGACGTGCCTGGAACACCTCCCTAGGAAGGCACCCAGGAGGCATCCTTACCAGATGCCCATACCACCTCAACTAGCTCGTTTCGATTCGAAGGAGCAGCGGCTCTACTCCGAGTTCCTCACGGATGGCCAAGCTTCTCACCCTATCTCTAAGGGAGACGCCCACCATCCTCCTGAGAAAACCTATTTCGGCCGCTTGTACCCATGATCTTAATCTTTCGGTCATGACCCACCATTCATGACCATAGGTGAGGGTAGGGATGAAAATTGCCTGGAAGATCGAGAGCTTTGCCTTCCGGCTCAGTTCTCTTTTCGTCACAACGGTGCGGTAAAGTGATTGCAATACTATACCGCTCCCGGTTCTCCGGTTATCCGGCCAATCTCTCGATCCAATGTCCCCTCACTCACGAACAAGACCCCGAGGTACTTGAACTCCTTCACTTTTCATAGCCGGTCCAGCTGCATGTGCATGTTAGTGCATGTGTGTTTGTGGCCCACAGTGCCTTTGTTTTGGTCTGATGTGCTGGTGCGCTTAGTGTGGCAGAATGTAATATAGAACCACGTTATTAAACAAGTGTTACATTATGCCTTCATTGGTGAAGTTGCAGCAAGCTACAGTATTGTGGCACAGCAGACACTGTATATCCGTTATTGCACTGATTTTGCATTAGAATCACTATTAGACTTCACTGTGATGTGACGTTCTCCGTACGGGGTGATGTATTTCTTGTCCTCATTATCCTTACAATTTTGTGGCTTTCTTGTACAAAATAGGCCTATAAAATGACTGATGCTGACAAAACGTATCCTATACTAAATTTCAATAAAATTCTATTAAGATTCTGGAAACGGACGTTCACTGTTGCCATAAAGTCTGCTGTCTGCCTCTAGGAGACTAGTGACTGTGTTCAGCAATGCATACTTCATCAATGTTGGTTCACTTACAATTAACACATTCCTCAATATTTGAACAGCTAGGTCACACACCAGCAATAGAAAGCAAACAACATTATGTTAGAATAATGATAGCATAACACAACAATATATAATTCAAACTTCAAACAGTAGCTGGTAATATCTTAAATACTAAGAGCAGGGAGGAAAGAGTTAAACTTGAGTGAGATTAGAGAGAAGATAAAAATGATAGCCATAGAAAACTTGAGTTAGAGTGAGTGCTACAGTATAGTATGTGGAGAGGTCACTAGTAGAGGTACCAAGGTTGATTGTGAAGAGGGGGGGTCTTGTGTCTCTTGCAGAAGATGTGATGTTTTCTGTAAGAACTTGGGTTGGTTGAATGCCAGGTCTTCTGTGGAACTATAGACACTGTAAGGGTCTGGTGGTGGAGGCAGGGAATCTGGAGTTCCAGTAGTTCAGATAAGAAAGCACTACCGCTTGGACCAGGAGCTGCTCCACCGATTTTCAACTTCATGCATTTAATTTCAGAACTAGATTGTTTAAGATAATTTAGTTTGTAATGAAAGCGACATTTGGTACTGATACTAAGTAATGATAATGATAAATACTCACAAATACAGGTTTGAAATATGCAACTTAACTTTTAATACACGTCATTGAGCAACCCTCACTATGGCCAAATGTCTTTGAAAGTACAGTGCAGCAGGAACGTATTCATGGCGCTTCACTTTTTACACATTTTGTTATGTTAAAGCCATATTCCAAAATGGATTAAAATACAAATGTGTCTCAAAATTATACACATAATGGCAAAGTGAAAAAAGTTTGTTTGAAATTTTTGCAAATGTCTTACAAATAAAAATGAAACAAAAGATGTACATAAGTTTTCAAATGCAGCCTTTGCCATGACACTCAGAATGGAGCTCAGACACATACTGTTTCTACTGATCATCCTTTTCTACAACTTCATTGGAGTCCACCAGCAAATTCAGTTGATTGGACATGATTTGGAAAGGCACACACCTGTCTATATAAGGTACCACAGTTGACAGTGCATGTCAGAGCACAAACCAAGCCATGAAGTCCAAGGAATTGTCTGTAGACCTCTGAGACAGGATTGTATCGAGGCACAAATCTGGGGAAGGCTACAGAAAGATTTCTGCAGCATTGATGGTCCCAATGAGCACAGTGGTTTCCATCATCCGCAAATGGAAGAAGGACTCTTCCTAGAGCTGGCCGCCTGAGTGATCGGGAGAGAAGTGCTTTAGTCAGGGAGGTGACCAAGAAGATCCCTATGGTTACTCTGACAGAGCTCAAGCATTGCTCGGTGGAGAGAGGAGAACCTTCCACAAAGACAACCATTTCTGCAGCACTCCACCAATCAGGCCTGTATGGTAGTGGCCAGACGTATACCACTCCTCAGTAAAAGGCCCATGACAGCCCACCTGGAGTTTGCAAAAGGCAAGACTTGAACCCGACTGAACATCTCTGAATAGATCTGATCATGGCTGTGTACAGATGCTCCCCATCCAACCTGATATAGCTTGAGAGGTCCCTCTCCGGGAACCATCACCTTATCGTGGTGGAGAGGTTTGGGTGCCCCTATGAACCTGAGGGCTGTGTTGTCTG
>JAODUK010000024.1:2929103-2948307 GCA_027564635.1 Typhlichthys eigenmanni
CCTCCTGCACAAGTTCTGGCTCCTTCCCCCACAGTGAGGTGACGTTCCACATCCCCAGAGCCAGCCTCTGCCGCCCGGGTCTGGTCCGTTGAGGACCCTGACCTTCACTGCCAGCGATATGACAGAGCACCCGACCCCCATGGTTCCTCCCATGAGTGGTGGACCCATAGGATGGAGAGGAAAGTGCCACGTTGCTTCTTCGGGCTGTGCCCGGCTAGGCTCCGTGGCAAACCCAGCCACCGGGCCTGGGCCTGGCTCCAGACGGGGACCCCAGCTTCCTCCATGCAGGGTAACTTCTCCTCTCTTATGTTCTTTCATGAAGGGTCTTCTGAGCCATTCTTAGTCTGGCCCCTCACCTGAGACCACTTTGCCTTGGTGGACCCTACCAGGAGCACAAGGCTCCAGACAACACAGCTCTCAGGGTCATGGGGACACACAAACCTATCCACCACGATAAGGTGATGATTCCCGTAGAGGCTTGTATGTGCCTCGTTGTTATAAATTGATATTTATTTTTATATCTTTCAAAACGCTGGCTAAATTTCTTAATTTCTATATTAGTAGTTAATTGCTGCTTAGTGAGAGGGGGAATAACAAGTTAGACCACCAATTAAGCCATGATATGTGCCATCTAATATCTGGCTATCAAATGTTTTGTTATAAATTTAGTTTGTTGAAGCACTGATAAACGATTTCAGATGGCAGAATATGCATCTGTTTTTCCCTGGAGTCCTTCATGCATATATGTGTGTAATTAATGTGGATTTTGACAGATGGAGAGAAAAAATGTCCCTGTAAGAGAGAAGGGTACATGCCACAATGTGTGAAGTGCAAGTGTGGAGGGTGCCTCTTGTATTTCTTCTTTTTTTTTTTGCCATCAGTGCCAGCTGGACTAACCAGATTCTTAACAGGTAGAAGCCCAAGCACCTACTGTAATATATGCTGACATTACTGCACATTCCATGCATTAAATGCATCAGAGGCCATCTTTTGTTTTTTACAAAAAGGCCAGAATTTTAAGACAAAATTCTCCATTGGCACAACGTCTGTCCTGTACATTATATCAGCATCCACATTAACTTTCATGAAATATATAAATATCTATATATATAAATATCTATGAAGTGCCGTTGTTTCCATACATGAAGAAAAATAAGAGTCATTTATAATTTAAATTCTCAAATTGCCTTTCAGTTTGTATGTGCGTCGTTGTTTATAACCATGTTATGTCTGAATGTGTTGGGTCTGGCTTAAATATTAGTGTAACTGAGCAATCACACTCTTTGCCCGGTAGCATACGTGCACAAATGAGGATTACAACTCCTCAGAAGGCAACAGGTCATGGTTGGTAAGATGCCCAGGGGGGGTCACTGATATAGAGTCACTTTTGACAGGCTGTGGAGGAGGCTCTATTGTTCCGGGTGTGTCAGGATGTAACCTGCAGGCACTATCAGTGAGACTACAGTATTATCCTATTATTAGGCTTAGTTGTTTACGCTTATTATCGCTTGTCAGGTAGGCACAGGATCCCGCTGAAAATGAGCATCTGTGGAAAAATACACACCTACCTCTCTCTCATTCAAGTACATTTGCTTGGGATAATTTTGTAGAGACTGACTTGAGAATGACTTGATAAGACTTTTAAAAGGAACTACTTTATTGTGTTTGTGTGAGAGCATTAAAGCCTAGTAAATGTGAGCAATGAGCATGATGCATATTTTATGCAATCGCTTACAATAGTTAAAATTGCATGCACAGTAGTGAGACATCATGTATCAAAATATTGATTGATATCTGTTTTGTAGAGGGAGTGAACAACAACAACAAAAAAACAAAAAAGCCCATCATATGGTCCGTCAGATTTTGGGCACAAAACCAGGGATGACAAATGTGCTCTCACAATAATTCAATCTGCTCTCATAATTCCCTAACTTTTAGGGACTGACAGAATGGATTTCTTTCCCAGCAATTAAGCCGCCAACTTAGCATCCAATAACTGCGATCAAGTGTTTAGTTAAGATGCTTTCTGCTCTCTCATTCGTTATTGACAGATTGAGGGTTATAAAGATAATGCAAAAGTGGCAGAATGTTACTGTGAATATGTTAATAGGAACTGGTAAATATGAACTGAAAAGATAATTATATCTGAAATGTAATTATATCAATTGTGCAATGATAGCGATTACACACACTTTTTGAGCTTTTTGTAATGTAGCTAGACCTATTGTTAAAATAAATAGTTAATACATAAAATCTTAGTGTTGCTTATTGATTAAAACATATCTGTAAATCAGTGGCACAGGATATGTTTTTTAGGTGCGGGGGATGAAAGTGTAAGGAAAAATGTCTTAACTTTTAAACCTGTACAACTATGCTTTTAGTTATTAAAACCAAATATGACGCTAGAGTGAATTCTGTACCAGCCGGGCCTTGAACCCCGCTAAAAAGAGAAACACATTACAAGGTCACCACCAGAAAGATATTAGAGATAGCACCATCGCATGTATTGAAGTGTTTGAGAGTAAGATTTACGTAATTTATGGCTGCAGCGCAACTGTCTTGACATCATTACACATGGTTATGACATAGACTAGGCTCTACACTGGTCAACATGATCACTGGTCAACAACACACGCCATTATGTCTCCCTATTAAAAAAAGAAGCAAACCGCTCTGAAATATTCCCATTCCAAGAACGGTCAATGTACAAACCTATGTTATGCGCAGGGAAATGGTCAAGCTTTTAGGGGAAATGCCGAAATGGTGCACGTTTTAGACTACACATGGTTTTACATCCTAAAAGCCTAAGAGGGAGGGGGTTGTTGTATTTTTTTGCTTTTCTGAAGCCATAAAAGCAAGAGGAGATAGCAACATAAACACAAGAACAGGACATCAAAGGGATGGTATCTGATGATCCAAGACGAAAACTAACTTTATATGGTACATTAAAGTATCGTGTTGTGCGATAATGAGATCCAGATCGATGTGAGACAAATCCTGGTGCGCAAAACCAATGTCTAAAGCAAGCCAAGATTATGAAAACTATAGGAAGTCATAAAAACATTATCTTAAAATAAAACAATGTAGGCTGACTTACCCTGTTACTGTATGTAAGAATATTGCTGTTCCTGTAGTCTATAGCCTACATGTCTACAATGTCATTCACGTGAATTGTCAAGAGCCTGTTGGAATTATAAAATACTGTATCTCTAAAAAGCATTTTGTAGTTCTGTCTGCTTCTCTCTGATATTTCAGAACTATTATTTGAGAAATGTGCTATTATTTCCTCTGGAATATATCTAACTGTTATCAAACACCAAGCCTACATGTCAGGTGCAAATAGCTTATTTTACAGGGCATGCCTATTAACAACAAAGGAGGGTGGGGCATTGAATAGTGGACTATAGTGGACTTGCCAATGTTGGTAGTCTTATGATGGTCATCAAAGTAGGCAAATTAACAAATGTAACTCGAGTTATGCTACATCGGACGTATAATAAAAAAATAAAATAAAAAATAAAATAATAAAAAAAAATTTTTTTTAAAGTTGGGGGATGATTTTGTTCTTTACGAAACTGGGGGGGATGTATCCCCCCCCGCTGCGCCCCTGCTGTTAATAAATCCTGGTTAGGCCTAAGTTTTAAAAGTAATCACTCTTAATAGTCAACCATTAGATGCTGAAAACTTTTATATAGTTGTACACATTTGGAGCAATGATGATCTTTATGCAACTATATGCCACATTCAAATGATGACACAAAAAAGCTATGTATATTTATTACATAAACACAATATACATTTTTGTTAACCAGACATCTGGTTTTACTGCCAGCTTCTTATTTTTGCAAAGATTTGTCATGTTTTTTTGTGTTAAACTGTATATAGTCATATTGTCGAGTTGATCATAAGATTGAACGTTTTAAGTTTATCAATAATACTAATTCTAATGCTAACTAATTATTACAAATAATGAACACAATTGCTCCACACAAAACAGTGGTGAATTGTGTGGTTTAAATTCTTTAAAAAAAAAAAAAGCCCTTGCTGTTATGCATAAATGTGCATGAGTAAAGTACACCAATATGGCTGTGTGTGTATGTGTATCATGTTGTGTACAAACGTCCAGAGGCCGAACCAATCAACCTATCGTATAAATGTATGTCTTTAAAGTCACTTTTAAATTAAGTTAGCCAAAGTAAATTCTCTTTTTGCAAATGTATTCCTGTTGATAAACCAGTCTATGTGCGATTAATTTTGCTGACATATTAATAATACTAATTTAAAATATAAATGTTATCTTCTTGCAGAGCACTAAATATATTTTAATTATGGTGGATCCTGATGCCCCGAGTCGCAGCAATCCAACTGGCGCACACTGGAGACATTGGCTGGTTGCAGATATAAAGGTACAGTAAGGTGACACTAACCACTGTTAAGATGCTACTTAACAACCTCCTGCACTATTTTTAATATAATATTAAGTTGTGCCCACTGCCCATGCTTAAAGGCAGGGTTAGTCATTTTCAAAAACGCTTGCTAATTTCGAGCTCAAATCAAAACAAACCTTCAGAGGTTCCACCCTTCATATTGAAATGCATTGCAAAGCCAAGGGCATTGTTGTTGTGAGCAGTTTTACCCACTTTGTTTATGTTCCTATTTATGGAGCCAGGGTACGTAGTGTAGAAGCACTGAACTTTTTTTGTTAGGGATAGGTAAAATAGCAAAATCCAAGAGAATTGGATTGGAATTTGGAGAATTTGCATACAATAGATACAATAGATACAAATACAATAATATACCATTAACAGTACATTAAGGTTTAGATTAGAATTGATGAAAATGTGCCAACATTCTGGGTTAATCAGGCCAAGATACTGTATGTGTAAGTGTTTTCCAAATATTGTTTTTGACAGATTAAAGGATATAAAGATAATGCAATAGTGGCAAAATATGTTAGAAGTATAAATAATATGAAAAGTACTTTATTATACCATTATAATGGTATAATATACACAATCTGATAACTAATTAAGAAGGACCAAGGAAGAATATGCATTTTCTGGGATTGGCAATGGGTTATGGGATGCGAAGTTGTTTCACTATTAAAATAATTATGTACACAGTCTTGTACATTCGCCTTTTTTTTAAGTATTTATGAAATGTTTTTTACTCCAACTCAAATTGTTTATGGTCACGATCACTCTCGTAGCTGGATGGCTTGGTTCCAGGCTTAAAACTCTTTAAATAAGGATTTTACGATTGGATGCAGTATTTGCCAACTGCATCAAGACCAACCTAATTGACATGAGAGGATTTTGACAAAAAGTGTATTAGCTTACTACAATTACCTTGCAATAGCTGACAATACTTTTTAAAAGGAAAGAGTCAAATTAATAATTAAAGCACTGCGTTCTGGCCCTTTTCCATTGCACGAGCAGGCTCGGCTCGGCCCAGTCAGTCCAGCGCGGTTGAACGTTGCATTTCCATTACAACCGGGTGCTTGAAGGTGTGTCTTAAATTGATGCGCGCTTATCTTGAGTCAGTCACGTTTAAACGCAGACGACTGACAGCGATGCCTGATTGGCTACACATTAGGAAGAGTCCTATACGACGAAAATGCACTGCCTATTTGTCAGACATACTTTATTTAAACTTGAAATTTTCTTTAGACTATAGACTTTATGCAAAAGGTACAACAGAGACGAAAATAGCAATCAATACAGGTATATAACTTTGCCCAATACATAACTAAACAGGTTCATAAGCATAACATTGTGTAATATATATATATATATCCCTCTCCACATGAGTGAGTTCCTGGTTGTTCTGTTTCACACGTTTAGCCTATACACTCCATTCATTGCGAGTAGGCTACCCTATCAAGCTTCAAATAAGTGAAACTCTGAAAATAGCCCAGGCTTAATATTGTGTGTCGCACAAACTTTCTCTACCAGCCCCGCTAGGATTGCATTGATGAAATGATGACGAAGCCCAGAACGTCACAGCGGCTCACTTGGAGGCGGGCCGGCTCACTTTGGCCCCGCTCCAGAGCAGGCCCATCTCGGGCGCGGCTCGGTACGACTTGCCGCAGGCATACTGGTAATGGAAACGCAAATAAGCGCAGCACGGCTCGAGTCGCCGCGGCCAAATGTGCCAGTGGCAAAAAAACCTTTGGTGTTATACCGGAATTATGTACAGTGTTGTGAGTGACAATTCTAACAACTCCTAAAAAATACTACCCTCTTCCTGATAGTGTTGACATGCTTACAGGGGTCATATCAGACGTTCAGCACGAGTTGCTTACAGTATGTGACGTAGTGCTAATGAACAGAGGAAGATGAGACTAACAGGCCTATAGATCTCACATATGACATTTCTTGCAGACCTGTCATTTGTTGCAGAGAACAAGCAAATTAAGTATTTTTCAGAAAATTTCAAATGTTGGAAAATTGATTATGGTTGGTTCTTAGGGAGATTTAATAGGAGAGGGACATACCCTATGGAGCACATGTCAGAACGCTAGCCCTAACTGGGAAGAGTGCATGACCTTTTAAATTTGTTCTTTTATTTTTGAGGCCGATGTGCACAATATTGTATAGCATCCGTTCTTATAGCCTCCTGACATACAGAATGCATATTTGCAAAGCTTGATCCAAAAATATAACGTTCAGAGTTATACTGAGCCATGACACCCTGGTATCATGGGCATTTGCATTACAGCTAGTATTTGCCTTCATGCACACAATGCGTGCCTTGCAATGAAATAAAACTTGTGATTGTGATTATACTTTTATTTTGATGGGGGGGGGGGCGACAGTGTGTTCATAATCTCCCATCTTTACTTGGCATTCTCTGTTGTTTACGTTTACGCTGGGGAAAAATGCAATGCTTCAAAATTCTGAATGGTGTTTAAGAGCTAACTCAGTAAGGGGATATAAAAAAGATGGCAGTTTGAAAATGTAAATTTTTCATCTTGTGTATTGCGTACAATAAATGCGTGTGACAAAAGTGTGGGAGGAAGTCATTCTAAATGGCTGTGAAAGTTTGCAAGGCCCTGTCAGCAGCAGCCTTCCCCCTGCTGGAGAAACCCTGCGACTTGTCAGTGCAGGCGTGTGAGATTGAGATTGAGGAGAGCAGCATGCACGTCGCTCCCAGTCCCTCAGTCTCTCTCTTCCCTCCCCGCACCCCTCTCCAGTGGAGAGATCTTGGCAGAGCATTTCCCCTTCATCTGTTCCCCGAGGCAGAGCAGCTCTTCCAATGATCCACACTTCTCCATATTTTACACCCCCGAAATGGGCACGGCTCCGATTCCCCTTATTTCTCTTCGTATTTCGCTCCTTTTCATCCGCTCGCTTGTGTGTTTTCACATTCTTGCATTCGAACGCCAAATGTGCGCTAGGTTGTTGATTGCCTCAAATATTTGGGGGGAAGGGGGGTTTGCAGACATTTAATCCCCCCTGAATCCCAGAGATCAAGACAGTAGATTAGGATGAATGGTCTTAAAACAAGCAAAGACGATATGACATGTATTACTACTCTGCTTTGATTTTTTTTTTTTGACGGTGCAGTATACAATAACTAGCTGAATATTAATGCAAGTTCCAAATGTAAAGCATTCAAGTTCAAGTTTATTTGTCATTTGCAATAACAAGTTATGGCAATAAAATGCTTAGTTATTGTCTTCCCGATAGTGCAATTAAAAGTAATAATAAAGCATTAATAATTAAAACACAATCAATAGCAACACTAATAATGCTTAATAATTCTTGTGAAATGTTCCTATTTAATAGAGATTTTTATGGAATGCAGTTTGTTTCAAGAGATTTATCTGACCATTAATGTGCATAGGGACCAATTAAGAATTCAGAAGTTCTTACTAGAGTGTGAATACTATACATTTAAGATGACAAAAATAAATCTTTTCCGTCCAGAGCAAATGGAGACACAACATTGTCACGCTAAACACTGCCCCAGGCATCATTTCTCCATCTTTTTGTAAATCTATATAAAGCCTGCCAGGCCACTTGACCGGTTGGGAATAAACAAATGTCTTTCAAGTGCTCAGACAGGCTTCATCCGCTCTAGCAATTCAATTTCCTGTCACTTGTGTGGGTGTTGACCTGCACTGTCTGTGTAGTGATTGGCCAATGCGATGGAGATATTTTTCTGATCATTGCTGGTGGTTGGTCAGAGGGGTTAATGAGCCTTTTGAGTGATGCCAACCCATAGTGGGAGGTGTTTAATTGACCAGAATGGTAAGGTGATATCACACAACCTGGATTTCATTTGTATTATATTTAGTGTGAATGATATTTGATTGTGTGTTAGTACACTTGGGATTAGATATATAGGTACATTTATAAAGTAATGTGCTCACTCAAATGACATTTGTCTTGTTGACCTGTACAGTATATCACTAAGAAAGAAGTACATTAATAAATAACAAGATATATTTGGCACATATAGATAATTTGTATGACTCAAGGTTTCAAATGCCAAGTGGATCTTCAAGGTATTTCTCTATTATATTGTAAATGATTACATAATTGGTGTGTATGCTTTATCCATGCCCATAGGTTAAAAGGTAAAAGGTTTCTTCAATTTAAACATGGTAGGCAGGTCAGTCTGGGCTGAGCAGCATTACAGCACATCCTGAGCAGAGTGTCATTAAAGAGAGGATGATAACCAAACAAGGACACACTGAATCGCATTGCTTTGGTTTGCATTGCTGTATTTTGGTAGCATTTCTCTTGGCAGAGCATATTCTGACGATCTGCTGCTTGTGTGTCGACCTGCCAAAACTCTTGAACTTCAGAGAGTGGCTTGAAATCATGTGCTGTAAACGGCTACAATGACATTCAATGTTATTATTTTTGTTCTGATGTATTTTTATTTACTGCTGTTTTATAACATATTTTATGCTACAATAATATTTAATGGCGCATTATTGGGGTGATTTTCAGGTATTGCGTCAATTTCTACTATAAAGGAGAATTCACCAAATAATTAAAATCTATAAAATTGAGAGCTTTATTTTATGCAGCAAGATGCCCCTGTGCTTAGTTAAACTCATAGCATTATAGAATTATAGATATGCTGTTTTATAGCATTGCCCATTTTCAGTGACCCCGAGAGCAACAGAAACGGCAATTTAGAATCTGTGCAACACATTTAGTGTTTTGCATCAATTATGGACAATTACTAAAATAGGCATCAACAGATTGTTGTCTTGCGAGGGAAGTAGTATTCCAGATTGTGAACCTCTCCCCCCCTCTCTCCACTCCGAGTCTAAATCAATGCAGATGTTCCAGTATGGTCTCACAGCGATAATTATTGTAGCTAGCAAACCATTAGTATCTGAATTGAGTCAAATACAGTGCTGTCTGTTTTCTACTATTTTCTGTAACATACAGTATATTTGGATGCTTTCAGATAAATTTGATCAAATCTGAATGTATTTTCTATAAATGAACTAACTGACTAAAGTAGGTGTGTTAAAAAGACTGTGTTCACTGTTTCTGATCTTCTTTTTTCAAAATGTTCTCTGTGCTAATGGCAGTAAAGACCCACTCGTTTGTTCAGGTTCCAATGAGCCAGTTTACTATTCAGCTGTTTATTGATGCTCGTTCAAGGCCATCATATGTACTTCTTCCCCTCGCTGGGTATTGAGGGGCCAGATGTACAGGTCAGAACACAGCTGGACACACTGGATATTATGATGCATGAGGGAATCCAGCGCTTTCAGTAAACCCCAACAGGGGCCAGGGGCCTGTGTTCGGCTGTTTGTCAGGCAAACGCAAACAGTGCAGTATTGTGTCTGCATTAGACCAGCTGCTGTTATGTGCTGTGGCTTGGTCCACACCTCAACATGGACATTGACGGCACAGTATACTATTGTTGTAGGCCTGACCTATACAGTACAGTACTATCCATTTATTTTGTTTATATTTATTAACATTAACAACATTAATTTGGCTAATTTTCTATTAAATACCACAAATTAGGTTTTATCTGCAGTGTCAATGGTTATTCTTGTGGTATAAATAATAATGTTGGATTACATTTTGAACCTAATGTTTGTTTTGATAAATGATTATTCACTATTGCTAATAAACATATGTATGTAATTCCATTGTTCTTCATCCTACAATTAACTATCAACTGCGGCGCATATTTAAGTTTCTTTTTATTTATTTATTTGTTAAAATTTTTTTGACAGACAGCATGCCCCATATGGAAGCCAAAACAATTTCCCAAAGGCCATACGAACCACAGCTAGCTCCACTACGAGAACAAAGAACAATTGGTATTATTCATAATTAAACTCTTATTGTGTACTCTGCTGAATATTTCCATTCTTCTAGCTCGGCACTGCTTGCTCTTGTTCCCCGTCGGTGCTTTGCACCTCATGCTGGGAACATCTGTCTGGCGTCAGAGAGGAGCTTGGCTGTGCAGATTGGAGCAGGTAGAGGAGCACATTGCAGCCCAGCTAATGATGAGAGTGTCTGCCCTCTCTCTCTTGGAGGAGACACAAGCTTCTGCTTTACGCTCGCTCACTCCACTCATACGCCCAGGGAAACAGATTTCCAAACATATGCACTGTGTTTTTTAATCCAGTTGAGCACTTCAGTTCCCAGCAAACACAAATAACCTTACGGGACATCCATATCTTTATGACAAGGGGGTGGGCGCAAAGGAATGTAACCATTTTCCTTTTTAATGTGATTTTTTTTTTTTCTCCTCATCCAAAGTTGCTAAACATGCTGGTAACCCAGGTTAACAGTTTGCTTGTTTATGGTTTTCGCAAACTTTTACACAGACGTGCCTCCTGGCTTCCAGTCATTGGAAGTAACTTCATCCAATCTAAATTACTGTTGCTGCACCTGTTGTCACGCTTTGTTTAAACTTTAATTGACAGCGTGAACACATGCTCCAAATTACAGTAAAATAAAATCTGTATGTATATTGGTGAGGTTATACTGGCACTTAAAGTGTACGGTTTGGATGCCCCGAATTGAAAATGATCTTGTGTTTGTGCTGTACACCATAGTTAGAATGAGTTAGATTAGGTGTGGACCATATCTTTTTCCTCCTTCAGTTCAGAACTATCCAACGCCTCCCTTGGTACAAGTCAACAATAGCCCCTAACATGGACGTCCAGCTGGAGGTACTTAACATTTAGGGGTTCTCATCCTGTTGTTTTCTTCAGCCAGACAAATGTCAGAGGTGTCACTAAATTCAGCTCATAGCCCATCGTGTTCCACATTAGGTTGCTACCTTATAGCATTATTTGTACTGTACAAGTACTGCATGCACCTCACATTGCAGGGTATTGTAAATAATGCCTGAGCCAAATTAGCTTTTAGTCACCATTCTGTTTTTAATAAAAATGCAGTTCAACATACACTCCTAATGTAGTATGTGTTACTGACATATTTTCTCTTTTTGCAATTAAAAATACACACTATCCCTATCTCTCTCTTCCCAGTCTCCCGCCCATCTTTGAGAGAGGGAGAGACTGTAATACAACACTGCTGCTCACAGACTCCTTTGGCCTTTTGTAGACACCCGGTAATCATGCGTTGGTCGCGACCAGCATCTTGTTGGCAGTTTATTAGCAAACAGTTACTTATTCAGTGTGGGATGTTGCACTCACTGTACTCAGCCACCTAAAGGGAGAATTACATAATAATCCTCCGCTCCATCCCCCGTCCACACACACACACACATACGTGCATGCTACACTGAATGATAACCTCCGAAGCCTCTTCCACTTACCATAACAACGGACCTCCCTGCAGGCAGGGCTCACGGTGGTTGCTCTGGCGAGATGATTGGGGAGGTTCACTGCATAAAGAACGTGACCAGAAGAAAATTATTTAAGCAATTAACGCTGTCATGGAAGCAAGGAATTAGTGTGTGTATTGTTGTTTTTACATATTAGCTTATCAGTTATGTTCTACCAAGGGCAAAAGTACTGACGTTATTTTTTTTACAATTGTTTTATAATATGATAATCTTGCTCAAAATAAATAGAAACCATTTTGGCTAATTAAATATCAACCTGAAAAGTGCTGTAAGATACCTGAGATATGGAAGCTATAGTTATCTACAAGGTGTGTGTGTGTGTGTACTGTATATTAATTTGCACCATGCACATACTGTAGACCTGGATACACCGTACAGTATTTTCTGAGTAAACAGGGACAACCTTGAAAGCCATGCTTAATCCAGCCTGTCATACTATAGACTAATAAAAAAATAGACAGATTGGACCATCTCCAGGCAGATACACTTTAAAACCAGTAGCTGCGTGCATAAAGGAGCTTGTGCCCCCTTTCTTCACACCCACGATCATTGTGTATAAAATCCTATTTTTCCTGAAAAGATTTCTAGTCTCGGTCGCAGACAATGTTCCCCCACACAAGCTGTCGTCTTTGTCAACCCCTCCCACCCTGGCCCTCACCCCGGCCCCCACCCCGAGTCTGTAAAGCAGGATCTCTTGCACTTGGCGTGTGTTTCTGTGTGTGTGAGAGAACTGGTCTCTCCATGGTACAGGTCGGGGCTGGCTGGAAGTCTGCCTACATGCTCGTATGTGAGCTGGTCACTTTTGACACATGTTGACCAAGAGATGTTGGGGGCATTACATCGGAGGAAGGAGGCGAGATTGAGGGCGGGTAAATGGATGAGTGGCAGGTCTATGTGGGGTTTCTGGGGGTCCGTTGCCAGGACAAGCCCTTTCCCCTCAGGGGTAGCCCTACGTACATTTTTAGGCTGTGGTGAAGGGGAGGGAGGCATGCTGATAAAAACAACTCACTACCAATTATGCTATCCAAAAATAGCCCTCGTTTAAGTATATAATACGCTTGGCAGTTAATTGTACACAAAAACAAAGACTTCATCAAAGACCTCCCGAGAGCAATCTTTTTTTCTTGTATTTTGGCATTATAATTAAACGTGATGGCTTTGGGTACAAATATGGCAGATATTATGGTGGCCTGTCTTATTGTATATATCACTTGATTTTTTCCCCCTCAAAGTTACTAATTTTCTAAACTTGAGAAACTGGCATGAGACATTTTACACTTAGAACTATATAATAACACACAACAAGTCTGAAGTAATTTTCCTTTCAATTGTCAGCTGTTGGCTGCTTTGTTTTGACAATAGTGCAGTCATAATAAATAGCCTTTACAGAAAATAGTGAATGTTGTACAACTTTCAGCATATGACCTCCCTCAGCAGCATTGATGCCTCAGGCTGTTCCTAGCCAACCTGCGGTCCATTGCTTGTGTTGTCACAGGGTTTTAATATACTGAAAAGGCCCACTCAATACAGGACATTGAATAACAGTTTGTACCACTAAACTAATAGCACCACTGCTGCATTTTAACTGTTTCCCCTGGATTTGTTCAACTTGGCCCGGTTGATGTGCTATGGAACTAAATATAACACATACAAGAGATCTCTGATATGTACTATTGGCCATTATCATTGCCAAGAGGTTTGTTACAAAGTGGGTATTTTCATGCTACAGTTGGTGGGAAAAAAACCAACCCTGTTTACATTCCAGGGAGCTGTATAGTTCATGTCTCTACAGCTAAGTCAGATTCCAAAGCACCGTATAGATTTCTTTCAGCTGATGAAATTAAAAAGACAGCAGAGAGTGTGTGTATGTGTGTGGCGTGTGCCTTCCAGCAACATGATTTGCCTGCGAGTTCACGATACGGGTTGAGAGGGGAGTTCCTTTGGGGGGGATTAAATAGCTCCCTCTCTTCCTTCCCTCCTCCCCCTGCCCTCCCATACTTGCGGAACACAAACAGCTTCCAGGGCTGCGCACTTGCTGTACAACGTGGATGCCACAGTGCTGCTTACAGGTAACAATAAACCAGGGTCAAAGGTTAAGAGGGATTGTGGAGCGCTGCATCTCTGAATCTGGAAAGCCTGTGTGTTTGCTGGAGGAACACACAGGAAACAATGCCCATAGTACTGCAGAGAGAGAGAGAGAGGGAGAGAGAGAGAGAGAGAGAGAGAGTTGGCTCAGAATAGAGGTGCATCAGTTAGAATAAGACCAGATCTCTGCTTCCGTTAGGCTTATTTGAATGAGAAGGAGATAATCCATTTAATCTGTTAATCATGCGTACTGTATACAAGACTGGTCCTGTGCCTACAACCGCTGTCCTGGGCGGAACGCATCATTGCCACCTTTTCTGATACAACTACCCACTGCTGTAACCCACAGAGTAATTCGGGTTTAGCACCGGCATTGTTATGCATTTCATGCTTTGTTATAGTGCACCCTTGTTGCCCTGTTAAAATCTAACCTGGACCAACGGCATATAAAATGAAGTGTGGAAATATGTAGATTTTAAAACCACAGGATTTTGAAATGGCTCATTCACATAAATGTATTCAGAACACAGGTAGGTGTTTCATAACACAGATTAGGCAACTGTACATTTTGCACAGTATGTTTTCCACAAAAGTAGCAATTAATAATGAAGATGCTTTTTTTGGGGGCCTGAAATTGCTATTCAAACAATTATGTACTTAGTTTCTTCCAACAAATGCATTCCACATTATTGTTTTGCTTCATAGCAAAGCACCCAGAAGACTAAAACCTTTCATTCCAGCAAAGGCCGTTATTGGTCACCGTCAATAAAAGCATAAAAGCATTTATTTCCCACGTTTGTCAAATTAACAGCATACTTCATCTCCCATAGGACTTGTAAGCTTCATTAACCTTTCTGTGAAGTGGGACAGGTTTGCAGCAGTTACCATAACCTCTGTCCTGCTCCTACCTCAATTATAATAGAAGAATTAAACATCCAGCAATTCAAAACAGTAATGCTGCCTCTTAAATCCCTTTGTACCAGCTCTCAGCTGTTAATGACTAAAGACATTGACTGAACCATAGTTATCGACAGATATAACCACCACGGACACGAGCAAATAAAATGGATCCTCTCCACTACTGTCCACGTTTGGTCGTTTGAAGTTGTTGAATAGCTGGAATTTCGAGGTATTACTAAAATGATTTAATTAGCTGTAGTATGTTTTGCACTGGGAGAGATGTTATTTTTTAAATACCACTATCATTTTGTTGACAAATTTGAGTGGACTTAAAGCAAGTATACAAAATGTCACTATCAATGGGAAGATACTTCCTGTTAAATAAACAACCGTTCATATGTTTTCCACTGACCAAACATTGTCTCCTTGGTTCACATTCATTTGAAAGTCATACAAAAAGAGGCTGACCTTCAATTAATTAAGTGTGCAATTACACACCTGTGAATCTTTTTTAATGTCCTCATTATTGCATTAATTGTGCGGCTGCAGTTCATTCATTCTCTTGTCCACCTACTCCTAACTCCTGCTCCGCCTCCTCTGTGGCTAAGCCCAGCAGTTTCAACCCTTGCGTACATGTCATTGTTGGCACTCTCGTAAGATTTAATTTCAACACGGGCTCCTTTATTAGTCCTGAATTCTCCCCTGCCTCTGCTTCCCCTTAGCTCTCTTCTGATTTTGTTTGCAAAATCCAATGTGTTGTGTGGTAGTTATTCGTTTAGCTTTATTGTAATCTATCCAACATTATCGCAATGCATTGAAGTCCTGAAGGCCCAGATGTACTGTCACAGTGTGTGTGTGTGTTTGTGTTTCTCCGATGAAGCACACACTGGGATTTTCCACTTCCACCCCCGTCATTGGGAAGCCCTATAAGGGGACATGTCAGCGCCTTATTTGCTTGTTGTGCTGATGAATGGGGGCTGGGCGAGTGGGTAGCCATGTTCAGGTTCTAGGATTCCCTCCAAATGAGTCAGCCAGCCCCCATTCAAAACCAACTGTTACCTTGGGAACTCGGGCTGGGCTTCCCTTGACAGTACAGACTCATCAACTCTTGCGAGCTAATAAACTACACAGTTAACACGAACTGTAACGCAACCCAGGCAACAGAGAATTAGCTTACATTGTCTCCTTTTGGCCATAGTTCTGCTCCGTGAGTCCCAATATGCCCATAGCGGCCACGTTAGCTAAACTGCTAAAACCACATTCTTCATTGGAATTTGTGCTGCTAATATATGCAAATTAGAATGAATAGATGAATGTTAATGTTTTGTGGTGGGTAGTTTCTTAAGTCAGTTGTTTGAGTAATAGTACACCAGCCTACAGCCCAGTCTCATGAGGGCCTATTAATGAGCATGACCAAGTAGAATTGTTTTGGTACATTATCGAGTGTCATCGTATAGTGTCAGTGATGGACTTCACCTTAATAACTGGACTGTTTAAGTTTCTATCTCAGTTCATTACAAGGCCAAATTACTTTCTTTACTAAAGCTATTTGTCCAGGAATGGACTTTAGTGAGTTAATTTGTTGATGGATTGGAGCAAATCTAGATGACCTCTCCATGGATCACCTCTCCTCACACTCACCTCATTCGGGGTTTTGGTCAACTGAACTCCACCATGTTTCAAAAGGCTGCTTCACTAACCAGAACTGCATTCAGCACATTATGCTTTATTTAAACATGTATTCAGCAGTACATTAAAATAGATTTGCATTGATTTGAATCTAGACTTGTTTAACTTTACTGGAAATTTGATCATACAGCTTATTGTATACTGTATGGTATAATGTACAATTTATAATAGGTTAACCACATATGGAATATATATTCTACTGTGAGCAGGCATGTAAATTAGAGATAAACTAATTTGCTGTGGGTGAATTTATTATGTGAGCACATCACCTTTTATCCATTATGGAAGAACAACTTGCCATCCAGGCTCGCAGTTATGGTGGTGGTTGGAGAAACAACTCTTGGATTTAGAGCAACACATTCCACCCCCAACCTTAAACTGATATGCTCAAGTTCCAACACTGTTATGAGGATTGCTTCTGCTGTGGCTAGAAGATGAATCTATATTGACAAAAATGCTTTTCAATTGCTTGTCCTCTGTTCCTGTTGTTGTAATTAAGCAGTGCTTACATTTTCTGTAGCAGGGGTGTTGAGTTCACTATGAAGTTTAACTTGTAAACTGTGAGACTCTTTGTGAGGAAGAGACTATTAATTCACAATAACCCTGCAAATGAATGGGCTGATTACTGAGGCGAGAATGAGGAGACATTGGCGCTTGGCTTAAGAGGAATAGGAAGGGAGGGGGGGTTGGGGGGTGGGGGGTGCTGTGGCAGTACAAGTCCAGCCTCAGAAATAGAGCTGTGAACACCATCTGTCATGCTCTCTCTCCCCGTCTGTTAGCATGACTGCAAGTAAAAGGGAGAAGAAGGATGCTCTCCGGAGCGCATTAGATGAACGTGGGTGCTGATTGTCGTAGGTGTGGGCTTGCAGGGTGTGTGAGCGAGGGGGAGGGAAGTGATGGATGCGGGCAGGCAGGCAGGGGAGCATGAGTAACTCTTTGCTGACAAAGGGAAGCACTCACCCACACAGGAGAGGGATGGTCAGGCAAGTGGGTATTCCTAATACCGCCCCCCCCCTCCTCACAGGCCTCTCTGTCGTCCACCCACCCTGCCTCCCACCTGATCCTGCAGGTCTTGTCAGAGGGTTCCTGGATGAGCACTTATGTAAACGTGTTAGAAGAACACAGCTCATCTGTTGCTATGAGGCCAGTCACTGCATAATTACTACTTAGCCTCTTTTAGAATTTTAGGCTGAGACAAATTGTACTTGGAATGGATCACTAGTAATCTTCCAAAGTGTCTCCAGTAGCGCCAGTATCATTATTGCCATTGCTATGTAGTATCGTTTTTTTTTTTGTTTTTGTAGATTTCTATTCAAATATTTGGAGCTTTGCTAGCAGTGGGTCTTCTATCTAAGTCTATCTGAAAAAAATTGCCTGTTTGCTAAACTAGCGGGCCTCACCTGGAGCATATACAATATTGTAATATCACTGTGTTGCACTGTGGCTGTTGCTGGCCAAGTGGTTTAGCCGTTGGACTTGAAATCCAGTGGGATGTTCCTGCGCAGGCTATCCAGGAAGCCTAGCGGTCTGGGAGGTCATCTCTCAGTTGAAAGGTCCTTGGTTGTATCTCAGGCATGGGCCTATATTAAATATCCTTGAGCAATATGATTATTCCACATCTGTTTCACATTCACTGTACACTCTCAAGCTAGCCTGACCCTGTAGTTCACAATCAAGAATTTCTCTAAGGTGATTATTATAGTTGATCTGTTATTAGAGGAGGATCCACAGTTAACAAACAATGGGGATTACTGTGAATGTCACTTCAACTGGATTACATGGATTCAGATAGTTAACTCAGATGGATCCTTGTCAGAGCAAGACACCATGAACATCATGTTTTTTTTTTTATACATTTAGGTCATTTAGCATATGCTTGTATCCAAAAATGTCTTTGAGTAAGCGCACTTTCCTTTCGCACCTAGAATCTCCAACGTCTGTGAAGATGGAGAAAACCAACTGTATATGATACAGGTATAGTGGGTCCATGCAAAAACATGGAGAACTGTGTTTAATTATTGTTTGAAACTAGTTACTGTACCTGCAGTACAGTATGAACACATTTACAGTTCATAAGTTCATGTCTGACATATTACCATGTATCAAATTAATGTGATTATATTCCTATTTGTCACACATGTTTTAATGGTTAGGATAGATTCATTGACATAATGAGTCAATCACAACCAGTTTCCTTAGCAAAACTGAATTGTACTTAGTGTAAATCAATTAAGGTCTGCATTTGAATGTGCCATCTGTCTCGTACCACAACCATTGTTGGTATTTATAATTAAGTCTAAAATGTTAGTCCATAGTGAATTAGTTTGAGATGAGAATAAAACCATTAGTCTACTAACTGTAGTCTTATACTGTACCTGGTCGGAACAGCTCTAGTTCTACTTTTTATATTTTGGCTAAATGTGATTTGAATAATATAATCTTATCTATAATCTTACATTTGTGTACAATTTGATATAAGACAGCCTTCCAGAACAATGCTTTGATGTTAAGTGAATATATTGCAAATCAATCAATCTTTATTTATATAGCACTTTTCATACAAATTCATGTAACAAAGTGCTTCACACTACAACATCATTAAAAACAATATAAAATGAGTAAAAAACAATACAATATATTAAAAAAAAGTAATATCACCACTCATGTTACACTCATCATCCCAACCCTCCAATCACAAACAAACATCGGGAGTCCCATTCCC
>JAODUK010000024.1:2957903-2987498 GCA_027564635.1 Typhlichthys eigenmanni
AACCCCCAGGCACTGCAGGCCAGGGCACACACCCACCCATAATCCAGCCCACCAACCATGCACCACCATGCCGCCACAATTAGCGGAACCCCGGAGACGACACCACAGAAGCACTAAATAACCCAATCCACGACACACCTCCCAGATGCTGTACATTACACCAAATGTGAAAGACCTGTTCACATATAACAAATCGCTAAGCATTTAATCATGTCCTTCAGTAACATACTGTAGTATCCATTGATGCCCTTTAGAAAGAATCACTTTGCCAGGAGAGACGGCTATTGGCTCCAATAGACTTGGATCTGAAATCTGGTTCTAAAACTCGCTTACCATCATGACGACATTAAAAAAAATCTTTACCAGTTGGTAATTGATCAGTGCAACATCTTCTTCATTTTCATTCATGTTTATTAGTGATTTTAATTTTTTAACAAAGTTTCAGTTTCCTGAAACTGATAAGAGCAATAGATAAAAGTGCACAAGTAAACAAAAGCATGTCATTGTAGTTTGTGTGACATTATACATACAGTACATTACATGTATGGATCTCAATAAGTCCTTTGTAAAAACCAACATAATTACAAAACTCAACGTCAATGGTGTGAAATTATATTGTAAACTAATACGTTTTGTCAAATGCATTAAATATCTCCCTGCGACTCGCTAGCCTACTGTTCTCTGTGTGCTGAAAAAAGAAGCCAGTACTTGCAGTCCTGGCTTCGTAAATGGGAATAAAAACAAAGTGGTGTAGACTGCACACAACAATATCCTAGCCATTGCGATGCGTTTCCAATGTGTGGGGTGGAGCTTCTGATGGAGCACCCTATGACACTGAAGGCAGAGATGTTGTGTTTTGATCCATTTTAAATATCAACAAACTTAAATATCAACAAGCTATAATAGCATCAGCAAATACATCCGAAGTTAGATGCTATAACACAGTGGTCCCTGTCATTGAAACACTTTTCAGATGTGTTCCCATTGATCCTCCCACATTTATACTGTAGTACAATAATTACCTGAGCAAAACTTAGACAAAAAGTGTATGTATATATATGTGTGTGTGTGTGTGTGTGTGTATATAATATATATATATATATATGTATGTGTATATATATATGTATGTGTATATGTATATATATATGTATGTGTATATATGTATGTATATATACACACACATATATATATGTATATATATATATACTGTATATGTGTATATATATACTGTATATGTGTATATATATACTGTATATATGTGTATATATACATATGTATATATATGTGTGTGTATATATATATATACATATGTATATATATGTGTGTATATATGTATGTATATATATGTGTGTGTGTGTGTATATGTGTGTGTGTGTATATATATGTGTGTATATATGTATGTATATATATGTGTGTGTGTGTGTATATGTGTGTGTGTGTATATATATATATATATATATGTGTGTGTGTATATGTGTGTATGTGTGTGTGTGTGTGTATATGTGTGTATATGTGTATATATGTGTGTGTATATATATATATATATATATGTATGTGTGTGTGTATATATATATATATGTGTATGTATATGTGTGTATATATATGTGTATATGTGTGTATATATATATGTATATGTGTGTGTGTGTGTACACGTGTACGTGTCTATGGTATGATGATTTAATTACTCTGTGTACTTTATAAAATAATATGAATTTACAATGCTTTTGTATTTGATCATATAGGATCTAAATTACTTATTAAAGTGTCTCTAATATTACATGAAGCGTGGATGGGATGTCAGCAGGAACATAATATTGAGGTGTTGGGAAAATGTTGTTGAATAATAAAATGTTGACTACTGTTGCTATGGCAATGAGTTTGTATCCTGCAGGCTTTTGGACTGGCTATTCTAAATAAAGCTATTCTCGCTGATCACTGGGCTGAAGCTAAGAGGGCTAATATTCAACACCAATCCCTACAATCTCTATATCAGTCTGTGGGCCTTAGTGCCGATGCTTTAAATCACAGGATACATTGATATGGTGATGCATTGCTTTACAGACAGATATGCATGTTATTTATTTTTATCTCAAAAGTAACACATGCAGTTTCACAGACTAAGTGTAGGCCTATACGGTATATTAGAAAAATTACTCATAGTAAGCGCTTTGGATTATGTTGCTATTTTACAGAATGCTGGAATGCATCACTAAAGTCCTCTACAAGGAGGATTTATGTTAAATAATTGTAACAGGCAGTATTTCATTCCAGAGTTTCCCTGCCTTTTAGAATGCTCATTATTACAATGGGCAAATGATCTTGTGCCATTTTGAAAATATGGAGATGATACTCAATCTGGTTGCATGTTAACTGGCAAGGTAAATTATAAAATGGTCATATCATACTGTGTAGATTAACTCTGATATTTTATTTTGTGTATTCTAATTTATTTGCTGCTTCTGCAACACCAGAATAAATATATCAATTCAATATTACATGTCTGAAGCATTTATTATTTATGATGCCTAAATTCAAAATGCTGTGTGCTCATTTTCTCCTAAATTATTGTAATCAATTAAAAACAAAAAATCAAGCAAATGGACCAACAATATTCTGTACATGTGTGTTGCTATACCTCTGGCACCCTTTGGGGGGAGCTTGTGCAAGGGGGAAAAGAGCATAAGTAGTTGTTACCAAATGATGTGCCTGGCTGACATGGGGGACTCCCATGCTTACCACAAGTGGGTTTTTTGGCATTTTCACAGACATATTTAGTTCTATTCCTCCCACTCAAGGATGCAGCCGTAGTGCAGATAGCAATGGAGTCTATTAAACAAACATTCCAGTGAGCTATTTGCAGTGAAGTGTCTGACCACGTGCTTCGTGGGTCTACATGAGTTTAAACTGACAAATATACAGTAGAGAAGCATGTGCTCTCTTCATATCTACAGTAGCTGCATGTTTGTTCCCTGTTTCTAAGCAACAGAAATGTAATATACAATTAATAATATGGGATATTGCTTCATGGAAATCTGCCTTAATTTCCCTGGGAATTTTCTGTGTCTAAAGATATTAAATTGTCTCTTTTACACACTGAATATTGACATTTTCTACCTAAGTTTTTTACCTAAGTTTGGATCTCAAATCAAGCTTCTTACTGTATTTTCAATTTATATTTTTACATATTTTTCTCCTAGTCATTGCCTTGACTCCACTGTTTAACCAGAGCCTTATTATAGTCTTTTTAAATGACACATTATAATATACAGTAGTCAGTAGAGGAATGGTAGCATCTCCTTTATAGGTTTTTAGTGACCTGTCTCATGCATGCATTCACTAAGAAGTTCATTATTTCCCAGCTGTGAACGTGTTTGATATATATAGTCAAAGCCCATGTTAATATAGAAATGCATTACAACTTTACATGACAGTTTATTTTTACTATACAACTATAAACAATTAAGATCAACATGCCTCATCAAGCCTCAGTGCGCATAAGCCCGTCCCCCTCGCAGAGAACCACTGCTTTTAGAAAAAGGTTCAATTGGTGGGATTAAACATACACTTCAGAAATTAGCACCTGCATTTAGAGTTGGAACGTGAACATTATTTGGTAGCTGTAACAATATCTGTGAAAACATGTATTTCTCAGTTCTCAGTTATTTCTCACATAAGTGCGGACTGAATCTGTTTCTTAACAGGGTGGTGACCTGAAGAGAGGAGAGCTAAAGGGCAGAACTCTGTCTGGTAAGTAGCATCTACTGTCACCACCTATTTGACACATTTGCCAAGCAGATATCTCTGGCGAGGGACCTTATTCACAAATTACAAATCATTTCCCACCTTTAACTGTTTTGTTTACTGTCCATCTTTAAATAAAAACATACGTAGCTAAGATTAGATTAATTAAATCATCTGTTGGCCCATCCTGTTGTACAGAAAGACTTGACAGCCATCATTTATTATTATTATTTCATTGGGGGATAGTCTAATATTTAGTAGACGTGTGATTTAATCATTTTTCAAGCCTCATATTATGGGCATGTATTTTTCCAGATGTATACTGTAAACATGCAGAATATCTGAAAAGAATGAGTCAGCATCTTTCCGGTGTTGTATTTAGTCAAATGTTTAGACCTACTATTCTTTCTGCTTCCTCATACAGAATATAAACGCCCAACTCCTCCACGGACGTCTGGTTTCCATCGTTATCAGTTTATGCTGTTTGAGCAGCCACAAGCCGAAACTGTGTCACTTGCAGAGGAAGAGAAATCCTCCCTGGGTAAAGATGCTACAAAAACACAACATGTAATTTTACTGTCCACTGTAATGTCACTTATCAACACAGATAATGTATCACGTCTTTATAAAGTAACAGTTTAAACCTTTTCCAGGCAAACAGAAACACCTGGAATGTAACAAACATAATTTAAAAGGGTGTATCAGGAACAAATTTGACCACAGATCAATTTAGCAAATTAACTTGCTAACTGCAAATTAACTACTTACTTGGAAATACATACTACCAGTAGAGACAGCATGGGGATTTGCAGACACATTATTAGCATGTTATGTGAAACTGCTACAGATTGTCTTCTAGGTTGTCACATTTTGCTAACTATGATATTTAATATTTAGGTAAAAAAGCTAGGCCAGGGTTTTTATTTCTTGAAACATAGCCTAAATATAAATACTGCATGTTGAGACTACAGTTGAATACACTACAGTTTTTCTTCACTCAAACTGTACAGTATAGTATATTTAGTTTGAATTGTCCCTTAACACATACTGTACATCAGTGCATTTTGGCTGGGCCATTGCAAACATCCACAAGCAGCTCAGTAATAGTATAGCTGAGGTGAGTTTGCCTCCCAAACCCACCTTTAAGTAGAACCACCACTTTCAATAACCGCTACAAAAAGCTAACATCCCTAACCACCCGTGTCAATATTCAGTAAATCAATGCAGTGGAGATTCTTACTTATTTATTGCTCCATTCTCACATTATAAAGCTGTTGTTCATTTTGAATGTCGGTGATCGTTATGGATATTATTTGCAATTCTATTCCTAAGACATCTCTCAAAAGATAACATTGTTTGCCTAGCAGGAAGCAGAGTTATTATTTTTCTTAATCAGGTTTCTCCACTTTTCTTCAGTTTTGAATAACCCCACAGCCACACTACTCTTGGGTCTTCCAGGAGGTGCGTCTGTCTGTCTCCATCACTCTGGTTCAAGCCAGTGATTTGAGGGGAAATCAGGGACGTTTGATACGTCAAGGACTGCGGCCGTGAATAAGTGGGGGTGGGTCTTAGCTGTTTGAAGTTTTGACAGCAAACCATCTATATACAATTAAAATGAGCTGTGTTTGATGCTCCCACCTCTGGAACAAAGAAGATGCACTTTTGAGTGCTTTATTCACCAAAACTGACATTTGTGGAGATTAAGATCAATCTCAAGGCGAATGCCGTGTCAAAACTAATTAAGAAACGTCTGAAAAGATGTTGCATGAATAGCCTCTTAATTCAAATATTTTGAGTATATTTTGTAAAGTAAAATGGAGGACAGTTTTTCATTGAAGCGATTGTGCGAAAGTGCTTGCAGCTCCAGTAGCCCTGCATTATAATGTAACTAATGTGACTGGATCCACCCATCCTTAATCCACTGTATGAGTTGAACTCCCGCTGGAGCACTTCCTTTCTTCTGCAAACTGTTCTTTCTATTCAGGGGAAATGAAATTAAGAAATGCACTCACGGCTAATAAGATGTTTCATTTGAAACCTGCACTGGAGGGAATAAACAGCTCACACAGATATATCCTGTGAGTGGAGGCCTATATAGCCGATGCCCCTGAGAGAGGGGCTTTTGTTTGGGTGTACCTGGCCGATCGGCGCGGCCTCCGCCTGGCTACCAGGATGGCATTCGTGCCTCAGACAGGAGACACACGGGGAAGCCTGCCCCCACCACCTGCCCTGTATGTTCGGTGTACCCGCCTGTCCTCTCTCTCCATGTAGCATTTCTCATCGCCCGTGACATTAATTGATGTGATTTGCGAAGGGGAAAGCATTTAGATGTGGGTGGGAGACTCCTAATGACCATTTTCCACTTCCAGTGGCGCAGTCCTTGACTCAATTTCCACGCAAATTTGCTCTCTTTTTTTTTCCCTTTTTTTCTTTTCATCTTTGCCCGTCGCTGTAGGAATAAAGGGGCTGTTGGACGGGGGGGGCAAACACGGAGAAAGGGTAGGCTACTGCGAGACTGTGTCACGTTAAGGTTACCACGCATTTCAGGGTTAGCTGGCAGATGGAGACAGCTGGCTGGGGTGTATGGGGGGCAGGGGATTCCCCCCTTGTTTGTCTGTCTCGCAGGAAGGCTGTCCTTGTTTTCGCATGTCTCTTTGTGCCAGTGTGGGGGGGGGCACAAAGACCCCGGTGACACAGCACCTAGCTTGCCCTTCTACTCTTCTGTGCCACAGAGCTGGTGTTGTTGTCACAGCAACAAGTGTGACAGTGATGGGCAGGGATATTTGGAAGACCTGGGGGTCTACTGAGCATTTCAAAAGTCATTCGGACGCCGGCAGATTGGGTTTAAATAGGGTATACTGTATGTATTTAATATTTGTTGTAACATAATCAGTTTAACAATATTTCAGCATCAGTTTTTGGCTGTTTTATAAACAAAAATCTAATAGCATTAACCTGCTATAAAGGTTGTGTTTCATAATGAACAAAATGGCTGCAGGGTTTTGGCCTGTACATTTTCCTCCTTCTCTGAGTGGTGCGCTACACCACACACAATGTCCATGACAATCACAGTGTGTGAATGAGCAGGTCTCTCCAGCACACCAGCTCACTGTAGGCTGGTAGCACGCTTCTCGCTGGGGGCTCCCGGCCCTCCTATTGCCAGCTCAGCACACTCGGCAGTAATTGAAGTCATTTGCAATGTTGCAGTGTGGTAATGGGCAGATCCATGTCTCCCACCCACCCACAGCCTCTCCCATTAATCAGAGCCGTGCGGCATCAAGAGAGCCACGGACTGGATGCTGCAGCCAAAAGCTGGCTGCCATGAAGGAGTACTTGTAGATTATACCTCTGCCCCCCCCCCTCACACACACACCTCTACAGCTACACATCACATACAGCAATGGTTCTCAGTGGGGAGTTAGTGCTCAGGACCTCGAAAGGGGGAAGGGGATCACTCAATTATAATCTTTCATTTTTTTCAGTTTACTTTTTAATATGATTTAAACATCTAATGTCTAATCTACAGTATATTAAGTCATTCTAGTTTATTTCTTTTTTTATTGTTCTTTTTACATTACTCTATTATCTTGGCCAGTGTAAAGTGGTTCGCCTCACTGTTTTGATACTGTGTAGTAAAGCTTTAAGCATAAATGGTTCAGTTAGGACACCACCCATACTCCAAAGTATTCCAGGTCTGTGTCACCTCAGATGGAGAAGCAAGGTGCAGTCAGAGTGGGTGGAAGGAAGATTTTAAGAATCGCCCCCAGGTCTTTCATTATCTGTCCTTTCCATGAGGAGACAGATTGGAGCGACGGAAACGCGCCTCTGCCCTAAAAACACACAGCAACCTATTTTAAGGACATTTGTAAGTCTTGCCATTGTAGCAGAGGATTTCAGTCCTGCCTGGGCAACAGTCCTGTCAGTTAGCCTGGTTTTGGAGTTTATCCAGCAATATTGTTGTGCGGGTTTATACAAGCTTATTCTGTGTGGCACATAGTTTCTCCGCTTCAGTGTTATAGTAGAAAAGAGACTTTTACTATTCTCTGCTACGGGGGAGTATGGACTAATACCTTGACTAATTCTAACCTTGTTTATAGGCAAAATGTATGGTAGTTTAAATGCAGACAGGAACAAACATTTCCCGTGTTTATTTATTCACGCAATAAGATTTAAACCTGCCAGGTTGTGACCTCCTGGGTTTCCTTGGATTTAATTTAAAATGCCTTGGCCCCTGCCCCACCCGTAAACTCCCCCTCCCCCCTCCTCCCGTCTCTCTGTAAAGTGTCTCCCCTGTGAGGTGAGGACCCTTGCTCTGGCCAGAGAAGAGAGGATGAGGATGTGCAGAGGCGGTGCATTATCGCCTGGCTGGAGCAGGGGCCACAGGGGCCATGCCCTATCATAAAGGCAGGTCACTTGGCTGTATTGGCCAGCTTGATTAGCACAGCACTGTCTGCAGGCTGCCCTCAGTCACACATAGGGCAATATTCAGGTGCCCAGCTACTCACCTTATCTTGCGGTTACTATTCATCATCTCCTGCAGCTGAGCTCCTAACCTGCTCTGACCTTAACGCCAGTGGTGTCATGGGGCGGGAGGGGGGGTGCAGCTATAGATGTACTGTAGTAGACATGGTACAGTAGTTAGCCAGACACAGAATTACGTTTTGTAAAGAACTCTGTTTTTCCCCAATAAGAATATGAAGTATCCAAGATTAGTAAAGCGATGATTGTTTTACTTGATGTAAATGATCGTGCTTGTTTGTCTGTCAGTGGGCCATGAATGCTGTGCAGGGTTTCACAAGAATAGATGTCAACTTTATGGCGCTGGACTGTAGAAATTGTGGCCCACTGATGGTAAAAACAGCTTAGCTGAAGGCCTGTAAAGCATTTGCAGTGAGAGGTTTTTAACAGGAGTGTTGTTTCTATGCAGTCAGTTATCCACTACATCCTCGTCTCTACAGATTTGAAACTTTTCAATATTTGTTCTAATTTCAAAACATTAATTTCCTGCGCTTTACCTACAACAGCTGGTGATTATTTGGCATATTGAAATGTCAATGTTCAGTGTCCTAAAAAAATAAATGGAGAAAACGTCAAGTATTTACGGTGGAAAGAGTCTTATAAACAACATGCGAACTTGCAGAGTACAGACACGTATACAAACTTTCACACTTGCTCTCAGCAGGCTATGTTAAAGTTTGCGATTTTAAAGCAAGCAGGTTTTTGTTGCCTGGAATGCTGATTGTGAATTTGTCTTTTTGTATTGGGGGGTGGGGGGTGGCTGCAGGGAATTAGGCGGTTGTCAAATCTACGAAGTGATATTGTCATACCAGCCGGACGGCCGTCTGGTGTTTGTTTAAAAGAAAAAGGGGAAAAAAACAGTCCAGGCGATTGAATCATCTCTTCTTGCCAATACGTCCTTGCATTCCCACCTCCATCATTACAGCAACATGTTTTATTTTCAGCAGTGCTGTTCTCAGTGACTCATGTCCCAAAGCCACGTGCTGCTCTGTAAGACCTCGTATCAAACATAAACCAAGCATTCATAAGTAATGTAGTTGCAGTGTGAGTACTACTATAAATACGGACTAAAGTGAGCAATAGGGGTTGATGTAGCAATGGTAAACCATCAATGTTCCATTACATAAAAATTGAATTTGCTTTCTCTTACAGTGGACGTGAAACGGAAGTTGGGAATATCTTGCTTCTGTAATTTGAGATAGTTCCTAGGAAAACGGCACATTAAGGCAGGCCAAAACAGGAGGGATCTAATATGTTGATTCATCCTTCACTCCAACGTTTTCCTTTTCCGCAGAAAAGAAAACCTCAGTTTCAGGTTATTTTGGGAAAAGGGGAAGAGAATGAGATATCAATCAACTGAAAATACACCTGTTTATGTGGCATTACAGATTTACTCTAGCCCCTTACAGGTTTGAAACCATCTTGACATATATTGCATAATTAGTTGAAAAGTCTCCTCAGATTGGCGTGTTAATTACGCCATTTATAATTTGTATTTAATTTTCTCTCTAAAGTATTTATTAATTATAAATGTATGCACGTGTCAGCATTATTATCAAGTTGAAAAAATAAGTGTGTCTGTCTTCTTGATACCACAGGTGGTTGGGATCTACTGGCCTTCATTGAAAGGTTTAGTCTTGGAGCCCCTGTGGCAACTGTGCAGTTCCTGACCCAGAACCAGAGTGACTGATAGAAGCTCAACTCCACGTCTTCTTCACTTATATTAACTAATACTACATTTGTCACCTACAGTTAATAGTTTGGGATTTAACAGTAGAGCCAAATCACAGATATTAATATTATCATACTGTATGTACTCTCTTGCTTTCTTTCGTTATTACGTTTCATTTCTGCCATGCCAGCAAACAGGTTATGATGTAACCACATATCTCTGTCACCTGACCTAGAGCTTGAGGTTAAGGAAATAGATTTTGACCTCATTGGGGATTTCTTATTAGTTTCCGAACACGGTCCCCCAGACAGGGAAGAGCGCTTGATATCACAGCGCATTGTGGAAAGAGTTGATCCTAATTCAAGGGAGGAAACACGTCAGGGCCAAAAAAAGGAAGTGGGAGGTGAAACCGAGACCACAACACAGCCGGAAGCCACAGTCAGTGGAACTAGTGCCAAAATACTCTTTTTTTGAGTGACAGGGCGGGGGGAGGGGCTGTATGGTCTGTGATGTTTTGGTGAAACTGTTTATCTTGTTTCCACTGACCACAAGATTCTGAGCTAGCTCGTGGTCTTCATTGATAGCTCTGAAGTGAAGCTCACTCTATCAGCGTACATTGGGTCCTTGTCCTTGAGTTTAACATTGGGATTATACACCCATTTTGAACTTTGGAGGCCGATGCTGGCAGGTCTGTAGAGGCTAGTGTGGATAAACTTTTCAACCCTTTGTCTAGGAGGTACAGTCTTCATGCTTTCCACAGGCCTTTAGGGGGTGGGTCAGAAGCCCCCCACCCATGAGTAATATTGGTTTCAAACCAGCACCTCTCATTTGGGATAGGTTTGTATCAATACCCCAGATGTCTGTAAAAGGCTGGATTTACATCGGGGACTTTGATGTTCTGATGGTCAATCTTTTGTTGCTGCATTTATTGACCCTTATTTTTTGTCTCACCAGTGGGCTAGGCTGGACTAGGTAATGGAGGTTTTTGTTCCTTTGGTGGTTAAGCCAGCTTTGGTAAACCTCTATGTGCCCTCTTGATGAACTGCAGCAGATCATTGATCAAGTTGTCCTGCATTTGCTTTGTTTGTCTCCTCAACTTAGCAGTCCAAGCAGATAAACAAAACACCAAAACAAGGCACAGACCTGAACACAAGACCTGAGCTGAGAAAGTAACTTCTCTTCATCTCATTAGGTATATTTGATGTTTTAGCATTTGGCAAGTGGTGTATTACTTCATGCTGTTATTGAGGCTATAGCCTCTTGCCTGGCATGCAGTACATTCTTCCAAAACACTTCCCTCACACTTCACGGCAGGTTCTGAATTCAAATATTTGTATTTGTTCGCCTGATATCTGGAGTGGCAGCCAAAGCAGCTGGGTTTTGCCACTCTGCTTCCTTGTACAGTATGTTTTTATTTTGCTTCAATTACCAGGAGAGTTGAGATATTAGAAAGTGACAGCTGTACTTCAACTGTGTTCTGTAAATTGCGTTGTCTTGGGGAGGGATAAAAACCTCCTCACATCCCTTGATGATATAATAAAGGAGTTTAATATTAATAGTTGATTTATTCAAACTAACATTAATTAAAAGACATTTGTATAATCAATTCAATTGCCTAACCGCACAAAGTGATCTAATATGCATAATGACTTGAGTCTATATTTTTATTTTCTATCTGTTGATTACAAAAAGTGTAGTTTTTTCACTTGAGAATTTCCTATTTTTTTCACTTACTCCAAGGAGTGGTGAAGTGGTTTTTCATGTGACATCTGTTCAATGCATGTCAACATTATGCACATTTATTTACTGTACGTTTGACCTCAACAGACTGGCATTGTTCTGCAAGTCAGACTGCAAGTCAGATTGCCGATATTTAGCACAGTTTGGAGGCCCTACCACCTGATAACTGATTATTTCCTCTGTCTGAGGAGAAATTTACATTAATATCTTAAGGCCTTCTTGATCATGTGTTTTGATTTATCAGCAGGCAAAACTGTTTTTAAAAATACAAGAACTCTTTTTATTTTTCTTCTGAGCTATCTGTTGTGACCTCGTGCCCTTAATAAATGATTGCATCCGTAATATTTATTCAGAATAATCAACAGATAACCACAAGAGCAGTGATTTGTTCAGATGACCTGCAACACTACACCAACACACAATATATATGCACATAACATGAAACACAAAGCTATAGGTTTGCATAAGCTGCTTACCAAAAAATAAAATACTTAAATGTATTGGTGTAACATGGTTAGGGGTAATGCACCTGCTATTATTGTTGAGTTTATATTTTATTAAATATAACAATGCAATACATTATCTAACTAACTTTGTTAGAAATAATGTTTGCGTTGTGATAACAATGATCAACCATAAGGGAAATATGTATTGCTGCTCAACTTGCTTAGCAATGCATCAGTCATTCACAAAGCCATTCAAATTTCCAGATTAATGTTCACATACTGTATGCTGTACCTCGTGTCACCTACCGGCGGTATAGGAAACATTCATTTTGTGTTCACAGTGGAAAGGAAAAATAAATGTAACCCCCAACCCGAGACCAGGAAAATAGATTACATATCTATAATATGTTTGTTTTTTTTCCTCTATGAATATGTACAAGATATCCATCTAGGACTTCTACGGAATCCCTGTATGCAAAGAAGCCATAATGCTGTGGTCAGCGATACTACACCAGCGGCTCCAGCAGCGGTCATTAGATACCTGTCACTGCTGTTCACAGTCGAGGGAACGGGTCATAACAAATATCAAATCTCACATGCAGGGAAACATTCCATTCTTTACTGTTAAGGGTTTCCTTCAGGAACACCGATACTGCTGACCACATGATCTCTTAAAGGGAATCCCCAAACATCCTTGTGTTCATTACAATTTGTCCTTTTCCGTGGCATAAATTCACCTGTATCTGCTGGTTAGTTAGATTACTACTTTGTACAGACATTACATTGTATCCCATTTGGAGTTGAATATGCAAGTGAACAACATTTGAATGTAAACAAAATATTTGTGACCTTTGAACTCGTAATATTGTTTTCATTGTGGCTCTTAGTCCTGGCCCTCCTAAATATGACTTCAAATCAAATGCATTTGTATCTGCCACTGTGTGACTTTAATTTAACAGCCATTGGAAAGCATACATCACTCAGATGCACCTTATACTGCTACCTTTGTGTAAAATAGCCATAATTATTTGGAGGAATACATAAAATAGAATAATCCCTTTCAGTCAGATCCGCAGACACAATTAAAGCATGTGGGTTAAAATATAAGGAGACCAAAACAAAACACCCAAATCACTGGGTTCAATATTATAATATAATAATATTATAATATTCAATAATATAATATAATAATATTGAGATACATTGCCTAGAATAAGTAAATGTCAGTTTGAGCCTACTGCTCATTTATTGAACACAACAAAAGAAGTCATAATCTAGATGAGGATGTGTATTTTAAAGTTGTGACAGCACTGATAAGCTAAGATCCTATCATAATAAAAGCACAGGAACTGTGTTGAGATGAGACATACAAGATCTCTGCCCACTATGTTTGTATAAGCCCCCTAAACACGAGTATGATTCAGACTAATTCTCCAACACAGTTTTGGTTCATAGATATCAGTTTTGAATAGACTTGGGCCTAATATTTAAATTAATTTGATACATTTGTATGTATGGCCAGTGTTTTCTTTTGCTAATGTGCAATTTCGTTTGAAAATAGACATGCCTATAGATATTCTGCTAATTTGCTTTACACATGCAGTGCTACGAAATATAGGCTAGCCTTTTACAAAGATGTGTCGATATTTTTATTTGGTAAACCGATACAACATTTTCTCATGAGTTCCTAAACTGGTGAAAAGCCATGACGCTCAGTCTAATGTGATCTCTTTAAATGGCTGCGTGTTCCGATAACTTTTCCACTACCAGTTTAACCGGAACTTTACTAACCAAATACAGACATTTAGGGGCGGCGCCGGATCACGGCCTTATTTGGAGCTTCCACTTCAGCGGCTACTAGACGCCTGAAGCCCGTGGACTTACAAAACGCTTGCAATATTTACAAGTGATTACCTCTCAATTATGGTCTTTGTAACTTGCCTCAAAAACGCGGTTAAGACAAATGTTCTGCAATACAGGGCAGGCAAAACTACTACAGTATAATTGGGCCTATTCACAAAATGTAACATGTAGCAGACCTGTCCTAATTGTGATTAGGTTACTGGATATAAACGGTAAAAATAAACATGTTTAACTATAGGCTATAGGCCATCTTATGTTATTAACACCCTTGAAAAGCACGGACTGACTGAAAACGTTCACTTATTCTAAAAAATGTTTTAATTAGTTGAAAAAATATGCCCTATAGGAATCAAGCATATTAAGTTAATTATGCTTACACGTTGTTATAGTCTACTTATACTACTATAGTCTACGCGATTTAGAACTAGGCCTACAATATTTAACCAAGAGCCTACTGAATTCACATTTGAAAAGTAAATAGTTCATATATTTTAGGATTTAGACTAGTGCTGATATGCTGTTATGGTCTATTAAGGCTGTTATGGTCTATTAAAACATATGCCTAGTTTAATCACAATTTATAAAGCAGTGGATATATGTATGTGCCTCACATATGCTATCATTCTGTTATATTTAGACAACCCCGGTCATAGAAAATGCAATATGCCTATGGCTACTTGTAATTTTAACAGTTTGAGTCCCTGAGTCGGCCTGTAAACTGTTCCTTTGGTATAGCTACTTTCCACAAGCTGACGTGCAATGGACTGCCTTGCTGTGTACAGCCTATCCATAAATGGTCATCTACGTCACGCAAATGTTCCACCCCCTATTTAATACAGGCAAACTGGAGTCCCCATATCTCCAATAGAGCAAGTAGCATATACTGTAGAGCCGCTCTTGTGTAACCAACACCACATTTGATCCACAGACTTCAAATCCCCCACAAGCAGTCCATCAGTTTCCACCGTGACTTCATTGTAATCACAATAGCCTGAGATCCCACAGCTCTTTGTTTACCAGGAGATACCGGTGCGTCTCAGAGGGAACTTGGATACAACATAGGACTCCTGCTCCTGTCGTTCATGTGTGATGCTTACCTGTGTTTTGACAGCACTGCCGATTTGACAGTTTGGATACCTGCACGTTGTCATCTATGTCTGACTGAATAACTGCTATGACTGGGAAACTAGCGGACAAGCTCCCTCTTACCATGAGCAGTTTAATTAACACGATTCCTGACAGTCTCTACCCAGAAGAGGACCTTCCGACATCTATGAATATTTTCACCAGTACGGATTCTATAAATCACTATTCTCAAATGAACACAGGTAAGAATTACGCTATACCCTTTATATTGTGTTTTTGCTTTTAACTTCAGTGTCCGTGGTTCGGCAAAGAGCGCGCGAAGGCAACAGTTGTCTCCAAGGTTGGAGCGCTCGTCTCCGGCACCTGTTTGCGCTCAGATGTTAATATTGTTTTTTAGTTTGTAGAGATACTTTCTGTCTAGGCTATCCCTAAATATTTAGCACAACAATACACATCTGGATTTGAAAAAAGATCATGTGTCATTTATTAAAACCCGCGAGTTAAAATAAAAGGTTTATTTCGTATATAGCCTATGGAGAATAATTTAATTGCGAAAGCCTCAGCACTTTGATCTTGGCAACTTTTTACATCCAACTAGATGTTACGGTAAAAAACTATTTAAATCTGAGAGTTTTGTTAAAGCTATAGCCTACTTTGAAAAAACGACAGAAACAAACTTTTATGAGAATGGACAATTCCTTTAAATTTGGCATTGTCTTAAGTGCAACTGTTGCCATAAAGGATAACCCTTGTTTAATTGTCAGATGAGTAATATTCTGATCTACTGCTGTGGTAATCCGCTTTGAAGACACTGCATCCTAATTTAAACAACGACTTTCATTCATAACATGTCATATATTGCTTTTTGACGGGGTATTCTTTCGAGTGGCCCTTCTTTCTCTGTTCCGTGGGCGTTTGTCGCGGCACTTCTGTTGAAAGTGTAGCTATGTTGCATGGCCTGTGGATTTGACTGATCAATCCCTACAGTCTAAATTATTTGATATGATGTATTTGTGATTAATCTCGACGGTCACATTATAATGACTTGTTTATTCACTACAATGACACAAATTGGCAGCAATTCATTCACCAGTTGTACAGTGTCATTTTCTGAGATGACGGATCAGTGTTGAACATATAAACAAAATGTTTTATTAGTCTAATTAAAAAGCCACCTGCGTTGCAGTGACACTAGGATCGCAGATACCTTGTTTCAAAAATATCATAAATAAATAGGCCTATCAAAATTAATGTGCATTTTTTTCAATTGAATATAGCCTTTTATCACAGCGCCTGCACTTGTTTCTCTTCATTCCATTATTTGACTTGGGTATAAACACAACCACTCATTTAAATATTATATGCACACACATTGGCATATTATATTCTTTGTGCAATTTAATAGGCATATAGCAGCCTATAGGTTGAAGATTATTTAAAAAAAAACTAATTGGGAATTGACCTTTATACTTGTATATGGCTGTAAAGTATAGCCTATATGTTACATTTACAATAAGAACTAGAAAAATCACATTCAATTTAGTTTGTTTAAAAAGTTTCTTGTAATCAATAAGGATTTTTCCCATGCTGCCAAACTGCCTGACAGGTAAGACAGAAGCGGTATTAACAATATACCACTCAGTGTCCTTACACATAGCCTACCTACACCTCAAATTATCATAGAGCAAAGTGTTAAAAAAATACATTACCATAATTTCACACTTGTCCTCTCATTATCATATAATGGCCAAATATCCCATACTGCTAAAATAAATAATTATTTAATGTATGTGATTATGAGTTGGCTTTAAATCTTGCAAACACTCAGTTATTACTGGGGCTAAATAGGGCATCTATTTGTGATATTGCAGAGGAAAGCAGACACTCTTCTGTTTTAATGTAAAACATAAAAAAATGTAAAAAAAAATCTATCCAATTGTATTTTAAAACCTTTGACCCTGTGAGCACAAACAAACCCAGCACACTTAAATTAGAAATTTCCCATCATCTGCCATTTGCAGTTGAATTTCAACAAGTTCATAGACGTAAGACAAAAGAGACAGTTTATTCAAACAGTGTCAGAAAGGGTGAAATAGCAAGCAAATATGTTTAGCACGCTTTATTGTTCCCATCTTGAACCTGTTTTCAGTCTGAGAGTGTGTGGCAGAAGTGGTGTCTGCCTTATAATCCTCTCCGCTGTGCTGTAAAGAAATCAGATCCCACCATTCACTTTGGCTTTCGTCCTGTGGGACACAACGACTGGATCAAGGGGGTGTTTAGGTCTTGATTTATGAGAGCTTGTGGGATCTCAGAAGACAGACACCACTGTCTCAGATGCCGCAGTCAGTCAGTTAGTTAACTTACAGGTCTGACAGCGTTCATATTTATCTTTCTGAACCATATTGGACTTCTTTAAATTTTCCCTCTTGTTGGTAGACTATTACAGGGAGATGCTGAGTTTTGGACTAAATAGTACTGCCACTAAAATCAAGCAAGTTTAGTATAGTTGAATACAGTAAGACTTTTTGAATAAGTTGAACAATTTTGTCTATGCAGAATTATGTTATAGGTTTAATTCATGTGTGTTTATGTATTTACCATATGCTGTTTTGTTTTTCCACATGAATCCAGATAATATCATGGACCTGGGCATGGGAAGTGAGAAAGGAACTTCAGAGATCCAATATGGCTCTAGCTACCAGCCCAACCGCAGCGGGCAGACGGTCACCTATCTGGGGAAGTTTGCCTTCGACACCCCTCCCTCAGGTGGCATCGGTGGCTCTGGCTGGTGCTCCGACAACAACATCATTAGCCTGGTCAGCGCAGGGATCCTGGGGGTCTCTCCGTCCCCGGGCACGGTCACCACGCAGACCTCTTCCTCCGCAGCCGGCATGGGTGGGCAAAGCTCGGACATGGAGCAGGTCTACGGCCCCCCACTGCCTGCCTATTCCACGTGTGGCGACCTGTACCAGGACCAGGTGTCATTCCACCACAGCCCGGCCACCAGCAGTGCCCTGGCCTACCCCGGCAACGACTATCACTCCACCTCCAAACCCACCATGGACGGCAGCCTTTTCTCCATGATCCCCGACTACAACCTGTTCCACCATCAGGGGGAGGTTGGCGTCATGGAGCACAAGCCTTTCCAGACCATGGACCCTATCCGGGTAAACCCCCCACCCATCACTCCCCTGGAGACCATCAGAGCGTTCAAAGACAAGCAGCAGATTCACCCAGGGTTCATTGGCGGGCAGCAGCACGCTCCGCAGCACCACCCACCGCCACAGACTCTGACGCTCAAACCCATCCGGCCACGGAAGTACCCCAACCGGCCCAGCAAAACCCCCGTGCACGAGCGGCCGCATGCCTGTCCAGCAGAAAACTGCGACAGGCGCTTCTCACGCTCCGACGAGCTGACGCGCCACCTCCGCATCCACACGGGTCACAAGCCCTTCCAGTGCAGAATATGCATGCGTTCCTTCAGCCGCAGTGACCACCTGACCACGCACATCCGCACGCACACGGGCGAGAAGCCCTTTTCCTGTGAGTTCTGTGGACGAAAGTTTGCCAGAAGCGATGAGCGCAAGAGACACGCTAAGGTCCACCTTAAACAGAAGGACAAGAAGCCTACAGACAAGGGTGGTGGGGCAACTGGCAACCACAGCTCTCCTCCCAGCTCTTGTGGCAGTGGGGGGGCCAACAGTGGGAACATCATGACTGTTACCACCTGTGCATAGACTGAACCCTTACCCCTACCCAAAAATAAACTGTGGAGAAGGGGTAATGCTTTAGCTTTCAGATAAATAGGTAACTCTTAACGCTTTTACAATCCAACGTAGTTTTTTTCTCCTTTGCCCTCGATCTATTTTGAGATGGATGCCCTTAGATTAAACAGGAGGGGAACGTCTGCTTTTGCTCTTCCATTCCAAGCAACGGCATGTATCAGCTTTGGTACTGTGACACAGTGCCAAACAAATGGAGTGGCACCGTGGCACATTCTGTCGAAAAAGGCCGCCGCATATCTGTAAGTTTTTTTTGGATTTAAACTGTTTTAAGTCAATTTAAGAATTTCAATATATACAGAATACATCCTATGGTTCAAACAGACATATAAGGGGTCTATTGATGAGGGCATGTTTTGTGGGATGAAAACATTCATTTTGCTGGGTTGTTTTAAAGTGCAATTTATTATAATTGTGTACTGTCATGGATACCTTATTAGTGGCACTTGACTGTCTTTTTGTTTTTTTGTTTTGTTTAAGTGTTGTACTTTTTATATTTGAATGTTGTTCTCTCAAAAGAATGTGCCAAATGTATTGTGATAACACAGCCAACCTTGTTCTCATTATTGTGCCTGACATTTGCAGAACATTATAGGGATATCGGCTTACTGCAGTATAAACATTGATTCCGAGGAAAGACCAGCGACTCAAATGACTTATAAAAGTCCTCTGAAATTTCAGTTTTCTGCACTAATTTACTTGAACCTAATGGGTCATAATACCTTGGGGGATACGCAGTGCCCAACTATGACCTATGACCTGTCACGCTAACCTATCAATAAAACAAATACACCTGCAGTAATTAACACCCTTGCCAATGCTTATATCTATTATCATACAAATGCACAGGCAGTTTAGTCAGATGGGAAGTTGATACTTCTTTTTATATACAGCAGTGAATTCTTTACCAGATATAATTTTGGTGACGTGTTCTCACAACAAGCATTTTGCCTAGCAGCCCTACGTTATATTTTCGTCAGCTTCAGTAGTGCGTGCCGCATATCAGGACACATACCAACCCATACATTAAATAGAGAGCCAGACTGAAACATGTAAATATTATCACAGGTTTGCAAACCAGCAATATATAAAATCAAAGATAAGGGGACAAAAGTAAGGATACAGTCTTTTTCAAGTTACAGTGTGGATAAATGTACTCAGACACAATGTAAAAGATCTTCTTCACTGTATTGGCTGAAATGGAAACACCTGGAGAGAGAGGTTTTAATATGTAAATCCATGTTTACAGCCCTTAACAATATGGGCAGATAAAGCTGTAAACAAAGGGATTATTTTTGTACAGTATACAAATATGTATGCAGGTAGCTATCAGTAGAAATGTTGTACTCAAACTGTCAAATGCACTATAACTCAGTATTAGGTTGTGCATTTACAGCATGTGCATTTCTTCATGCACACAATGTAAATACAAATCTGCATAAACAAAAACTTTCAGTTGACTGAATGTTTGTGCAGAATGTGTCTTAAAGCTTTTAGTAATGTAGTTATAATACAGACTAAATACTTTGTGGTCACAAGTCATTGCAAAAGTCTTTGGAGATTTGAAACAGTGCCAAATAAGGTATCTTTTGTTTAAAAGATAATATAATTTGTACCCTCTGTACACTTTAAAGTATTAAGTGGTTTAAGGAAGCACTAATGTGTTCTTTGAATAAACAAAAAGGGTTTTCAACATCTTGTGTATTTCCATTTTGGTTGCAATACATTTTTTCAATTAACACATCTCTCCCTTTTATACAATAAATACAGTAAACAGGTAAGCATTGTGGGGCTAGATTCTAAATATTGTATTGAGTAGTATTAGTTCTACGCTGACGAAGAGGAGGGTTGAGGTAATGTTATAATATAAATAGATTAAATGGGGTCCCCCACCCACTAGAAATCATTGTCAGTGTATTTGATATGTAATTTTTTATATTTGCCCTTGAATCTTTCATCCTTATTATATATGTGCTGTCACTGGCATTGAATGTAGCTAGATTTACACCACCTTAGTATAGATATGTATCAGTAAATTGAACCTAACAAGCATAAATGCGTACTTTATAGCTCAGAAATCAGATAATGTTAGATAACGTGTTTACTTAACAATACATAGAGTGTCAGTATGCACATACAATTTTTAACTGACACATGAAAACTAAAGATACATTCTCCCTGCTGTTGGTTACCATGTAATAATGTTAGAATTGTGTCATCAGTTTGGTTAACATATTACAATCATCAGCAATTATATGGACTGAGACTGATAAATTGTAGACAGTTGTGTTACCTGAACACAATATGGTTCTGGACAGAATTGAAATTGCTGTTTAAATTTCCAGTTTAAATAAGATATTGATTAACTAACATGATATAGCCAAAACACATTTAGTTACAGGATTGGCGCTAAGAAAAATGAAATGAGCTTCCAAGGCCGTGCACCTCTATTCCATATGAACCAGTTTTCATTGCTGAACTTCTAGGCAAGTGGCCAATATTTTCCAATTAATTTTGACTCTGAGTCTTTTCTAGACTCATGTACATGGGTAAATTAACAGGCCTCCATACACTCCCTGCGATAGTTGAAGAGTTCATTCATCCAATAATCTGTATATCAACAATTCTTCAGTGCAAAATTTAACATACTAAATTGTCAACACCAATGGATGTTTTACAAACGGTTCTCAATGTGATTTTGTTGTTATACATTTAAAAAGGATGTTGGCTCTATTCAAGTATTATATGATTATATTGGTTAGCTTGTTAAAAAAATGCACAGATATTGGTTATTATCTATTTGAGATTATCTTTCAGAATATTTGGTTGATCATAGAATATATGAAATAATAATTTGATCTAAGAGCCAGAACATTGTAGGTTCTGTCAACAAAATGGCTGAAACAAAAGCTGTCTAGTATTAGTGAAAACTGTAATGTCCTTATGCTGATTTGACACTTCATGTAAGAATTGATGATTTAATTATAGTAATGTATGCAGTGTCCTTTGACAGAATACTGTGTTTATCTAACTTTGCATTATGGAATGATGCAGAGCAAGGCGGGGACCACACCAAAATATTTCCCTCTTTCTCTCAGAAACCTTGTAATTACAAGTTTGGAAATCTCAATGTATTGTTCATAACATCTGTGTTTGTCAGGTTTGTTTTATGACAGTTGGAATGGAATCTGAAAGGTATAGAACCCCCACCAATGGCTACAAATGAACCATCCATCTCCACCATGTTCTTCATAATTATGACCGTGAATATGGCTATGCTTGAATACCTATATTGAAATATGTGAAATAACAACTTCAAACCAGGCTCATCTTGATAATATAGTGTTTCTTTAAGCATTTATTTTCTTTCTTTTGTTCAAGACTAGATAACTAAATGCTCATAATTATGAGCTGGCCTCATACTAGCTTTCTGCTCCAAGTTGAATCTGTGCCAACATTAATAGCAATCTATGTGTCAAATTGGGTTGCCGGGTTGGATGATCTAGAACAATACAAACTGAGACACCAGAAAGCAAAAAATCATAAATGTGACCTCAGTCAGCTTACAACTGAAAGCAGACTAAAGCAAATATGTGTTTGCTCGTTGACATAACCTGTGAGCCACTGCAACAGCCTTCAGCCTTCAATACTTTATTACATTTGTTAATCAAAAAAACATGTTTAAAGAGATTTCAGTAAAGTATATACTGTATGTCTGACTGACTGCTTGTCTTATTGACTAGGTTGGCATCAGGGATTCTGTGGTGTTATGATGGAGTGTATACTTCTTTGTTTGTTTCATTGCAATATATCCTCATGTTTGCATGTGCACGGATATGTTCCAAAATGTCACAGTGTCACCATAAGATTCTGAAGGTGGCACTCAATTAATTTATTATGCATGAAAATAGAGGTCACATTGGTTGAAATGGGACTATACACTGACAATTGGAATCACACACGTGTTGGCTTTTAAATAAAACAAGGGGTCTTGTTAAAATGTTGTGGATGTCTTTAGCCTATTTCATGTCTTTTTTTTTTTTTTTTTACTACCTTATAATAAGGTCCTTTTATGAACTGAATATTGTATCAACATTATTCCTTGTGATGGGGAGATGCACTCCCATTTACCTGGCACTTCAGTTTGTTGTAATGCAATTGTTTTGTTATTTCTATGTATGTACTTGAATAAAGAAAATAATTATAAGTGCTGCCTTCATTTGATCATTACAGAAACCCAGATGCATACACGCGCGCACACGCACACGCACACGCACACACACACACAGAAACAAAGAAAACACATATGTAGCCTATCTATAATCATAGGCTGCATAATAAACTCATTTCAAGTTTTAATGAAAATACCCAACTAATAACAACACCAAATATTTCACCTTATCTCGCCCTAAAGATGAAAAAAAAAATACTTTAAAAAAGCTTTGCGTCTGGGTCACCACACAGGTCACACTAACATCTGATTTGTCCTGAAGGACCTCACACAAACATCTCTAGGCCTATCCAGGTCGTATGCCTACACGTAGACGTAATAACATGCACACCCTGGTGAAAGCATAACCTCCTTTTATGGGTTTTAATAATATTGTCACCTGTACTCAGCAGGCTGACCATGACGCTATGACCTGCAAAAACACTTCCTTAAGGGAAAAAACACTTCCTTAAGGGAAATCTAGCCACTTCCGGTTATGTGTGTCGCTTGGTGTAAACATAGTGGTAATGGTTGTAAAGCAATGCGTTCCTCTTACGAATAAAACAACACTCTATGGAACTGGAATAGAGACCAAGACAAAATGAGCTGGTGTGTATTTCCACTATACTACCGGGTTTGTGTTCGTAGGCAGTGGATCCCAATACCGAGAGTGGTCGTACGTCATCGTAAATTACAGATTGTTGTCGATGGTTCGGGCTATTTCCTGGCGTGCAAGAAACACCTGTGTATAAGAACAAGTGGATTAGAGTTAAGCAGTCTAGTGTTTTATGCAGCATGTTAGTGTGTTTTATATAGCTAAAAAACATAACATTTTTGGGAATTTTCTCACCGTTAATATGGCTAAAATTGATCAAATGAAATTGAAACACTATTGAATAGTGGGTGTAGACTACTACCTAACAGATACCGATGGTTTAATATTTTCTAACTTTAATTACAAAGTTTCAACGGAGTATCAACCAACGTAAGACTGTTTGAATTAACAAACACAATTGTATATTTGTTTGGTTAGTTAGATATTACTTGGTCACACTGTCGATGAAACCCGATAGATCTCATGTACCAGTACACGACTATACGGTTGCCAAAGTTAAATTGTGCTAATTTTATGGGTGCTACTACAGTGTTTACACCTTGTGTGCATCTACCGTACCTTGTGTATGAATTGTCATTTTGACATCTACAAATGAACACTGGTTACTTAAAATATTTCGCGTGTTTAGTGTATGTAGTGTACATTGATTGTACATTCAATCAATGCAGACTACATACATTGCATTCAACTCGTGTAGTTATGCCAAATGTAGGCTACTAAAGAGGGCCATTTGCAACCAGATTAGAAGTATATTTTTTTCTAAAGATACCAGTAAGCATATAAAGAGTTTATTGTATGTCTTATGAACACCTGTTACCTTTTGTATATTTTTCAGTTGGTTTTGTTACTAAAATAACACTCATTTGCATGCCCTCCATACCGGTCACGCGTGTCCTCTTCAGCACGCAAATGAGTCACTGTCTGGAGATAGGGAGACCCCCAAACCTGGGGGCAAGTCGCTCTCTGTCCAGTCATCATCTTTTATTGGCACTAAACACTCTGTGTTACCGACCATGAACTAGTACCAGGGTGGATTTGGAAGCAGACTATGGACATTTAAAAAGGTAGTATATATTGATGTAAGCCCCTCTTAGGCTAGTATAAAAACAGCTTATTTTGGGCACTTATATAAACTTATTTAAAAAAAAAGCATTATTATGTGTGTTGTGGTGGAGACCTTCACTGTTCCTGCTAGTTATACTGTAGTCATACAGACTCACGTCCCTTTACCCAGTCAGGTAATATAGCTAGTTGTTTCCAAAAAAGGTGGGTATTATTTGGGGTTTAAGGGTTGCTGTAATGTGATTGATGGGAATCCCTTAAATCATTATGCTTTTGTTGAAGAAGAAATTACGAATTAAATCATTGACATTTTAATAAAAGTTACTAGTAAGGAACAATGGCCTACATAATAAGCAGTCTGACATTTCAGCGAATTAGCACACTGACCGGACATTGAGCTACCCCAAAGTCAGGATGTGACAGTGATTGCACCAGCATGACAGCACCATACAGTCAGACGGTCAGTAGCTGACAAGTGAGACTTCCACTAGCATGCATGGCCAAATGCAAGGTCGACTGGGTAGTACCAGTGAAAAGAGGCCTTTATTGACTCTGCTGACTGATACATTCCGTTAGGGCCTGCAAACTTGCTTCAGTGACGTGAGACGATTGACTTTGGGGTCATCATCAGAACAATTCTGCTCTCCAGAGTCTTAAACTAGCCTTCTGTCCTACATGGAATATTCTAGTTTGGGTGATGCATTATTCCGCTGATGGCGTAGACATTTACAGTTTTTAGTTTTAGGCTGCTGGTTCTCTTGCAGAGAAGACTGTGCTTTTGTTCAGTCCTACGTGCAGCCTGGAAAAGAGTGACGTGTATAATGTTGGAGTAAAGCAATGATCAGATAACCCTTTATTTCACATAGATCTGAAGCATTTATCACAGAGGGTTGGGTGTTGTGACAAACAGCTACACACATCATGGCCCAATCTTAATTGAAAACCCCATTAATTCACTGTTGACATTAGGCTAATTGACATTAATCTGAAAAAGAAATACATAATATGCATAATAATTAGATATCTATTGTAATCTAGTCGGCATTAGTTTAGGCACAATTTCTATCGAACCTCCTTCAAAACATTATTGTATCTTTATAATGTTGCTATCAAATTAGCAAAACCTTGTGAAATATAATGTTGCAAGATATTTAAATTAGCCTACTGATATGATACTGAAGAAGTATCATATCAGTATTCAGTATTCAGTATGTAAAACTGAAGTAGTAAGTATTACTATAGGCCTACAGTGCATTTTAGGCCAATCAGTCACTACTTGACTGGTATTTCCTTACTTTTCCTCTGTAAAGCCTATGCATAGGCCTGGCCTTGTCATTGTGATCTGTAATAATGACGGCAAACCTAGTCGGTAACAGGTACCAATTCTTTGCCTATCTGGAAGTAGCATACTTCGAGTTTTTAGACTACCTAATGAAAGACGGCAGTCACATCTGAAGTGGTGTGCAGGATTTGTCTTCATACAATGCGTGCAAAAGATGGACAGACGACGATGGTGCGGGTGCATCCGTGGACTGGCCCTAGTAAAACAGCTAGCGAACAACCGTCATGGTAGGCTACACCAAAGTGAGTGAGCACAAGCAGTAAACTGTTTTGTTGTTAGTTTTACGTTAGCATAAAACATTGATTGCAATGTCAGATGTAGTAGGCTGAGAGATGTATGATAGTTGTACATTATGCAGGTTATCTTCCAATACTGTATGTCTGTGCATGTGTGTTTGAGAGAGAGGGGAAGAGAAGGTTGATTAGATCACAGCAATTCGATGAGCCTTTAACGGAAAGCTTATTACACTAAGTTTCTATATATTTATAACTCGGTCTGAGTTTACATAAGTACAGGATGGCTCTGCGAGACTACTTCTACGACGTTGAAGCAAGATGATATCAGTATTAGTATAAAATATACATTAAATTATTAATTGTAATGTTTTATTCACTGTATTGCATACTGTTTATACATTGAAATAAATTAATACAGCTTTCTCTTTTACATCATACTTGGTCACATCTGATCCTGATGGTGATGATTAAGTCTGGTGTTTCCACCAGTTGAATAGATGAATCATCGTCATTCATGGAGACTGAGATATTTAGCTGTGTGACAGCATTATTTCCATGTTATTGGCTCACCAAAACTAGGTGAAACCTCAGTAAATTGTTCTCTTTAATCTTAACATGAACGCAAAACCCATCGATAACATGACAATGGCATCAACATGAAGGAGTTGAATATTCACTATAACCACAAAATATTTTATTTAATTGTATTTCTTATTTACTTATATATATTTTTTGTGATTGAACTGTCATCAGACACACTTCCCCGTTTCTCCCTGGTTGCACAACGAGGCCTTGCCTCACAACCTGTCTTTTTCATCTCATTAGTATACACACCTTTCTTTTGATGCAGCTGCTGCCTCACCCAGACTGTCAACGGCAACTGTCCATCATATATGTTAGATTTCAGCCTATTAATTTAACATCAATGACAGTATAGCTATGTGCAGTGGCAAAACACAATTCTCATGGTTTCCTGAAGCACTTGGACACTTACAAACAACTTGTTATGGCACCTCAGCTAGGATTTGAAATGCAAGATTTTCTTTTCATTTTCGTATTTTACAATTTCAGATCCAGCTACATATAAGTCATTCTGAAAAAGTAATACAATGACAGCAACATTGAAAGTCTCAAATGGCATTTCAGATGTATGTTGCTGCTTATAAAAAAAAATGTTGTTGCATTTATTAGCGTAATTCAGAACAGTTACACTGGGGAAAAAAGGTTTTTAATAAATTTTAGGATCAAAACTAATTCATTCATAAATACAAAATCTGTCTTGAAATGAGCTAAAATTGCATTAATAAGGTCCTTAAGTTGAAAGTCAGTATTTGTCTTGAGTAGACGTAGTGTAGAATGTGTTACTATGCTGACACAATGCATAGTCTTCCACTGCAGGGAATTGACAGGTCTACGGAACATTGCTTTCTCTTAATCGTAGCAGTCTTTACAATATGGTTTGAGTTGCATGGGTCAGGCAGGATAGCCACACAGACCATATGAGACAAGCACTTCTAATGTCATCCACAGATGTGTCCAGTGATGACAGGAAGTTAATGCAGAGGACTCCATCTTAACAGCTTTAAATCTGAAAGATTATCTGTCCATTTTGCCATCACCTACCATGGTGCAGTCAGATCTGTTCAGTAATGTAGACAGTCTTTAGTTGTACAATGTTTCCTTTGTCTGTCTTATTTCAGGATTCCCTTCAAGATTGGCCAGCCTAAGAAGCAAATTGTCTCTAAAACAGTAAGTTTCAGGCTTTTCTGTCTTTGATGTTCTTACACAGTATATGATGGTATAAAGGCTTATGTTAATTTGGTTTTGGTCAGTGTGTGTGGGTCACTACATGGGTGCCATCATGCAATCTATTTGACTCATGGCACTGCCATGAGTCAAATAGATTGAGTGCCAGTGTCATAAACATTCTTATCACTGTGCCTCAGCCGAGATGGTTGCAGGGTGCGATCTGTCCAGGCCATGGGAGGGGGCAATTGTGGTTACCTTGTAGAGACAACTAGTGGGTGTTCTCCTTGCTTGAGAAAACCACTTCCAGTGTAATAGGTCTGCGGCCCAGCAGACGCTGTCACACTGGACTCCCAGTATCCTCTGTCATCTCAAGCCACAATCTGGGAGTGGGTTAGAGGCAAGGCAGTAGTAGTTGGCCCACCATTTACGAACTGACTGATGCCTCCCGTTGTAATTTTTTGCAGAAACAGGATTGGTTGAGCTTTGAAATTAACATGTTGTAATTAACCATTCATTTAAGGCAAATACATTAAAATGAAAATGCTCGAACCAGTGACAAGTGTATAAAATGTTGTTTTCTTTTCCTTAGGTTGAAAGGGACTTTGAACGTGAATATGACAAACTCCAAAAGTAAGTTTGTTACTTAAAATAATTCAAATCACTGTCAAGCAAATGGAATACATAATGGGACATTGATACTAAAACAGAACTGTCATTTGTATATTTTTGGAGCATTTGAGTTTATATTCTGTAAGATTAAGTAACCAGATGAGCCATGATTCTAACATGCTCATAATGAACTGGAAGCAAATAGTGTATTGCATTGGTGTCATTACTGAATTCTTTTGTGTGAGTAGAAACATATTTTCTGAGTTAGAGCTTCTCAGTGGGAGCTTGTCAGTGGCCGTGGGGAATATGTTTGAGGAAGCAAAGTGAGATAATAAAAATAATCTATGTACCGAGAGGAAGGAGGGGAGGAATGAGAGGTGCCCGGGACTTGCACACGCCTGCCACTTATAATGGACAGTAGGCTGCTAAAACATTGTTTTACGTTCACAATGCCCACCGTCACTCAGTTGACAGGGCTCGACAATAATGATGGCCAGATGGTCCGGGGCCAGTAAAACATAACTTCGGGACAGTAAAACTTGTAACTCACTGCCCAGATCGGGCCATTGCAAAAAATGTGAGCTGTGATTTGATTTATTTAGCCTACCTGAGTCTGATGCACCGCGTCATCTGTTATAGAGTTTGAGGCAGATTCTTGTGAGTTCGTTGGTTTTCATATAAATTAAAGTTGTGAATATCTTCACATGTACAGTATCTCACAAAAGTGAGTACACCCCTCACATATTTGCAAATACGTACGTATACATATACATATACGTATACATATCTTTTCATGTGACAACAATAAAGAAATTACACTTTTCTGCAATGTAAAGTAGTGATTGCACAGCTTGTAGAACAGTGTAAATTTGCTGTCCCCTCAAAATAACACAACACACAGCCATTAATGTCTAAACCGCTGG
>JAODUK010000024.1:2987598-2998187 GCA_027564635.1 Typhlichthys eigenmanni
GAAGCCCCCCCCCCCCCCCAAGGAGAAAGCCACTAGACTCTTGTCCTGTTTGAGCGCTGGCGCCAGTGCACTATGTCGCTAGCCACCGGCATGGTGTTGGAGTGCACCGGTGCCTGGAGGGCAGTTACATAATCCCTTGGCAGATCAACGTGCACACTGTAGACGGGAGGTCTCCGGCATCCAGCCCTGCCATGCAGGCGGCCCCAAGGTGCTGTGGCGGTGTGAATAACCAGTGACGCCACACACATGAAACAAGGCCACTCCTTGTCTCGGCTTCCTGTCGGAAGAAACGGGCCTTTCTCGTCTGACACCGAGCCCCCAGCCACGTCACTTGTTACACGCCTCCTTCAGCGCTTACACACACGCACACACACACACGCACGCACACACACACAGGGCTGGGAGTAATCTGAGATTACACAACCAAGCCAGCGGTGGATTCCCCTCACCTGCTGCACAGAGCAGGAGCTGGCACGGAGAGGAAAGTAAATGATGAAACCACACACACAGAGCTGTCTACCCAGGGCTGTGTTAAGTGTCATAGTAGTAGTGGTACCTACACCAAAGCGGTCTTGTTTTCGTTGCTGACTAACCTGTGTGAGTGACCTCGTGGCCTACGTTCAAACAGAGGATCTTTGACACTTTGCTGTAGATGCGGCCCCCTACTGTAATTAATTTCAACAGGTCTACATTGATTCACTAATGATTACAAGGCACAGTATCTTATTATGCTGTGGATAATGTAAGTGACTGCCAGGGTTGAATTCCCAATAGATGAATAATAATAGACCAACAATATAAATTGTGACCAAAGTAGAATTTAGTTTATTTGTCAATTTATTTTAATAAAATAAATCCAGGTAAATTAGGTATTTCTTACAGTTGTCTTTGATATTTATATATATAAATTTAAATTCCTATGTAAGGTATAACAAACTGTTTCCATTATAAATGCTGCCCTAGTCAGCACTGCACATTGCAATGCTGCTTCCCATTAAAACCAGCCATAAAAACCAGTGCAACAAGTCCCAGGATGAAGCTCAGACTCCTGTTGCTAAGTTACAAGTGTTTTCCTATTTTTAGTCTAGGTTTGTCATTGAAAGGAATATATTTTAAATTGGAATATAATTGTCTCCAAATGGATTGTTTTGTAGTGTTTTACACTGTAGCAATTGGCTAATATATTAGGATCTTTGCTTGCTGTTGTCCTAAGGAATTTGTGAGTGGCTCTATAGTTAAAATGTACATGTACATGTATTGTATGTTTGGAATGTTGGTGGTGAACTTGTTTCAGACTCTCATTAGACTCCCATTCTTTCAGATGTGCCAAATAAGTGTGTCTTAAAGAGCTGTATCTCTTCATGGTCGCCATACCGTAGGCTGTGCTGCAGCTTTCTTAAATAAATACCGTGTTTATTCCCGTGGCTGTCTCCCCAGGTACAGCGGAGTCTTTCCCAGCCTCAACATGGCTGTCAAGCGGCGGGAGCAGGCGCTACAGGACTACAAGCGCTTGCAGTCCAAGGTGGAGAAGTATGAAGAGAAGGAAAAGACGGGACCCATTATGGTCAAGCTGCACCAGGTAGTGGTCCCACCCGCCCGTGTTCTCCCCATAGGAGCACAGGGCATCTGGCATTTTACTGGGCTGCACCTATTTTAAATGGAAGCGCAACAAGCGAGGGAGGGAAAAAAATAAAAGGCACAAGTGCTGACTGGAGATGAACAGAAATAGTTGAGCGCATGCAGTACTGTACATGTGCGCTCCAGCACCCACGCAAGCTAGCGGCCTCTCAAGTATTGCCTTTTCAGATCTACAGGCACGTAATTGAGAATTGTGCTCTCACACACACACAGACACGCAGATGATGAAAACAACCCAAGTGTACACACACACACACACACAAATGCATACAGAGACTACTGACAAAAGGACGGTTAAAAAAAATAAAAACTAAGCGCATGCCCGCACATAAACACACACACTCGCGCGCACGGGCGCGTTAGCGCCGCCTGGCTTCTAAGGCAGCCTCGCATGGCCAGCCGCCCACACGCGCGCTGAGAAAAGCACCTTCAGGGGAACAAAGGCTGAAGAGGCCCCTACATCCCTAGCCCTGATGAATCCCTCCCATGCACGCTAAGAAGCCACCCTGACAGAGCGCCGCCCGCCGCCACCACGCACAGATGGAGCAGAGCTTAGCGTTAATTGACACAGGTGATGCAGCACTGTTCTTCTCCACAGCATTCCATAATTCCTTGGCCTACAAGTAGACAACCCACTAGCTCTCTCGCTCTCTCTCTCTCTCTCTCTCTCTCTCTCTCTCGACACACGTGCGCACGCACACACACACCAGTGGTGTTTAGGTCCTCTCTCAGCCAAGTCTGCCCACATTTCCCACTCCTCTTCACTGTGGTCGTGATTACAGCAGAATCTTTTATTTTTGTGTTTCTTCTACTGCCCCTCTATGGGATTTCTTTCTTTCGTTCACAACAACAATAAATTCATCTGAATGTGAATCCTACTATTATCAGGACACGTACAACATCAAGTATGTGTTTCTGTTTAATGAATGTGCTATGGCTTTGACACTGTAATGTGTAAAGTACAATATGTAGACTTGTAATGTGTGTGTGTGTGTGGTGAATATGTTGGCTTTGTGGCCTCTTCCCCTTCCCAGGCCAAAGAGGAGCTCAGACCGGTCAAGGAGGACTTTGAGGCCAAGAATAAGCAGCTTCTAGACGAGATGCCCAAGTTCTACCACAGCCGCATCGACTATTTCCAGCCCAGCTTTGAGGCGCTCATTCGGGCACAGGTTAGCAATTTCCCCTGGGGACAAATCGCACACACACACACACACACACACACACACTCAGCTGTGTGTTTGGACCAGCCTTCTGACTGTTTTATTAACAGCAGAGAACGTATGATGATGATGACTGTCTGTGCTCATCCTTCTCTTCCGTGCTGAGCTAACGTGATTAGCATGCAGTTCCAGCCCACACTGCTCTCTGTCTCTCTCCACTTGGGGCCACGTCGAGCCCCCTCACTACTTAACCTGTAGCTCCTGGCTCACTTAAGAGCAGCTGGGTGTCTTGACAGAACGCCACCGCGGCCCCAGCCCCCAGACTAGACTAGACCAGTCCAGGCCAGGCATGTCATTTCCTCTGGCACACTCCTCATTAGTAAACCTGATTACCCTCCACCTAATGACAATTACAGCGTCGTGTGATGTAGGTTGCATCTTCAATTAGCGCACAGAGCAATTGACTCCTTAGGTAATATGAAGTGAGTGTATCTCTCTTGCCAGGTCAACTGTTGCTGACTTTTCCAAAGTAAGGTTGTAATTAACAGGCAGCCTCTGGGCTTTGTTTAGCCCAGGGAGTGTGCTCAGTTGTCACAGTCTTGCTGTGTTCACGCTGTACATCCTTAACGTTCATTCATGTCACTTTTCCACTCAAGTATGAGCGCCTGGTGTGGGTGGCCAGTGGAGTAGGGACCTCGTCCCCGCTCCACGTGCTCAGATCGGTGCTCCACTCCCTGTTCCTGCAGGCTAGCTGTTGCTGCTGCCGCTCCCCGCGGTACAAGCAGCACAATGGCTGTCTTTGTTGTGAGCCTGCAGCTTCTCTGGCGGGGGCCTCAGCTAGCCTCTGTCAGTGGGACACACAGTGCTCCACTAGCCTGACCCCTCCACCTGTACAGATGTTGATGAATTGAGACATTGTCTCTCTCTCTCTCTCTCTCTCTCTCTCTCTCTCTCTCTCTCTCTCTCTCTCTCTCTCTCTCTGCAGTTTGTGAGGTGTTTGTGTAATTGTTTTCTCTTGCCCTGATTGCTTGTTTCTCTCACAAACTAAACATCAAAACTGAATTTCATCCTAAAATTATGCTTTTATTTGTGTAATTGTGTGCATCAAATGTACATTGTTTTGTATTTAGAGGTCAATTTCCCTTCTGTATAAATGTTAAGCAATCAGTGGTATGTAAATATGACATGACAAGTCATCTAAATAGCATCGTAGGTTTCCTTTTATACAGTAGGTGGCCATGGTTGCATCCCCATCCACTTATTCTTTGTGGCGACTGGCCTAATTGCAATATTGGAGTTACCATGTTGAAGGGGACAATGATCTGTTGTACATTATCATTTCCGAATGTCCTTTCAACAAGCCACTTTGGAAATCAAAAATATCCGCTTAACCCCCACAAACAACAGTAACCCAATACTCAAGGCGGCCTACTCATGTGGTTTAGGTGGCGCACTTTGGTATAAATATACAAAAAGTATTTTAGACTAAGCACTCAACCTAAGGCCCTCCAGTAGCTGGCGTAAATACTTTGTGATAAAATGACCATGAGCATGTCAGGTATGGATTCATATATGGCAGTAGTATCAAGCCATCTGAGCCCCAAGTGTCATGACCTTTAGCTAAGCATTGTTTATTTGCTAATGCCACTTCAGCTTGTTGCCAGCCCACACTATGGAACATGCACAGTTGTAGTACAGCAGTGATTCCCCCTTAAGAGAGTTCCGCTTTGGTACACAAGGGACCGTTGAGGTGTGTTTGTTTCACTAGTTCTCTGCCCACTTCTTCCAAGGGTCTTGTAATGCGATTAATGTCTATTAATCATCAAAGCAACTCTCTGGGGAGCCTGACTCATGAACTCGGGGAAGAGGCAGGGGTGGGATGCGTTGAGAGAACACACTCTTTTTCATGCCGGTGGAGAAAAGCAGGGTCACTACTAGCCAGTGCTTCACTGGGGCTTTGGAGGGGGCTTTGTTGGAGTCGTTTGATATCCGAGGCCTCCACAAAGGGGCTATGAGGCCGGCAGCCTCAGCCTGTCGTTAAGTAGCAGCGAGGCTAGCTTGAGTGGGTAGAACAGAGGTTTCTACATGAACACAGGGACCCTGACCTGAAGCCCCACACCGCCTGGTAACTAGCCATGTTGACCCTCTTCCTTCCTGTCAGGTGGTGTACTTCACAGAGATGCACAAGATCTTCAGTGAGCTAACGGACCAGATCGACCAGGCTGGGCTGACGGACGAGCAGAGGGAGAGGGAGAACGAAGCCAAGCTCAATGAGCTGCGCGCTCTGTCCATCGTCGCTGACGACTGATGGGGGGAGGAAGGGGCTCCGACAGACAGACAGACAGACTGTCAGACTGGCAGTTCTGGCCTTAACCTGATCATCATCAGTTCTTTCATTTGCCTTGCACTCAGCCCCACACCCCTCCCACTCTGCTTTCATGAAGGGCTGCTCTCTTCTCGTCGCTCATCTTTTCATTCCGTCTCTACATGCTCAGCGACTCAAACCGATTGAAATGCCACATTTACCAAGCCATCAGCCAAGTGCTACATTGTATAAGCCAATATGTCTTTTTCCCCACCAATCTGGTGAATGAAACGGTCCTTGTCAGAGCCAATTAGTAGGGTTACACTTGTTGGGTTATTAACCTGTTATTCAATTTGCTTCTTAGCTGGGAGGCGAGCAAATATACATTTTCTTTTTTTTTTTTGAGGGAGGGGGTTTCCTGATCTGATCTGTTTATAAGTAAAGCAGTCTGCGCAAAGTGAAGTGCGATCCTAACAAGATGTTGAATCTTGTTAGGATCGAGTTCTAAAAGGTTTATGCAAAGTGTATTTGTGTAATGCAGTATGCTTTGGTATTTGCTTGTGTCCTGATTTAACTTAAAATGTTTTGATTTAAGATGAACATGGTAACTGTACATTATTCAGTTTACTGGGTATTACAGAATAAACTCACTCGACCTCATCAAAAGTGACTGTTGGACGCTGAAAAACCTGCACAATAAAATGCTTATGGATATCTTAAAATCTATACGTTTGCTCCCTCTAGTGGAAGATGGTGGTCATGTACCATGTTATCTAAATGCATCCTTTGTGGGTTGTCACACCAGTTCCCAAATGGGTAATAACCTTTTTATACCTTAAAAGCTTTGATAACATCTTGTCTACATATCTTGCATGCCATGTAAATTATTTCAGACCTAATTAAATTGTCACCTGTGCTTGTTTCCACCTTGTATCAGGTGCCTTGGTATGAAACATTCAATGTGACACTAGCAAATCTACATTGACTAGTCCCATTCATCAAGGATGTCACATTTACTGTTGACACACCTTTTCAAGATATTTTTTTGTACTCTACTCATGTTGGAAGGAAATGTTGCCTTTCTTGTGAAATGCAAACTGTTTTAAACTAGTTTTCCCTGTGAACACAATGTGTAGTAACATGGTTTGTTTTGCTTTATAAACGAGTTATTTCAGGGTAGGTTTTTTTCCCCATGTAAAATCTGAAGTTATTTGCGAATGTACAATCTCATCTAATGCATGTTAAAATGTTTCTTTAACCTGACATTTACCAGCAATAAAGTAATTTTCAGTCTAAAATAATTATTTTTCATTATGTAATTAAAATAAATCTGTTTACAATTAACCTTTATTTCTGTTGTTTTGTTTTTGCTGATATTAGTCCAAGTGCTTTAAACATTCTATTTACAGTTCAAGCATTACACCCAATTCAAGTGTCCTCTTGTGGTTCAACATTACAGAAACTGTCTAACCTACAATTCATTCAGAAGTTAAATACACTAAGGAATTCAATTCATGTCTAGAATTCACAATTTACATTTAAAAATACAATTACCAGAAAAAGATGTGAACTACCAAGAAATAATTGAATTAGAATTAAAGGCACTGTACATACCTTTCCCAATAATTTCAGCATCTGTGCTTTTGTTGCAATGCTTCTATATTGAATGGGAAATGTGTAACAGATTGATGGAACAATTACACAAGATGGGTAAATCATTAATACATTGTCAAAGAGGCGTGGATGGGTAGGTAGATGGAAACAAACCAATTTTCAAAATACATTTGAGGCATAATTCCATTCTTCACATTACTGATGTACTTTGTTATTGGTCCCCATTTATAATGCATGCCTTCATAGGACACAATGTTAAAGAACGCAGGTATATTTAATGGCTGTTGTACATGTTGGAAATCTGCTCTTGAAAGACTTTGCGGATGTCGCCACGTCTGCTCTTCAAGGTTGGGGTGAGAAGGCCATTGGCAATGCTGAACATCTCCGGATGGAGGTGAAGATCTTTAATCTAAGAAGGTGCAGATGTAAGTTAACCAGTCAGCTTTTTGCTCGTTTATTTTGAAAGATGAGACATAATTGTTACCTGTTCAAAAGACTTTAGGCTGGCATGTTTTCCCACAGCTGTCATATCCTCTAATACTGCTTTCTTCACATCCTGTAAAAACAGCAGCATATATTTTCACATTCATACAGGGCTATAAATATCCATCGGTCTACACTGCTTGTTAAACCACGAGGTACGTACTGGATTCTGGCATAGCTCCTTATGGGAGCCTACAAATCCACGTTCCTTAGCCCAGTCAGTGAAAACCTCTGGGTCGGGCACGACAATGCCAATGAGGTGAGACTACATATAGGGAACACAGTATTACACAATATTTCAAAACATTACAATACTGTACATATTCACTTACATACAGTATATTACAATACATGCACTAGAATACCTGTAAGCTATCTCCATGCACGAACACCTGTAGCACAGGCACAGAGCGCATGTAGACATTTTCGATCTTCTCTGGAGCTATGTACTCGCCCTGGGACAGCTTGAAGATGTGCTTCTTTCTGTCAATGATGCGCAGTGTCCCATTCTGGCAACACAGAGGTAATTACACAACTTGAGTTCATAACTCCCATTGGCTACCTACACTGCTTTTGTTCCATGTTCATTTGCTCACTGGAAGCCACTGGCCAACGTCTCCGCTGTGCAGCCAGCCGTCGCTGTCCAACGCTTCTGCCGTCCTTTCTGGGTCTTTCAGATATCCCTGGAACACGCTGTGGCCACGGATACAGATCTACAGCAACACCAGGAAGGCCACAGACGGCGTTAGTAAGCGGCAGATGGTGAGGCGCACATTATGGTAATCGTCATGCAGAGACGAGCTCACCTCTCCCTCTCCGTTCTGGGCGCAGTAGTTCATTTCAGGGATGTCGACCAGCTTCACCATAGCGCAGGGCAAGGGGGCGCCGACGTGACCTGGCACAAAGGCATACTGGAGTAAAACGGGCTGAATCGCACCACTGGGAGTGACTGGTAACTGTGTTGTACCTGCGGTCCAATCCCCGGGCATAGAGAAAGTGCAGCCCGCCGTGCATTCGGTCTGACCGTAGCCCTCGAAGATCAGACAGCCCAGGGTGGCTCTGAGGAAGGACAGCACCGTGGGAGAGATGGGCGCGGATGCGGTCAGGATGAATCTCAAATTACCTCCTAAACTGGCCTGCAACGGAAAGGAAGGCACGTGCAGTTTAGACAGGACAGCCCTGCGGTGTCGCGTGTGATCTGATGTGACACGGTCGGCGATTGACCTGAATCCTGTTGAACACCAGCCTATCCCACAGGCTGTTGTTCCGCACAACGCCGCTGCTTAGCTCCGCCTGCTTCCTCCTGACAGCGTAGTGAAGCAGGGCCCGTCGCAGGGGAGACGTCACAGAGCCCAGGATCTTGACAAATGTTCAGAAAGAAGAAAAGAAAGCTTGCTAACTTAGAGCTCAAATCAAACTCTTTACAAAAACTGTATTAGCTTACAATACATTTAACATGCAGCAACAATGTATAACAATGCTCTTAATTAGGGGTGTAAGAAAATACAGACACACCCGATAATTATTTTCCATCTATAAAAAATGTAATAATTTATTTATATAAAAAGAAAGGGACCATGTATAAAATACATTACTATTTTTTAATACAAGATTATTTCCATCTGGAGTCCCTGAGCAAGACTACTAAGTGTTTATTTTTGCAGCGGCGCCACACATTAGCATTGCTATGACAGTTTTCCACAAATATCTCAATATATCGCCTTGCATACAGTATCACAATATATTGTGGCCCCTGTATCGCCAGATTCCTGCCAATACACAGCCCTACTCTTAACCAATGACTCTTGATCATGACACATGGCTGCTTTAGATACACCTCATTGCTCAATATGATGTCTGCATGAACGCAGAAGGTGCTTGTTGGCCCACCTTGTCATAGATGCGGTTGAGTAAGCGAGGCACGACGGGAAAGAAGGTAGGTTTGAGAGTTTTAATGTCGTCCATGAGGAGAGAGATGTCCCCCTGGTAAAATCCCACCCTGGCGCCATGGCAGAACATCGAGAGCTAGGAACGTAAGCGTAGGTTTAAATTTAGAGCATACAGTCAAGACACGCCCACACACTGTACAAAGGCTTATTAGAGGCAGTCTGAAATGGGTGAACTACCTGAATCATTCTCTCAAACATGTGGGCAAGTGGCAAATAGGAGATAGACACATCCTCTTGTTGGATAACAAACGAACCCTGCGAGAGACAAGACAGATGAGAAAACACCAGGGAGAGATAAAGTTCACACGGCAGAATAAACGGGAGATATATCTTTTTATGATGCCGGTTAAAGGCAAACTCTTAAGGCAAGGGTAATTAGCTAAAGTACCATCCAGTCAAGGGCAATCAAACATCCAATTAATCATACCATTACACACAGCGGGGAAGAGACCCCGCTTGAGAGAGATAGTCAAAGGAGAAGTAATGGGAGCTGGGAAGCTGTTCTCAATTAGAGAAGAAGGTGGTGCGGACAGACCTCCAGGATTTTAATAACAGAGGAAGTGTTGGAGGCGATGTTGCCGTGGGTGATCATGGCTCCCTTGGGTTTCCCTGGATAAATAAACATGCGTTATTGCAGCTCTCGGCACAGGAAGCCACGCAGCCATAGCATAATGAGGGTTTGCTAGTAGGCGCGGACGGACACTTTTCTAATGATGTGGACGAGTCTGTTGTGAGAAACACAGATGACTGGGAGTGATTATTGTTGGTATGAGATCACCTGTGGTTCCGCTGGTGAAACAGACCACTGCTAGATCCTGGGGCTGTGGTGGCTGCAGTAATAAACACTCATTAACGGAGTCTTTGACAACAGGCCGAACATCTTCATGACATTACTTTGAAGGGAGATGTAATGGTAAGGCTAGTATTATTTCCATTGTCTTTTTGACCTATGCCCCCAGCCCAACATTAGCGTTCATAGCTCAATTAATTGCTTGTGACATTATGTACAACTATAAACACAATAACTATGTATGCACATGTTGCTGACTATATGACTATAAAATCACTGTGTGGCCCCCTGTAAAGCATCTTGCATCCCCTTGGTGAGAAGCATTGATCTAAACCATTATGCACTACTGTAGCTAGAAACTATAATTATTTAATGATCTGCTTGCCTTGTGAGATGTGACCGTTTTGGGAGGGAAAACTCACCACAGGATCTCTCATGTTCCGTCGTCCCAGCTCCTAAAATCCCACCAACGTTAAAATATTAGCATGAAAACTGAATTTGAGTCTGCACCCTAAAATGTGTTTTTTGAGCTGTAAACAAATAAGACTGATCTGTGATGTGAGACACATCACAGATCTGCTGGTGTCATTAGTGACAAAATTGCAGTTTTTATAAATATCTGCAGTTTATGCACTGAAGACGGATCTACA
>JAODUK010000024.1:2998287-3039974 GCA_027564635.1 Typhlichthys eigenmanni
AAGCACGTTGAGTTGCACATTGTGTATGAAAGGTGCTATACAAATAAAGTTTATTATTATTATTATTATTATTATAACAGCCCCCCTCCCAACTGAGACTAGACTAGAACATACCAACCCTGATATGAGTAGGGGGTCTGCTGCTTTCATTAAAAACTGTATTCATATCACTGATAAAAAGCAAAGACCTCTCCAGTAGAACAAATATATGTCCTTATAAGCGCCCTTGTGGGATTATTACAGTTTCTCGTTGTGCTCTCCAGAATAATAAAAATATTTTTGTTTTGACATTTCTTCCCCATCGCCCCTCCATTTGGTGAGCCAGTCAGGAGAGCAGGCTGAACAAAGCCATGAGAGAGAGGAGCTACTGGGGAGTGAAAGAGCTGACTCTGACCGACTCTGTCGCCTGGACAACCGGTAATAGAGGGAGGGAGTGAAAAGGAACGACTAAAGACCGTTACAGGAGTGTGAATACATATGCACGTTAACTGTCGAGATTAGAGGATAGAATAACTCAAAGAGACGGGGTTTTTTTGTCATTTGTTTTGTGGGTGCATGTGTGGTGATCTGCCTGATGAGTTATTAACTATGAAGGTAAAGCAGACATACATTTGTTCACCTCAGATTTAAGAGATAATGGAAACGCAGAGCAGAAGTTCACTGCATCAGAAGAGGACTGATCACACCTGAACGTTTAACCTGTGAATTATCCCAGCTCACAAAGCACCGGTAAGACTGCTGTACCATTCTGTTCTCATTTCACTATTCATTAATTATTTGTTTATTATCATGCTTTACGTGAAGCTTGTAATCATCGTTTACAGTTAACACAGATAATATTGCAATTATGCTACATAAAATTAAAAATATATCTATGAAACATTGCCCTCTATATACTATTCAAAGTCAACACCCAGAAACTGAGTATCAGAGTATATATTAACCATATAACTTTTAAAAACGTGTGTTATTAAATTATGTATAGTTGTTTAAATAAAATAAATGAATGCATTCACCTATGAGGTGAATGCACCTTAAAAAAGAAGACAATTTCAATGAATCTCATAACCCAACTCATTTACTGCTGAGAGCTGTGTAGATGTAGATTAGTCAGAAGACATGACTAATTCAACTTGACCCGTGGACCTCATAAAGAGCTTGTGTTCCATATACCCAAACTAACAGTGGTCCCATGAGCACTAGGGGCTGAAATGAATGTTCCTGTGCGCCAGGTAGAGCGCTCGTTGTGTTTACACCAAACAGGCTGAATGCATGGAGTAGGAGGCAGCGAGTGATATCCATATTGAATGAGATGAAACAGGGGAGAAGAGGCTATTTTTAGCTTTTGTCAAGAACAGAGGTTACAAATCTCCCACCTCTGTCGACACACAAGGGAGACGAGGACTAACATGCAACGAGATAAGGTGTCCCGGTGAAATAAGAAACGTTTGGGGTTAAGGCTCGTGGCATGCTGGGAATGCTTAGTTCTGCAACAATGTCTGCAGATGGGACTGGTGCTCAACACACCACCACCCTTCTACAACACAGCTGCTGGTGAAGTGGTAAAGGCCAAACCCATTGAAGTGCATCCACATACTGTATTTAACACAAACATTTGAACCTTTGATAGAAGCATCATGGACTGTGTAGGCCTATATGTTTCAGTAATGACCAAAATTGTAATTGTCAATAACAAATTAATTAAGTTACCATTTCTGTGGTTTGTACATTTTAATAACCAATTCATATATCACAATGTATAAAACTGAACTGCACTGTTAACAATGCAGTTACATTGTGATTCTGCCTGGAAGGAAGTACAAGCCTGTCTTTCAAGGGATTTCATTTTTCACTGAAATATAAATGCAGTGGAGCCCTTCACCACCAACACAGTGATGATGATTTGACGGTTCTTTTCAGAAATTGCCTGGCTGTAGGCTATCGACCATCACATTCAGGGCTAAAGCTAAGAAAGGAATATTGTCTTATTCTTAAGGACATCAACGTCATGCTGACTGCTTTGAGATGAGATCGCTTTTATGCCCATACATAGAGCAGAGTCTGCCTCACGGCACACATACCTGCACCCTATATTCAATTAGTTCTGATCTCCTATATGGCAATGACGAGCAATGTTGGCAGCGCGCGGTCGCTTAACTTCACTTTGCAGCTATACGGGACTAATAATTAATGTTCAGCAGCTTTATTGGCAGTGAGCTTGTATTCATCAACAGTAGACAAAAGGTGTCGACGTGGGCCTGTCACAGAGAGATGGCTAAAATATTCACAGGCCCTGCACACTCCATAACGGTGAACTCCATAGGCAGCAGGCCATTAACATGAAATACACAGGCCCATCCTAATGACACCTAGGCTTCATAGCAGCCAGTGATGCAGGCTCCAATGTCAGGCATTCTCAAAGTCCTCTTGTACTGTAACTAATCATCTTTGCATGTTAAAACCGACACAAGGCCTCAGCAATGGCAAACAACACGCTCATTTAGATGTTTCCCATGAATATTAAACAGCACAAAACAGCATTTCTACCACAGATGTTTGGCATGGCGATCATTTGTTTGAGCGAGATTGCTGAGGTGTGGAATGCTCCAGCCAAGCATCGCTCTGCCTCTGTAGGTCTTTCATTACCCACATTCTAGTCATTTCTTTTAGTCAAGCAGCCTTCCTTTTGTCAGATGTTCATAAAAAGGCTTGAAACCTGTGATTAATATGTCCTTTCAGTTATGCCAATCAACAGAGCAATCAATATAAAATATTACATACAATATATTATGTAATTTGTCTATTTGCTATGGAATACACAGATTGTGAGAAATTGATATCGCTATGTTCTGGTAATTAGAACAAAGTGTCTTTATGGAGATTGAATGCAAAATAATAAACACAAAGTAATCTGTTTATTTTATATTGAAACCGCGTGTTCCATTCGCCGCAGTAATAATTGCCGCGGTGCAGTGACCAGTGATCTGTAACACATTTCGAAAACAACCTTTCCAAAGCCGCAAATGAATCTTGTCGGCGGTAACCAAGAAGTTCCTGTTCAAACCGCACAGGCAGATGCTGACCCTCAGATCCCCTCTAAAAAATGCATTGGGAGTCCTTCTCCACTGAGCTGAATGGCAAGGCAAAGAACTAATGAGGGCCATGCTGATTAATATGTGGCTTCATCTCGGCCTATTTCCAGAGCATATCATGTATCCATGGAGCGCTGCTTTCCACTCCATGGATATATCTCTTCAATTAAAGGGGACATTCACTCCTAAATGCAATTTGCATATATTATACATAAGGCCAGGACATTTCAGTCAACATTAAATAACGTAAAAGCGTGATGGATATCATGGAATTATATTACTTGTGGATTTAGTTTTGTGCTTGTATTTGAACTTCTAACAGTGAGAGTGGAGGCCCACACCTATCATTACCACATACTCAATATGCACCACCCTGCCTAGCTGACCTGGAGCTCTGTTCTACAGAGACAACAGGCTTTCTGCAATTACCAGGCTCACTGCCACTTGAATGCAAACTGCCCACAGCGGTGTACAGTGTGCACAGGGGCGAAAAAGCGAGGCAACAGCAGGATGGCACCATTAGGAAAAAGTCTGCCACACACAGGAGATTAAAAAATCTAAAACATCACACTATCTGCAGCCGGTCTTATTACCATCCTTGGCCCTTATCAAAGAATTGGACATGTTAGATGATTCAATTTGCTGCTGATCTGACAAACCTAAGTGGACTGGTATTTTATAATTTATAGATGAAAATGATTATCGGTCTCCATTGGGTTTGCACATGCCGCTGACAATGAGAGAAATTCAATAACCTCTCCCCCCCACACCCTATCCAAGCCCCCACCACTCCACGAGCCCATTGTGATCCGCATCTTAAAGCAGGGCTCAGCAGGGAATCCTCTACTGCAAAGCCGTGCTTACATTTCCCCGTGACTCCTTAAAGCTCAGGGGGGGATTTCTGGCGGTAGACTTGGCAGTCGTGTCCTTGCTGACGGGGCGTGGGCTGAAACTTCAGAATGCTACCTGGCCCTCCTCCATTGTGACTGCTCTGACAGGGTGACGAGTGGTCCAGCCATGTACATCTGTTACGTGGTCGGCCGTGTCCTTTATCAGCGATGCTCTGTATGTCTCCCTGACAGGTGACAGCTCTCCAGCATGGACGTGGAGGACGACGAGTCCTTGCTGTTTCAGACCAGCTGGGGAGGAGACGAGGTGTTGGAGGAGGAGGAGGAGGAGGAGGAGGAGCGGGGTGAAGGCCAGGAGGGAGAGACGGGCGTGGCGGGAGGGCGCTGCTTCTCGGGTTACGGGCCGTGGAGGGCGGTGGGGTGCGTGTACACGCGGCCCTGGGCCAGCGGAGCCGTGCTGGGGCTCGGTGTCTTCATACCCTGCGCCCTCTCGGCCTACATGTTCCTCTACTGCCCCCCTCTGGACATAGACCTCTCCTACAGTGCCTTCGAGGTCCACAGTCACTTCTCGGCGGAGCGCTTCGACGCGCTCACCGTGGCCATCAAGACCCAGCTGGACTCCTGGGACCGGCGCAGGCGCGATGCAGACGACAGCCAGGCCGCGGCCCTTCACGACCTGCTGCTGGAGAGGCTGGCCGAGCAGCCCGGTGCAGGATTATCCAGGGCTGCTAATGAGCAGATCAACCGCACCGCTCCTCAGAGGGAGCGAGCTGAAAGAGAAGGGAGCCAGACGAGGGGAGCAGCAGCGGGCACGCATCAAAGACAGACAGAGCCCAGGTTGAGCGAGGCAGAGACGGGCGAGACTTCAAGGAAAGGTCACGCGGGCGCGGAAGTGACGGAGGCAAAGGACGCAAACGCCACCGTTCCTGTCGCCAGGAGGCGCAGGTTTGTCCCTAATTACTCCTACACGCAGAGCCAGGCCCCGTGGAGGATAGAGCTGGTGTTCGTCGCCCAGGGCGACGGGGAGCGCAACATCTTCACTCCCGAGCGCCTGCAAACCGTGCACGGCGTGGAGCGTTTGATCATGCAGCAGCCCCGCTTCCACCAGTTCTGCTGGAAGCCTGCGGAGGTGTTGAGGGACCTCCCGCTGGGGCCTTCCTACTGCGCTCCACCCAGCTCCCTCCTGTCATACCTCTTCCCCAGCGAACGAGGAGGGAAGATTTACTACGACGGCGTGGGCCCGGACCTGGCTGACATTAACGGTCAGCATGCTGGGACTTGTAGTTCAAGTAAAGCATGTGTTACACTTGGCTGATCCCAAGCACACCCCCCTAGCCCTTAGTTACTGTAACTAGGTTGGACAAAGCAGCATAGTAGGCTGTAACAGGAACACAGAGAGTTGGTCAGAGTTTATGTCAGGTTCAAAACTTGCTCAATTGTTATTGGAGGACAGGGTGAAAAGGGTGGGGCTTGGGATCTGTCAATTAGGTCAGTCAGTGCTGTTACAGGTATGTAGAGGTGTGGCATCAAGGATGCTTAGTACGCCTGGCGTGTCTTTTACCTCTTATAAATGTGGCTCTCATCGTTTGTAACCCTCCTAGAGATGATCTATGATGATCCACATCTTTATAACAGAAGCAACCATGCATTCTAGAGGAACATGCTGTACAAAGACTGAAGTAATTCTAAGCAGACAACAGTAGAAATACTATTAAGATTTTAAATTCTGTAGTTCAAAATGTTGCGATAGTTCCACAACCCTCTAAAAGACCACAGTTTGAGAAGATCTATCCGTCAGAGGTTCCAGAGGGTGTGGCGCTAGTTATTTGCCCGGTGTTTCTCCCCAGGTTCTCTGAGACTGGCCATAACGCACCCCCAGTTCTACTGGTACGTAGATGAGAGCCTCTCCCCCGAGCGGCTGTCCTCCTCTCTCCTCCGCAGCGAGATTCACTTCGGAGCGCCCCTTCCCTCCTATTACTCCCTGCAGGATAGAGCCGAGGAGCAGAGGAACCGCTTCAAGAGCTTCGTGGTTCAGTATGCTAATGTCCTCGCCAAGCAGTCTACCAGGTAGGATTAAAATTAACCTTTGCTCAAGCACTGCTCTTCTACGCTACGCTGTGCATTTGAATGTAAATGGAAATATCACTGGTGAGAGTTTCTCTTGGCCCAGTCAGGTGAAGGTTCTGTATGGGGGGACAGAGCTGTTTGATGACGAAGTGAGACATACATTCAACAATGATATGCTACTGGCTATCATCAGCGGAGCCTGCATTACCATACTGGTCTATGTTCTCACATCCTTCTCTGGTATAGTTACACATGCATTATTATACACTATAGTTATTGCATCATGTGCTGACCTGTCTCCCATGTCTGTTTTAATTAGATTATTAAGACCCCATACAATATAATAACATTTTCCAACTGTCGGTCTGGGCAGACCTTTTCCCCCTTTGATCTGAATATTGCATTTGTAGTTGGTGTTGCACTCTTATGAGCATGCCCTGACTTGACTGGCTCTGAGTGGCAGTGGGAGGATAGGTCAGAGATGCCTGGTTATAGCTAGAAACAATGTCTTGTTTTAGAAGTGTGGCTAAATCACATCTTAATCAGAACTGGAATATGTTCTATCACAATAACTACATCAACCATGTATCTTATTCATTTAATACTCAATATTCACTATATTGATTCATGTAGCTAACCAAAATATTATTTGATTCTGAACATAAATGTTAATATCAGGCATATTTAATATACTGTTTATGAATTATTTGTTTGTGTGTCCATACAGTGTTTCTCACTTTTTTCGGCCTGGCTAGCATTGGCCTGAGCTGCTTGATGGCTCTGTATCTGTACCATGTTGTCTTTGGTGTGAGGTACCTCGGCATTCTCAACGGCGTGGCAGCCTTTGTTATCATCGGCATCGGTAAGGGAACTCAAACGCACCGCATTCATCGTGTGAGAGTGCTTGCATCCCTCGCTATGTTTACCGCCGCGAGGCAATCTGTCTGTCGAAGGTGTGGACGACGTGTTCGTGTTCATCAACACGTTCCGACAGGCTTCTCATCTGGCTCACGCATCGCACCGCATGATCTACACGGTGAAGACAGCCGGCAGAGCCACCTTCCTCACCTCCTTCACGACTGCCGCCGCCTATGCCGCCAACACCTTCTCTCAGGTGCTGGCGGCAGGAGAACCCTCAGACCGACGGCGTCATGTTTATGCCATATGTCTTCTGTGAATAAATGCCACGTGTGCCGACGGGTACATTAGGTGCTATGTCTAAAATATCTTTTGTGTGTGTTTTATGCTCTGCTTCATTCTTGATCGCCAATAGATCCCAGCAGTGCATGACTTTGGCCTGTTCATGGCTCTCATTGTCAGCTGCTGCTGGCTGTGGGTGTCCATCCTGATGCCAGCGGCTCTGTGCATCTGGAGCCGGTGTGTGGAGACGCAAGAACACGCCTGGGTCAAATGGTGAGGCCTTCTCTCTCTCTCTCTCTCTCTCTCTCTCTCTCTCTCTCTCTCTCTCTCTCTCTCTCTCTCTCTCTCTCTCTCTCTCTGTCTCAGGGTATGTGCTTGTGTACGTACCTGGCCAGTGCCTTGCCCAGGAATGTATCTTGTCACTGCTTCTGTCTCTCTCATCTGGCTGAAGGTGGAAGCCATTTTCTCGCCTGTCCGCCAGACACAGCCCGTTGTCCGACGAGGATGATGATGTGGCACTTTTATCGGTGGAGATGGAGCCAGGTGAGATCACAGTCTCGCTGCTGTTGAAGGAGGAGGGGGGAGAGAGTTAACTGGAGGGGGAGACAGCCCAGGCTATAAAACTATTCTGTCAAGGCACCATGAAGGCCCTCCCTCCCTCTTTGTCTCTCCCAGGCTTCTGTGACACAGAAGGCGATGCAGCCATCTTGTCCCTGACGGTGGAGACCCCCCCCGCCCCCTCTGGACAGCACAGTGTGGGTGTGGTCAGCACAAGCCTGCAGTGGGCGCTCCAGCACCTGGTGGCGGAGCCTGTTGTGGAGAGACGCAAAGCTGTGCTAGGTAAGAGTGGTGGCATGGCGTTGGGGGGTGAGTGTGCACCCAGTGCGCACTCTGGAAAGTTCTGTGTAAACGTGGCCCAGTTTTGCCATAGCAAGTCCCAGCACATGCTCGGTGGGTGACGGTAAGGATCCTATCATTTGTCTCGCGGCCCCTTCGAAAAATAATTGGTGGTCAGCTGAAAAGACAGCGATGAAATGTTTCATGGTGTATTCGCCCCAGAGGCACACAGTCAGTCAGAGACGGAGCATGTTCCATGAGGTATCCATAAAGTCTCTGTAATGTAATTGACCTGTTCTTCTCTACTCTACAGCCGTGTCTCAAAATGCCGTTTCCCGCCACTTTCCGTCTTTCCCCAGGTGCTTATGTTTTAGTTCTGCTTTTATCCGCTGGGTTTTGCTGCCTCCTGAAGCCTGCCACTCGCGCCCCGCTGCTGTTTCGGCCCGACACCAACCTCCAGACTCTCCTGGCGCTGAGAAGCAATCTGAGCGGCCAGGGCATCTCCTGCCCCATGTGCTCTGGTGAGCCCCCGGAGCATTGCTTTGCCACACAGCGCCCGTGAGGCCCGTGAAACAAACGAGCGTGTCTGTGCCTTGCAGGCGTGTTCATGGAGAAGCCCCACCCTTTGTACAGCTCCGTCCGCACAGCCTCACTCAAATCGGCTCCTCACGCCCAGAGGTCGACGCGCCCCGCTCCTCTGGACGCACACAACGCAGCCCCGGCGTCCACCGCCGCATGTGAATTAGCTATTACCATTACTACATCACGCGACACCGTATTCCCCCAGTGTGTTCCACCGTAAGCGCTGTTTGTGTTGTTGTAGGCCCGCTGGTGACCGTGTACATCTCCAAGTTGGACCAGGGAGCCTCCTCCACTCTCTACCGTTTCTCCCTTAACGAAAGCGCTCCATCGCCGTGGAAACCACTGAGTCAGGGACACGCGGAAGTGTCGTCATTCCAGGTCAGACGACAGTTAGTAAACGAGTGCTCCCTGTTGTGCTGTGTGGCCAGATGAACATGCCAGTGTTCTGTCTTGTTTTCTGAATAGGCTTACAAACAGCCCTGCAGCAACTACACCACCAGAATGACCGTGTGTGTTTCCCATTCCTACCGCCCCCATACCAGCTGGATGATCAGCGCCCGCACGTGTGACCCTCACCATGGCTGGCTGTCTGACTTCTCCTTCTACGTGGCCCCGTCTCAGCAGCAGAACAGCAGGTGAGTTATGAGGGAGGGAGGGAGAGAGAGGGAGAGAGTGAGGTAAAGAGGGGGGGAGAGAGAGGGGGAGAAAGAGGGAGACCTTTAACCAAGCCTTTATTGGCACAATTCTCTCTATACAACAAAAACAAAAAAATGTTCTCTCTTGTCAACCCAGAGAGAAGTTACTAGTACATGTTCCCTTATGGTGCAGAGAGCAGACCCCAAATGCTTTTAAAAACTTTGTTTTGAGAAAGAGAGAGAGAGAGAGAGAACACACTGTCCAGCTGTTTCTCTGGGCGCCCCCAGTAAACAAGCACTGCACTGCTCCTCACAGGAGACTGCACTTCGCCCAGCACCGCCTGACGCCTCACTGCAGTCGGGTGTGTGCCCAGCCCCCTGGCTGTGGTGTGGGCACGGGGCCCGACAGCCCCACACAGGGCACCTTCTACACGCCTCTCCACACTGGTGAGTGACAGCCCGTGCCAACATAGTGGAGCGACGTTCAAATCGATGAACAGTTTGCACGCTCAGCGATGGGCTTCAGGTGCAAGTGTCCTGCATTTAAAACGCTGACATGTGTTTATGTTTAAAGATCCCACGCCAAACATTACAAAGTACCCGTCCAAAACCTTTGGCTTCAACCCCTGCAGCGAGGGGCTGTGCGGGCAGCCTGCCGTGCGTCCTCTGGTTGACACCGGGGCAATGGTCTTTGTGGTGTTTGGAATCCTGGGAGTCAATCGCACCCAGCGCACAGACAACCACGTGATTGGTGATCTGGTGAGAGGCGTCCCGGGTCATAACGTTGAAACACACACATGCGTGCAAAAGCATCGCTATATTATATCTACACACAATTCTAAATAGTTGTAAGGTTTTAAGAAACATCCTGGTCGTGTTGATTCATTTGCACAATTCTCTCTATAGGGCACCGTGATTTTGGACCCAGACTTTGATATTTTCCAGGAGATGGGACACCTTTGCAAAATGTGCAAAACCATCAGTGCAAACACACAGCTTGTTAAGCCAGGAGGGGCTCAGTGTCTGCCTTCAGGTGAAGACCCTGCATAGTCACACCATGCCTGCATAGTCACACCAATACTACATAGTTACACCAATACTACATAGTCACACCATGCCTGCATAGTCACACCAATACTACATAGTCACACCAATACTACATAGTCACACCATGCCTACATAGTCACACCAATACTACATAGTCACACCATGCCTGCATAGTCACACCATGCCTGCATAGTCACACCAATACTACATAGTCACACCAATACTACATAGTCACACCATGCCTGCATAGTCACACCAATACTACATAGTCACACCATGCCTACATAGTCACACCAATACTACATAGTCACACCATGCCTACAGTAAATAGTCACACCAGGCCTGCATAGTCACACCATGCCTACAGTAAATAGTCACACCAGGCCTGCATAGTCACACCATGCCTACAGTAAATAGTCACACCATGCCTGCATAGTCACACCATGCCTACAGTAAATAGTCACACCAGGCCTGCATAGTCACACCATGCCTACACAGTCACACCCTATAGAAGGGAGGGCCTCTAACTTGACTCCACTCTCCTCAGGCAACAAGCTGTCTTCTATTCTGCCTCTGCTCCATCCCGACTGCCATTCCCTGCCCGAGCCCAACCTCCTGCCGGGTCAGCTGTCTCATGGAGCAGTGGGAATGCGTGAAGGCAGAGTTCGTTGGCTCTCCATGGCCTTTGAGTCTGTAAATATCTTGCCTTGTTAGCACATGTTCATCAGATAGCTGTGTCTTAGTGTCAGGGTTAACGCTGTGTGGACCTTTGCTCACAGACCACGTACAAGGGAAAATCCTCCTTTCAGACCCACTCGGACTTCCTCCAGTGGGAAACCTTCATTCAGGACCAACTCGCTGCACTCCCACAATCCTCTGCTCTGCAGAGAGGTTTCCAAACATGCGAGCACTGGAAGCAGATCTTCATGGAAATCATAGGCAAGTGAAAGTCACTTCAGAGGTTAATGATGGTGGCGTGTGTGTGTGTGTGTGTGTGTGTGTGTGTGTGTGTGTGTGTGTGTGTGTGTGTACTGTCTTTAGGAACACCTCTTAGTACTCCTCTTTGCACTGTGTTCAGGTGTGGAGAGCGCCCTCTGGAGTCTACTACTGTCTCTGGCCATCTGCGTGGCAGCTGTTGCTGTGTTTACAGCTCACCCACTTTTGCTGCTGCCGATACTCCTAACCATCCTAGGTAAGCCACTTCTCGCCTCGACAAGCGGTGACGTTTAAGCAAACATATTTACATCAGCGGTAGCTCACGTGGAATAAATAGTGACGAATCCCCAAAGCCTGGGTTGGTGTTAACACCGAGGCTGTGGTTTCTCTGCAGGAGTGGTGTGTCTGGTTGTAGCGCTCATGTACTGGCTTGGCTGGGAGATGGGAGCAGTGGAAGCCATTTCCCTGTCTATCCTTGTGGGGTCTTCAGTAGATTACTGTCTGCATTTGGTGGAGGGATACATCCTGGCTGGGGAGACGTTGTCCTCTACAAGTGACTTGGTATGCAAAGTAGTTTTCTTTTTCCTTTTCTTTTTTTTGACAGTTGACATCTGTTAGGCAATAATTGTTGTCGCTCTACAGAGCATCCTTAGAGAATGTTTTGTTTACACAGTATTGTGCTTTACCCTGCCATTGAGTCATTCTCTGGATTTAATTGAAAAGGAATTGCCCCCTGGGCACGTAAATAACAAGTAGAGACTTATTCCATTAATCTCCATGTGTTCTGTTTCCAGGAAGCTGCAGCCAAGAGGCAAAGGCGGGCACTGGAGGCAGTGAAGCATGTTGGGGTTGCCATAGTGTCCAGTGCTGTCACCACGGTCATCTCCACCGTCCCTCTCTTCTTCTGTGTCATTGTGCCTTTCGCCAAGTTTGGCCAGATAGTGGCAATTAACACAGCGGTATCCATCTTGTTCACGCTGACTGTGACTGTGGCCATGTTGGCGTGGATGTCCCCCGCTAACTTTACAAGACCCCCGGGAGCTGTGCTAAAGGCCAGCTTGGCTGTGATGGTGACTACGGTCGTGGGCGCTGTCCTTTGCTGGGCAGGTGGACAGATGGGAGGATTGGCCTGGCATACAGTAATACAGTAAATAGAGATGTCTTTCTACAGCTGATGTCAGGCCACTGCATTGCCTCCTCTTAGCTTATCTAAGAGCTAACGGTATCTGTACAATGATTTTGTACCTTACTGCACACAGATGTCATAAACTGAAGTTGTTATATTGCAAAACACATTACAACGTAACTTTTTACACTAGTATTGATTACTTGATTGTATTTCTGAGTATTCCAAAACTATTTATCCTCTGGGTCGCTCCTCTACAATACTGTGAAAATGAATGTATGTTATTTATGGTTGTGAATACCCTGTGAATACCCGTTCACTGGTTGAGGATGACAAGTCCTTTGACAAAGTCCCTGTCAGATACTCTCTTCAGCCTGGAGGTGGAGATGATGCACTCTCTAAGATTGTTGGCTAGTTGAGTCACCATATGTTTGTCGATTTCGGTTGGAGGGGTACTGACTGTTCTGTGACCTGTTCCTTGAAATGCTTGTAAATGCAGAAATTCTGGCAGAATATCACAATGATACAGTAAGTGTCACTGCCTCACATTTGATCACAGTGATTATTCTTATACAAGGCTTCTTTGTAGATTTTTATGTCCTAATATAAGCGAGGTGTGATATTTCTCGCTGAATGTGTAATATAGGGAAATTGGAAGATGTAATTTCTAAAATATGGATAGTATAACATAGTGTCACAGTTTTACATCTCAGTTGATACCATGCACATTAGGTTCAATGTACTGTAGTGTGTAATGTCAGTGTGCTCAAACATTTGTATCTGATCTGCTACACTCGGCTTAGACATACTTATTTCACAAGGTTAGAAATGTCATCTAATACAGTGCCCTGTATGAGATTACAATCTTTCTGACCTGTGCATGTTTGCTCATTATCTACTCTAAACTCTCTTAAAGTCCCCTTTAGAAATGCTTACTCTGAGCAGTGATTTAAGAGACTTGGTTCTTGAGTGCAGGACATCAGATTGCACCACTTGTCAGTTTCTTGGTTGTAGTCACAACATGCCCACCATAGAACTCAATGGCACTGTAACCCTCTCAGCTCTGCCCGCTGCTCTCAGACTTGTAAAGTGCCACTCAATGCCCACTGAAAGGCTCTGGCCTGGCCTTCAGATACAGTGAAGGCCATTTGTCTAATGATGGCTTGAGAGACGGACTAACTCGCGTTGTGTAAGACCAGTACATTTTTGTTACGTGTTTCTTGTGAATGTCAAATAAAGCCGTGAAGAGTGATCTCTTCAGAAAATTCAACTTGCTATTTTTACTTTTCGTATCTTCCTTGTATTACTAATTTACATGGCACATTCATATTATAGGATACAGTACAGCCCCGTTATTACTGATTGTGCTACATAATGTATGGTGGCCACAATGAATTATTCATAGAAAATATCTGGAAATGAATAACTGCCCTATGCATTAATGTTGCATGTTAGCTACTTGAAGTTACCACTGCCTGCACTGATTCCTAGTTACTGTACTAATACAAATACAGTAATATGTATACAGTCATATATATATATTTCTTACCATTAGCCTAATGAAGGCAGCACACCATTTTTTTTTACTGTTAATCAAATACTGTAGAATCACTTGAATTCTTGCATTAAAGACCATCTAAAAATCTGAGGGAACGTTATGATTTTTCTTTATAGAACACATATATATACATATTAACAGTCTAAACGGGGAACAAGGAATTGAATTAGAGTTCTTAAGCAGCAGCCTCGATCAGGGGTAGGGAACCCTGGTCCTGGAGAGCCGCATCCCTGCATGTTTTAGATGTCTCCCTGCTTCAACACACCTGACTCTAATGAATGGGTTGTTATCAGGCTTCTAACACACACACTTCTAACTTTGTATATTAGAATCAGGTGTGTTGGAGCAGGGAGACATCTAAAACATGCAGGGCTGAGGCTCTCCAGGACCAGGGTTCCCTACCCCTGGCCTAGATTATTCATGTACTGCACACTCAACATGGGGGTCTATAGACAAATTATGTAAAGACATGCTGTAACTTCAGGGTTTGGCCTCATTGTCATGCTGCACAGCCCACCCATTAGAATGACGATATTCTCCTGTCAAATATGCAGATACAATTTGGAAATTCATTGTTTCCTAAATGATTACAAGCTGTCCAGGCCCTGAGACAGCAACAGTCCTTGTGATGTTCCCTCAACCAACTATGCTTCACAGCTGTGATGAGGTTTAGTATCTTCTATATGTTTATCTGAACATTGTCCTTGTAGCGTAGCACAAACTTCAGGATTGGCAGCATGATAGGTCACATGTTTGCAGTTGTCTTCGCAGGATGTCCACTGTTAGACTATCAATAGTGTTTGTGCACAATCTGCCTGACATGGAATATGGTGTCCCCTTTTACAGACTATCAGTTGTTTTCATACACAATATGCCTGACATGCAATATGGTGTCCCCTTTTACAGACTATCAGTTGTTTTCATACACAATATGCCTGACATGCAATATGGTGTCCCCTTTTACAGACTATCAGTTGTTTTCATACACAATATGCCTGACATGCAATATGGTGTCCGCTTTTACAGACTATCAGTTGTTTTCATACACAATATGCCTGCCAGGCAATATGGTAAAGTAAAGTATTTGTTTTAGTTGAATTATGTTGTAGCCCATTTTAGTACTGTTGGTTTGAACAGCATTTACTCTGAACAGTGCAGGCTACTTATTGCATCTGAACGTCACCTCAGTGATTGACTCCAAAGTCCATGTGACTCCAATCATCAGTTAGAAGCCAATCCCAGGAGATCTGCTTTCCTTGTGGTGTTTAACGTCTACACTGTAAATGTGTAAGTAATGAGATTGACTACTTTATTAAATATTACTCAGTGGATGACACTCCAATTTTTCAAATAATGGGGGAAGCTATCTACACATTATTCCATAAGCTGTTTGTTTTCACAACTTTGTAATAAACGTTTAACATTACTGTGAAATGATGAGGGATTTGAAAAATATGTTGTAAAAAAGAAAGATATGCATGATTTATGGAGTTTTGTCATTTCATAGTGAGTGATCTGTATTAGTCTGGGGAGTTGTGTGCAATAAAATAATTCATTATGTAATTTTTATGGCTCAGAAATGTAACAGTTGCTATTGAGGGAGAGAGGCGAATGTGAGTCAATTTTTCAAGCTCATCATATATCTGGAAAAGAAAAACAGTTTACTACTGTAGCTTGAAAGACTACAGGTTCACGCAATAAACTGTGAAACGCAACGATGAAAATACTGTGGTTGGATACCACCCTCTTTTTACAGATGGAACAATTGAAAGCGTGGGCTTTTCCTTGCATGTTCAAGTTTCAGACCAATGTGCCAATGCTATTAGGGAATAAGTACTTAATTAATTACTTATCTCTTATGACTTAGGTTCCAATCTGTCAGTACTAAAATATCAAATAAGGAACTGCCTTAGGGCAGGTATACATTCTAAACGTTCTGTCATGACTGACAATTCTGACTAGAAGTAGACCACTACCATGGCTATATTATTCATTCTATAAACCCAACGCATTCAGAGACATCCAAAGTATGTTCAATGAAATTCATACAAAAATATGAGTATGGTGAAATAAATAGAGGAAATGAATTAGTGAGCAACATAGTGTATTCAACATAGCCAGTGGCTAACATTTAAAGGCATTATAGTTATTTTTTACAGTGGCTTTCCACATTTTACATTATGTATTTTGGAAAAAAATAACAATAAATAGCCAGGCTCATTTGGTTCATGAGAAATACTTCATTGTACCACTGAAAAGGCGTTTCCTCTGGAGAGAAAATATTATACATTTTAAACTGCAAATAAACACTGAAACATAAGTCATATCTTTATTACCCCATCTTACAGGGCACACACAAATATTCAAGTATGCCTGAGAAACTAAATGGAGCAATTAAAAAACAAACAACAGGGAATAAAAGTAAGATAAAAATGCATTTAAAAACAAGTGAACTGGCATTGCATTTCACAAAAACTCATAAGCTCATGATTTTGGAACAATTCACTGTAAAGTGCTAACTGGTTTGATCTGAGAAAAGCACAATGTTCCCTTTGAAAGATCATACACATTTAATTTACACATGGAGGTACAGTAATAGCCAGTCATCAGTCAAGCAATTACCACCCAGCAGACATGGAGCACAATTCATGTATTAGTCCTTTAATCAGGTAACTGCTTCCTTAATTTCCGTGTTATTGAAAACGAGAATCTTGCCACTGGGTGCCAGGACAATGCCAATTAACAAATGCTGGTGTCGCTGTACTGCATTCTTCTTTCCTTGTAATAACATGCAATTGACTGACATACAGTATCGAAATCTCAAGAAGTCTCAAATTCCTCTAATCCGTGCACGGTAGGGGGTTGAGATGGTGAAGAGGGGAGTGCAGGGGACCTTCCCATACTCCTCCTTTTCTTCTCTTCCTCCCATTGCCTGTGGTGTGCTTGCCCTAACCGCAGGGCTCTGTTCAGCTGGCGCCTGCAGTCTTACAGGCCCTGAGAATCCACGGTTTTCCTTGATGCCTCTTAATTTGGAGGCTATTTGTTTTTATAAAAAAGAAAAAGAAGAAAAGAAAATATCTGGAGGGGATAGGGTCACTAATCTCTCCCCCAGAATGCACCTAACTGGTTATCCACCCACCGTCCCACCCCCAATCCTAACCATAAGAAAGGTAAAAACAAGGTGTACTGCAGAATGGCTTTACTCCTCACAGTCTGTGGGGGGAGCTAGAGCCCCTAGGAGCTGAGGTGCGGTTGACGTTTGTCTTGCGGCTATTCTGTCGTGTCTGAATCATCTTGGTGGCCGAAGGTCTCCGAGCGGCAGGCTGACGCCTTACCTGGGGGCCCCTCCTCTGGCCCCGCTGCCCCGCACGGCCCCTTACGGCCCCCGCTGGTCACTTGCGGGAGTGCAGTGTGTCCTGAAACTTGGTGCTAGTGTAGCGCACATGGAAACCCTTCTTGTTGATGGTGTCGTCAGAGCGGAACTTGATGACAATGGAGTCGCCGGCCGAGTAGATCTCCTCCGGAGGCTGAGAATGTGGACAAAGCAACAGATTAGGGTTGTGGAGCTCATTTTGTGCTTCTCTGACTGCACTTGAACAACTTCTCACAAATGAACATTGGAAGCACACCGGAACTTCCACAGTGACTCCTGAACTGTATGAGACTCTATGCCAGACAGCAGCTATGAAAGAGAATATTTTAAAAGCTTTTATTTAACTGGGGCTACATGGGTGAAATGTACAACTTTATGATTATGGCCAGGTGCACATTTTGAATGAGCTCTTTCATTTTGTTTGGTGAAACTGAATAGAGATGCCATATGCATGTTCATAATTGCCATTATGAAAGATTTGGTTGCATGTACAGCTTGTGATTAAATGTGTGCGGTCAAAGATTCTATATTAAATGAAAGTGTTACTACATCTAAAATACACAATATGTTACAGGCATAAGAACACAAATAACAAAAGCAGGTTGCATGTCGACCATGCATTATTGATTTATCCATCAAATCTTGATGTTGCCTTTGGGCTAAAGCTTTGCATTATAATGAGTTTTCACTCTACTTTAGACTAAAGTGTGTCAGGTTAATCCAGCCTTTGTATTAAAAAGAAACTTGATTGAAATGCCGGTCCATGGGGTACTGAGAGAGTAAAATGTTCCCTCTAGCAATGGATTCATTGGGACAGGCATCAGTAGAAGTCAAAACCTTATTACTGGAGTGTGTAAATTAAATCAAGCTGTTCTTTAACCTAGAGGAAACTTAGCATTTCTGTTCCCTGTTGGCCTCATTGTTCTGGCTGCAGTGTAGGTTTGGGTCTGATTCATTCTCAGTATCAGCGCTAAGATGGAGGCGGATAACATTTCGGCGGAATGTCAGCTTTTACCGCTCCTGTACTGCCACCAAAGCAACCCCTCTAGACCCAGAGGAGCCCATCAACTTTAACAAAGTGATTAAAACCTGGGAACTGAGCGAAAAGAAGAGCCCTGGGGCCACTCAGATAGTTACTCAATACAAACCACTATGAGGGCTTTACTCAACAGCAGCTCTGTAAACAAATATTAGCGCTGTGACTGTCATTCATTAAAACAGCCACAGGAGGGCCGAGAAATGCCCCAAGAAGTTAGTTGCGTTTGATGAGAAAATCCCATATATAGTGTGCAGTGGCAGCGCGCTCACCCCCGAGCCGCAGTAACGTCCCAACCGTGGAGACTTGGTGTCAGCTCCATCAAAGAGCTCCATGTAGTCGTAGCCACAGTCAGCCTCCTCTTCAATCTCAAAGGTCTGGAATATGAGCTCAACCCCGTAACCCTTCTCGGCTGAGATCACCCACTGGCAGTCAGAAGCACCGGGGTAGTTATTGTCACCGAACTGAGCATGGGAGAAGAGGTCCTTGGTCTTAACTTCAGCCTTTAGTTGACCGCCACACTCTGCGAATGGAAACCATGTAGGGTGTTTTTAGACAGTATGGAAGCAAAAGACTACATTCGTTGTTCTGGTTTAGCCTTGTGATTCCATCCTTATCCTGCGAGCTACTTTTTGACCTTGCCATGTGTATCAGTCTGGAACCCCTCAACTCAAAAGTGTTTGTCTTAAAGTTGGTGCTAATACAATGCAATCGATCTTACTTAAATGACCTACTGTTAACTCACCCAATCAAACATTACTGTAACTAGAAAGCTGGAATGGAAAATGTATTACCTGCAGTATGGGAGGCCTCAAATCCCTTCTTCTGCACTGAGTTGTCAGAGAAGAAGCGTATGAATAGCTTGTTGGCACTGGACGTGATAGGTGGGGGTTTCTTTGTGCCACAGAAGCGGCCCAGGCTAGGGGCCTTTCCGTCCCGGCCGTCGTAGAGCTCAACGTGATCATAAGCACACTCCATGTGGGCCTCCATGTCAATCTCATTGAAAGCCTGGAAGCAAAGAGCATAACAAGCACATATGAAGAGGTTCGTTTTTGCTGCAAACCCAATGTCTTTATAATGCATTTATAATGAAGTGGATATATTCTGTGAAAGATAATATTTCACTTGTCATATTTTAGCGCAACGTTACTCATTTCAGGAAACGTCTAGGGTTATCTTAATACCGTGGGATCGTTCTGCCTTATCCCAATTGAGAAGCCATTTGTGAATTGAAAATTAAGTGGAAGTGAAACCATACCGACATTTTCCCTTTCAAATTTGAATGGAAATGTATTATTTATTCGCGACTCATAATTTATAATTTGGTTAAAGATATCAACGGTGATATAGTCAAAGAATGCTTAAGACGTCTTAAATCATCTCCCGGACCTGAATTTGCCATTTTACAAAGCACATATTACGGTTCAGCTCTATTACCATAGTCACAGTCAAGAACTAGTGTGAATCAAAGTGAAGGGAGGAGAGAGATGGGTGCGCTTACAATTCTGATGCGGTGTCCTGGTGTGGTGGACAGTACCCAGGTGCATGCCTTCTTGCTGGGGTATTTATCTGGCCAGTTGGGGCTTGTGATGGTACCGCTCACGCTGTTCACAGTGTGGTCACATCCAGCTGCAGTGAGACATCACAGAGTCAACACAGACCCCTGTATCACCCCAGCGCCAGTACAGGTCCATGTTTAAAGTACACTCATCGGTTCCGTTGTTGTTCTTGGCACAGTGTAGCGAATGCTTGCTCAACCTTAATAGAGTGGAATAGTTTACGGCTCCTAAAGATGACCAGTATCAACAAGGCAGAGTTTTTCAACTGTGAGCACATACTCAGCATATGCATAGAGCTAATATTTTGCTCATAGCCGTTTATATATTCGTATGCTGTGTTATGCTTTAAAAAAAAAAACACTTTTCTAAAACCGTGAACCACATCCTTTTGATCATGAGCCAAAAAAGGTTTTAAATGCACATAAAACCCATTTTAACCCACTTTAAAAAGGTACTGTAGACGTGAAATACCTTCTTTACAATCGTGTTTGTTCTCGTGTAGCACAAAGCCACTCCTGCACTGACAGCTGTAGCTTCCAAATGTGTTGACACATTCATGCTGACAGCCTCCATTCTCCTTGGAGCACTCATCTTTATCTGTGAAAGGGCACAGACAACAGAACATTAGTGTCTGCTCCTTTACGAAGAAGAAACCTGCAAGAGCTTTAGTCAAAGGACACTGTGTGTGTGTGTGTGTGTGTGTGTGTGTGCGCCATAAAGAAAGGTCAAAGTGTGTGTGGCAATACTGAGGACTCACCTGAGAAGAACTGGGCCTTAAAGCCCTTTTTCGATACAGTGTTGTCTGATTTGAACTCAATGCGCATGTTGTTGTACTGGGAGGTGATTGCCTCTGGTTTTTCTGCCCCGCAGTACTTCCCATGCAGCCGGGAATCAGCGGAAAGCCCGCTGCGTACCTCCACGTAATCGTACTTACAAACCTGGATACAGACAGTGGATGTTATGGTATCGCCTTTTGTAACGACTTACGGTTGATTCTGATGAACCTGGCCAGCTTTGTACTTATATAACTGTATTCAATGTACTTCCAATGTAACTGGGAGATTGTTATAAGTTAGCCTACAGTATATTCTGTGAAGGAAACTCTATTTAAATTGTGCATTTCCTAATATGCAACATTATACGCAAGCAAAATGTTTAAATAAAAATATACTAAATGTCTGACATTAAATTAAAGGCATACTAAGTACTATTACCACATCCCCTACCCCCATACCCTATTTCAGGGTCAAATGCTCAATACAAAGCCCAAGAAAAGACAGAAATAACTAAGTAAGCGGGCAATGAATTGTAACTCCATAAACACTGCACAAAACACGTACTTAGTATACCTTTAATTACAGCAATGAATGCCATTGTGGACAGAGGAACTTCACAGTGCATTGACAGAGATCTACAGAGAGAGGACACAGAACAAACACACCCAACGGCGATTCATATTAACCCCAGTGCTCACGTCATTGCCCTCTGTCTCGAAGACGTCAAAGAGCAGGGTGATGCGATACTGAGTAGGGGCCACAAGCTGCCAGATGCAGTTCTTGTTCGGAGGGTACTCTCTGGGCCAGCCTGGGCTTGTGATGGACCCATTCAGCTTAGTGATGAAGCCCCCACAGGCAGCTGTGTTCACAGCAAGACCATTCACACAATCAGTGATGAGAACACAAGGACAAATATTGGATGGTAGAAAGTCATTGCATGTGAAACGTACTACTAATAGAGCGTTATGCCAAGGTATCACAGCATGCTGACTGTACTGACTCAATATGTTTCTGTAGTAATATTTACTTCCTGAATTGGTTGTGGTTTTACATAAGACAGCAGCGCCAACATTAACCATCTGGTTCATCTCCAGCATGCATTTCTAAGCACAGTGTTGTCGATGGAAAATCATCTTATGCAGGCAGGGCTGGTCAGAAATCCTTTATAAACATGATTCATTACCGATAGGTCAGAGAGGTCTCAGGAAAGCAGTTATGTTATTTGCTAAACGGCTGGTTTCATCCCAGGGTACTGATCACACATTTCCAAAATGATTAATCCTGGTAGCCTTCTATAGATTAATAACCACATTCCCCCCCCCCCCCAAAAGCTTAAAGTGATTAAATCGGTTCTAAACGAAAAGGGCAAAGCATTCTGAAGTACATCAGTCACTGGCGACGTTGTGACAGCTGTCTTCCTGTAGGAACAGCCTAAAAATATGCTCTTCAAAACAGTTTAAAAAAAAAAAAGATACGGCTTGTATACAAGCAGTCAAGACACAAAACAAGAACATGCAATTTGAGATAAAAAATTATACTTGTGTTGTTGTATAGAGTTCAACCTCTGGGCACCGCCCAACACAGAAGCTCTGGCTCACCGTGTTTGGGTGCCTAGCACTAAAAGTGTATCATGCTGCAGGACGGAAATTACATAGCAAGGAGGCAATGGCCAATTTCGCCCACCCACTGTACTTACCCTCACAGCTGCGCTTGTCGGCAGCCAGCTCATAGCCTGGCTCACAGGCACACTTGTAGCTGCCCAGAGTGTTCACACAGCGTTGCTCACAGCGGCCATTGTCAGGTTTGGAGCACTCGTCCATCTCTGGAAGCACATTCATAGGTTAGGACCCTTTAGCTGGCCTCCCGGTTCAAGAGCATACAGGAGAGGCCATCCAAGAGAGAAGCAGAGCATTGCAATGAGGGGAATAATGTCATGTCATGTCAAGCAACTCCTCAGGGAAGGGAGAGAAAGAGAGAGAGAATGGCACTTCTCATACAAATAAATATTTAGACGTTCTTCGCTCAAACCTTTACAAGCGCTAACCTCTGACCTTTGAAAAAGTTGGCAGCGAAGCCGGCCTTGTTGACAGAGCCGTCCGACACGAACTTCATCCACAGCTGGTTGGAGCTGGTCTTGATGTCGTCCGGCTTGTCATAGCCACAGAAGCGGCCCAAGAGCGGGCTGCTTTCAGAGTTCCCGTCGCGAATCTCCAGGTAGTCGTAGGCACAGCTGTCATGTCTCTCAATCTGGGGCAAAGGGCCACACGGTCGGGTCACATGAGTCACAACACAGAGCGTTAACCACGAACACCATAGGACCACCATAGGATCGGTGTCTCACCTCAAAAGACTGGAAGGTCAGGCCAACATGGTAGCCCTGAGCCACTGAGATCTTCCAGACGCACACTTTGCTGGGCCTGTAGTCGTCCGGATAGTTGGGGGACTGGATCTGTCCGTTATCCCGCTTCACTTCCCCACCGCAGATGGCTGGAAGCAACATGTCAGCAAACGTCATCACCCCTCAGAACGTGTTCACTATTGTGACACACGTCATCACCCCTCAGAACGTGTTCACTATTGTGACTCACGTCATCACCCCCTCAGGACGTGTTCACTATTGTGACACACGTCATCACCCCTCAGGACGTGTTCACTATTGTGACACACGTCATCACCCCTCAGGACGTGTTCACTATTGTGACTCACGTCATCACCCCTCAGGACGTGTTCACTATTGTGACTCATGTCATCACCCCTCAGGACGTGTTCACTATTGTGACACACGTCATCACCCCTCAGGACGTGTTCACTATTGTGACTCGTGCCATGTGGATTAACGCTGATGTGGATTATCATCGCATTTGCGCGCACACACGCGCATGCACACACACACACACACACACATACACGTGCGCGCAGCATTATCAAAGCCTCTGCAAAGTAGAATCTGGAAACAATGGAGCGGAATGCGATATCTTGCCAACATCTGATGAATGCGGCTTAAAGCAGCTGACACGTCAGCCACAGAGGAGCCAAAGCATATTATTGGATTCCTGACCAGCTATCAGGCAGATTGCGGGCTGCGTTTCCGTCAGATGAAACCGCCGGGAAACAAGAGACTCACCTTCATACACGGCGGAGAATCCTTTCCCCACCCAGTTACTGCTGCTGCGGAACTCGATCCACAGCCGGCTGTCGGTGGAGATGATAGGCTCAGGCAGCTTGTCGCCACAGAAACGACCTGGGTCACAAACGCACCATCCCCATCACTTCATCTGCTGCGAGTTAACGGTTCGAACACATCTGTGATGCTCTGCGCTGCGCATGAGGAGTTCACGTGCTCACACACAAGGAACATACGCAGCCAATGATGCATTCCCCAAACATTTTTTTCACTGAAACAACTATACTATGAACAAACTATAGCTCTCTGAAAATAAAACCACACGCATTTTGAATGTTGTAACCCCTTGTATATGTTATGCAATGGACCGAACACTGTTTATATCTGTCTACAAAGTTGAACGATGTATGTTCTCATACTATGTGTTCTTATGTTAATTACACAAAATAGAAATGTTGTAGTGATTATTTTAAGATAGACTGTATGTTTAACAGCTATTTACCTAATGCCTTTGATTTGATTCAGCAAAGTAAATCAAGCGGTTTGACTGGTTGAAAGGTGTATGAATGGTTGGCAGCATTTCCATGTTATTCTGACCTTTGAGAGGGGCCTTCCTCCAGTATCCATCTCGGATTTCCACGTGGTCGTACCAACACAAGTGACTCCTGTACAGATCCATGGAAGTGAAGTTCAGAATGATCTTCAAAACCAAGAGAGCACGATTACTGACATGGCACAGGGATACAATGCACACACACACACGCACACGCACACACACACACACACGCACACGCACACACACACACAACAGTGAGATATTAACAATTACAATTAACAGATACTTTTATCCATAAAGGCTTACAATGAGTGCAATCAAATTTATTGATGTGCAGGTAGGGAACTGCTCAAGGTACATTCCCAGTCTACAGGGAATGTCGGGGGATCATGCCCATGACCTTTCAGGTGGGCGTCAACCACTCTGTACCCACCAGACTATTCTGCCCCACATAACTAGTTATAAACGCAGATACTGCACTGGTGTGAGCAGACAGTGGTATACCATCTAGCTAGTTATAAGAGGTGTCACAGTTGGCCAGATATTATCCAAGTAATGCATCATACCTTCTCCCCCGGTGTGACTGATATTCTCCAGATGCAGTGCATGTAGGCCGAGTATCCATTGGGGAAACCCGGGGAGGAGAAGTTCCCACTGCTATCCTGCAGACTGTCCCCACATCCTATCAACACACACACAAACACACGCACACCCCATGACCTAATGGCCTACCAATCACACTGCGTCTGAAAACAACCAGACAGACGGCATTGAACTTGAACCTCATTCTAGAAACAGACGCCCGACCAAGGAATTCAAGCCCTGAATGTGAAGTATAGGGCTGCTCTTATGTTCAAAAGCACATCTGCTGATGATAATATTTGCACCCCCGCCCCTCCCCTCCCCTCCATCCAGATGCAGCTCACACAAAGGAATGGAGTTCAACAGACATAATCTGAAAATAACCTACTTATATAATAATGTATTATGTGTGCACCGAATACGCTTAGCAGGATTCACACATGTGGGACATTTACATAAGAAAACAATAGAATAGATTGTCCATTTTGAGAAGCAGCCATACATGATCCCAACGTATCCTTTTGCAGGAGCACAGAAAACCTTCCCCCATAAACATTGCGCATGCACTGCTCCCCCTGAGGTCAGTGTGTACGAGTACATTGGGACTATAAACCCGGTCTAATAAAGCCGAACAGCAGAGGCCTGCCTATGATAATCTATTAACAAGCACCCTGCTAGTCTGAGGCCGTGACAAATGCTCCCTGGAATGCAGTGTGAATGAGAGAGCCATGGCTCTGTAAAGGATTTGTTCACCCCCCATCCCCAACACCACATGGAGACTTTGACCATCTCGTTCCCCACACTGTGAGCCACATCATCCGGTCTGCCTCACCAGCGAGAGATCGTCAAGGAGGCCGATTGTGCCACGGGCGTAGATACACGCTCCTAGAGATATTTCATGTAAAGAGTTAGATTTTCCACTCTGGCGGCTGGTCGGCTGCTGTTACCATCGCGGTGTTAATTCACTGAACACTGTGATCACTAGTGTGGCCCCAACGGCTTGGCTATCCTTGACTGACCTTCAGTAAATGCAAACATCAGAGCTATTCCACAGATGGGTACTTCTACTGTACATCTGTTACGACTATAAATTCTGTTTAAGTGCTTGTTACATCGTGTCCCCTCGTACATTGTTGTCAGCATAAACAAAGGCAGACGCTCGGACGAATGCCAAACTTGAATAACTCTTTACAAAAGTACCAACGGAGAGTTTACATTACATTCTACACTGTGCATTTATTCTCAACAACCATTTAAGCTTTTGTCTCTAGGAGACCAGCTGTTCCTTTGCGTATATCTGGGAAAGAATGATGACAAACTTCCTGTCCCTGGGCAGTGTTTACTCTCCTTCTGGCTTGGGGAGTCTCAGAAACCGTAGCCAGGCAGCTCCACCACATCAATGGTCAATGCGTTGCTATTTTTTTGTTTTTTTTCCCCCCACACAATGTAAACTACATCTGGGAAAAGCACGATCGCTTCTTATGGTTTTCTCTGTCGGCGGTATGTGATGCATAAATGCAAAGATAGAAACACAAGTAAAGCCCTGTTGAAGTCAAAGTCATTTAGGTCTTACTGGAGCACTTGTAGAGTTTGCGTGCCTGTGCGATATCCCCCTTGCTCAGTCTGGTTCTCTGACCAATGGGTGGGCGTACTCCATTAACATCATAACGTGGCAGGATGGTGTCCAAGAAGATCCCTCTGAAATTCAGACGCAAAGACTGTTGATCATAGAACATAAAAACATTATTTGTATTATTGTATGTATCATTTGTCCAATTACACGCACACATGCCTCACCAAGCCAGTCATTGTTTGTGTCAATGTTCTTATAGCAGTTAAATAAACGTGGGTCTGATTATCTGATACAATCCTATTTCTCTATATGCACAATACTCCTAGAAATATCTAATGCGTGCATAGACACACACACACACACACACACTTGGGGGGAAGGGGAGATTGCCACTTGTGGATTCTCACTTTTACTTTGACAAAACAGCAAATTAGAACAATATGTAAATCCTCAAAAAACTTCCGAGAGGTTTTTAGAATGCTGTCAAAAAACATATTAAGGTAAATATTCAGAATATATAATTTCCTAACTTGTAAATTCAGCTATACATTATGCCAATTAGAATTGGCATAATGTCCCATGATAAACTCTAATACTATTGACACAATATAGTGGGTCAGAGCTTAATGTTGATATCTCTTTTCACACTGTGTGCCTCACTGATGGAGGAAGATCCAAGCCCTTTTCTAGAAATACTGTGAGGGAAACGGATAATGTTGTTTGTGAAGTTTTAGAAGGAAACAACAGCTACATTAATTATAAACTCAAAGCCTAAAATAAGCCCCTAAAACAAGAAATAAATAAAGAGAAAGAGAAAACAGAAAACTGCTCAACTGAGGCATGCAATACGCCTTAAAAGCTGAATAACTAGCCAACAGCTATCGGTGAATACAGAAGGAACTTTTTCACACTACTTTCTCACTTGACACTTTAGCTTGTTTTTCATCTCCCACTTTCTCCAGGCATCAGTGAGCCGTGGCCTGGCTCCCTGGCCGTTCCCATGGTGACATGGCTATCAACGGCAGGCATGAACAAACAGCATCCAGAGCTAACAATTTAGACTGCCTGCTTGTCTGTCTGTGCGTCTGTCTGCTTGCTTCCAGGAGTCCGTATGCTGGCTGGCGGTGAACACCACCGCTTTAGTTGGTGTCAGAGCGGACAAAGGGCACACTGGCAGGTCTTTATTTGGTTTGGCGCTGCTCCACGCACCGGGCCTGAAAAATGTCTCCAGAGTCGGGGGGCAGGCAAAGCTGTGGGTCGAGTAGCACACCCCAGACAAAAAGCATGGGGATCATGCATTGCTTGTCCCCAGGAGACACCTCAAAACATGAGGACAAGCCATGAAATCTTCCCAACAACACAATGAGCAGAGGCCCTGGCTTCCCACAGTGATTTACAGTGGAACACTGAGCAAACACACTAGCTAATAATGTCCCAACGCCGACATTGGTACAGGTAAAATACACCAGCACAAAAAATGTCTACAACTATTAAACCCCTCGGAATGACTTGTGAAAGGCTAAAACCTTGTCTCCTAATATATTAATCAGAAGCACTACTGCCCAACAAGCCTGCCAGTGTACTCTAAACACCATTATTGATCAGGGGAAAACAAACGTCCAAGAAGGAAGGAAGGAATTAATAGAAACAGGGAGGGAAACCAAACCTGAGGGGATTAACCACCATAGGCCATGTTGAGGCGTTGAGCTCAAGAGGTGAATATAAATGAAACAAATAATGATGAAAGCAGTCAAATATGGAGCAAATTCTTGACATACAGTCTCGATGCACAAGACGCGGGCAACTGTACAGACAGGCATCTCTGTACAGTTGCCCGCGTCCAGCCAAAGCTGTCTCGTAGAAAAAGATTCTCTCTCTGCTTCCCAGAATGTGGTTGACACAAACACACAGGAGTGGATGTGGAATAGAGGCCCATACACAGAGAGCAAGAGAAGGCATAGCAGAGCGCTATGAAAAAGAAACCAACCAACAGCTGGTTCTCATATCGCAATGAAGTAGTAATGATCATGGTCTGTGCCCTGAGCTCCCATCACAGTCAGGGCACAGACCATCAAAGTCATTTTGGTTTGTCCAGGATGCTGCTCCTCTTATTTGCTTTTAGAAATGTAGACAATTTCATACGAGAGCGAGTGCTCATATTCAGTACACAGGACAGAGTGTGATATTGTGTTTATTTTCAATTTGACAAGCACCATTTATTTGCAAATAAATGTAATAAGTGACTTTTGTTTCTTTAATTAATCATTTATTTGGCTACGCCAACACAAATAGTTCTGCAACTGGACTAGAACTTGACTGGAACTGGACTGTTGCCAAGCAACACATACTTTTCCTGCACACTAGCTTGCTTGTGTAGGTCTACAAGTTACCGAACGCCAGCTACTTTGTATCATATACATTGTTGGGTCTACTAATTCTGATACTCCCTAGGGAGGCTCAGCCGAGAAGCTTGTAAGGCTTCTCAGATATCCGTAGGTTGCAGCTTCAGAAGTAATTAACAACACCAAATAAGTTCAGAACCCCAAGCCCCCCTGAGAGAGTCTCTGCCAAGAAGGTTGGAAGGCTTCTTGGTATCTAAGGTCGTGACTTAGAAGTAGTAATGAAGTCAATAACACCATGAAGCAGCCAGGTCCGTTTAAGAGAGCGCTGACAATACATGAAAAATCACAGCATATATAGGGCTGACTGTCCCAAAACAGGGCAGTGGCATGGTGTCACACAATCTATCTATTTGAGAACAGAACCTTCTGAGGTGCTGGTCAGTTACAATGGAATTCATTACCTTCGTCCAGAGACCATCTGCAAGGTCGTCTGGTGTTGCTAAGCAATGGTCTACTTCTGTTCTCCTAATAGTCAGATGCTGTCTGTTCTAGGTACAGAAATGTATAATTAGCAGTTCTTACTATTATTATAACGGTGACATGCTCTTAACATAATATGTGACATGAGAATATTAAAAGAATAACTGAATATTAAAAGAATAAATGATATTTTCAGTTTTCCCCAACATACATTTATCTGTATATTTCCATTTATTGTGCAACCAGTGAAACAAGTCGATTTGGTGTGTTTTCAATGATGAGTTAACAGCTTGATCAAACAGTAAACTGCTCAGGAGGTTGCCATGACATTATGCCTACGACGGTGGAATTTTCTGTCAAAATGCCAGAAAATATTATTTGTTGTCACTTTTGCTGTGTCTGTAGACTGGGTTTACACAATTTTACAGATGACTAATACATTACGTCTGAGTCAACAGTGCTCAAGATGTTTATTCTGGCTGTGTGGTCATCTGGCTCATAAGACGCACTCGAAATTAGGAATGAGAACCGCTGACTGGCGATCTGACGAGCATTTGTCACGCAGCTGGTCTAACCCTCGTGGTTTAACACTGGGACATCATCTGAGCAGGTGCCACAGTGACTACATCCACAGGGAGACCAAATACATAGCTGAAATCCTGGTAGACTAAAGTGTTAATACATTCACTGCTCTACTTTTTACTTAAGAGCAAGAAGACAGCTAGTAATCCTGATAGGTATACTGCAATGTCCACATCAACCATTTAGTTGATGATTTGTTAGTTATTTACTTTGTGTGCAAAGTTTAAAGCACACAGCCCAAATCCCAGTTGGAACGGTTTCAGGCTTGTTGCCTGACCCCTGACTGTCAGAACTAGAAACTGGGCAGAACATTCACCTGTACTGTTGTAGGGCTATGGGGAAAATACATTTTTCCATTTCTCCATTCCTGAAACTAGGCGAGAATGACGGTTTAGCCTAAATTATTGCATAGGGCCTATTGAAGAATCATGGAATGCATTACAACACCCGGGAACTCTAGGAACTACAGTCCTTGTAGCAAACATCTAAGAAATACAAACTCTACACATCTGAGTTTCTGAATCATGTTGCCAACGATCAAAGGCTTTCAAAGGGTCTTTTGGAGTATAATGAGGCAGCTCATGGTGTGAGACGGCAACATTTACAAGGAGCTACCAAGACCTATGAAACAGGCTGGCAGTTAGTCTGCTGTGATGCAGCAGGGCCAGTGATTCTGGGCTAGCTAAACCCAGAGTGAGGAGTCATTTAACTGGAGCTGCTTTTGCTACACTAGACCAGCAGGATAAACTGTGCCTTAATTGGAACAGTGTGTGGCAAGCAGCTAGCTCATCGGATAGTGGAGCCTCAAAATAGTTCCCGGAAGTTAGCCTAAATATTAAAAGTACCCTATGAATTTTATTTTAAATGTAAATCGACTACTTGACTACTACTAAAATTAAGTTATATAATGCTTTGGTAATTAGGAGTAGTCAATTCATATATATATATATATATATATATATTCATTCAAATTGCCCACAAAACACGTTTTTGCAATTGTTTTTGCCTCTCCATGAACCATGTGACCTTTAAAAATGTTAAACTGTTGGCGTAATTCTCTCTTTCCATCTACATCTTCTACATATACCAACAGAACAAGCCTGTTCTTTGAACACACACACACACACACACACACACAACCATATGGTTAGCTCTACTTATTATGGCGATACTGCAAAAGGCAGTTTGGCTGCGAAGTGAAGCAAAAATTGAAAGCCACAATTCACATAGGTTAAACTGGACAGATATCTGATCCTTTTTCCTGGACCCACAGTGGAAATGCTAAATGAAACCAGATAAGTAATATTTCTTGACATATGTTACTTAAGACATTCAGTATTATTTCTGAATGACCTCTATGATTCCACCACAGGGAACTAAATCCTGTCCATATATGAGAAACATCAGTAAATAGCACTCATCTAAATGTATCTTATCATCGCTCAAAGATTTCAAGAATTTTGTATCCTGCAAAACAATTTAGATAATGAGTACATTTCAAAACAGTCATATTTTAAAAAGGATGTTTTTATGGGGAGGTACTGAAATATTTATATTGACATTTTACAAGGAATCATCCCATATCTCCATGTATCATTAATTTGTGCTTTTAGAGCATTGTGCACCAATATGTCATGGAAATGACACAAGAGCTGCTCACACCATCAGATAGCTTTCTACGAAATGAGCTTGAAGGAATTAATCCAACCTATAATGTATCTTTCTATCTATTTAATATTTTTTTCTCTAGCTGAAAAAGATGTCTCTTTATATTTCTGTAAATAGTATTATTAAATAAATTAACACAGACATATTGCACATTTGTGTGGGTACTGAACATTTTTGAAAATGTAAATGAGACACAATGAATGTATAAGTTACAACTGAATGGAAAACAGCTCAGTGTGTCCAGAACAAAGGGTAGAGACTAGTTTTCATAGCTTATCTGTTGTGTAAGGAGGGAAACTTGGCATGGCTCCTACCTGGAGAATGTATTCCTGGCATAGTGCATGATACTGTCAAAGTCATAGACCTCTCCCAGAGAATCCACCTCCCCTGGTTCCATCTTCAGAAAATTATACTCCTGTCCTGTGAAAGAAAGAAAAAAAAGAAGATTCACAAATACGAAGCTAACGATACTGTGAAACAGCCAAATGTGAAAACTCTTGCTGTAGTAATGCTGGTGTAGTTTAGCATTGTGAAATGTATTGCTTGTTACTGTTTAAACCGCCCTTTCATACATGTAGCACACAACTGTAGATTGTCAGATACCTACTATAAATATTCTGTTTGGTTTAGGTGAGGGGCAACACTTGTGTAGTGTGCACAGGAAGCAGGAAATTAAGTACTGAAGGAAAGTTTTTGTTTTCGGCACAAATTTTTTGTTTTCGGCACAGATGGTGGACCAGGCTACCAACTCATCAAAATAAATATTCATGAGCTGAAATCAAGCAGGATCCTCCGGTACTAAGAAATTAATCCAACATGAGGTGCCAAATTCTACAGTACCTTGAACGGCTACACGAGTCTGGTAACTTTAAAGAAATGTGTTCACAACCTGGTTCAAAGGGTTTTGGTATCTATAGCTATTATCCCAGTTCATGACAACTGTATGGGGTGTGATATTTATATTAAGCATTATATTTATTATATTTATATTAAGCCATATATTAAACCCCATTACTATGACTAGCCCAGAAGTACAGGCGGAGTCAGGTAGTGCAAAGATGGTGTCGGCCAAAACCAGCACAGCTTAAGCTTTCCACCAGTTCTTCAGAGTGAGTGAGCATGGCTTATCCATTGATCCTATACAGTATATGGTAGACATCAATACACGCCCCCTCGCTCACTGGGAAACCTCCAGACAATGACCTGGTATATTCACACATAGTACATTACCCAGACTTTATATTAGGGGTAAATCCATGCCAACTGATTAGGACATTTGCGTTCTCACTTTAAGCCCCTACGGGTAAGATCAAGGAAGGTTCTGGACACCAGAGCATGTCTGAAAGAGGCATTAGATTCATACAGTGTTTTATTAAGATTACCTGGTTGAATATTGTCTCTAATGATGCTGACATGCTCATCTCTATCAGGGCGGGTGTGTTCGTGCCAGAATCCAATCACGTGCCCCAACTCATGCACCACAATGCCAAACTTGTCACAGTTCTTCCCAATGGATATGGCCTGAGGGCCCCCACCCCTGCGACCCACATAGGAACAGCACCTGTGACCCACACACAAACACACACAAATGAATACAACCACAAAAAACATCATATATCCTAAAGGCAGGGTCAGTAATTCTCGAGAACGCTTGCTAACTTTGAGCTAATATAAAAACAAAATCCCTCCGCAGAGCGTCCTAAACATTGGAATGCATTGTGGAGCAAAACGTAGTTTGTTGTTGTGAGCGGTGTTCGCCACTTTGTTAATGTTCCTATTCATGGATTCAGGGCTGTACAGTGTAGAAGTCCATCCATCCATCCATCCATCTTCATCCGCTTATCCGGAGTCAGGTCGCGGGGGCAGCAGCTCCTGTAGGGGCCAGCAAACTTCCTTTTCCTGAGCCACATTAGCAAGCTCTGACTGAGAGATCTCGAGGCGTTCCCAGGCCAGTGGGTCTTCCCCGAGGCCTCCTCCCAGCTGGACGTGCCTGGAAAACCTCCCAAGGGAGGCGCCCAAAGGCATCCTTACCAGATGCCCCTTCGGTCATGACCCTTCATGACCACAGGTGAGGGTAGGAACGGAAATTGCCCGGTAGATCAAGAGCTTTGCCTTCCGGCTCCACTCTCCTTTCAAAAAGCATTGTGTGGTTTCAAACAGGGGCTTCACACTATCTCAACAGGCCTGTAGCGCTCTACTGCCGTGCCAGAGGAGGCGATCGGCAGTGACAGTCTTTAACTTGTGTGTCAGTGCAGAGCGGCGGTGGAAGCTGGCTGGCTGTGGTCCTCCATCTCAGTGTGATGTGAAAGGTTTCGTGAGACAAGTCTGGCGGATGGGCGGGCACGCACGCACACACAGTCATACACGCATATACACACACACACACACACGCACACACACCCACACACCCACACACACACACACACGCGCGCACACAGACACGCACACACACACGCATACACACACAGGCATACACACGCACACACCACCCCTGTGGGCCAGCCAGCCGCTCTCTAATTACTATGAGCCCAGTGAGCCTCTCCTGAGACACGCCTTGAACTTTGTACAGGACAGTTTGGGCCCTGCTCAATATGCAGCAAAAGCCAGGCATCGCCACTGCTAACCGCTGCTGCCTGCGTGGATAATGTCATCCCTGTTACCCTGGCCAGCGAGGAGGCCAGGGTAAAAATGGCAACCAACATATGGAAAAATACATAAATAAATAAATAAATTAAGTTGCATGCGCTGGTTAATGTTACTCAAAATAAATGGTGTACATCATCACACGATATATATATTTCATTCTAACGGCTGAAGACGTAATACTCCGCTAGACATATTTTAGGTCAGGACAGTAGGAGCACTGTCCAAGTATATGCTCCACCCATGCAGCAAACCGGCTGAATCAACTGAACGCAAGCTCACGGTGAGCTAGGATGAAATAAGCGAGGGGTTCAATTATCTGGTTTAGTGCAATGCTGCAGCACACGCACGGTTAGTACTTTGTGAAGATGCCGTTTTTCCACCCCAGCCACTGAGATACAGTGTTCACAGCGCTGGCATCCCTTTCTCCTCATTGTAATTCTAAAAAGGTTGCACGGCTGTGTGTTCGCATCAGCAAGGAGAGCTTGGCACGTCCTTAATGTCAAGTGCTACAACTTGGTCATATGTCAACTTTCAACAAAAGACCACCGTGCTTGAGACAGGTCTACAACAGTCCCTTAGAATCTACGGGAGAGGCTCTTTTTAGGGCCTCACCAGCTGGATAGAGGAACTGGGTGGACGCAGAACCCTTATCAAGAGGAATGGGCAACAAAAAGGCGAAAAGTCAACGAAAGCTGGTAGGAAGTGGATGTGCCGCTTGTGTGTGCCACATGCGATGCAACCACGAGGAAACAGGAAACATTCTGGCTCACTGAATGTTCTCAGGGACTGTCGAAGGTTGGACGAATAGCTCAGAGAGACACAAATAGAAACTAGAGAATATGAGGAGACCGCTTAGGTGGAAAGGAAAGGAACCTGTGGTCGGCAGCCTCCGGGGTCAATAGCAGCTGACTAAGTCTGCTATGTTTGTGCAAGACGCCAGAAGAAACCCCCCCCCCCCCCCCCACCCGCGGACTTACCCGCACGGTCGGTAGGTGAAGACAATGTAGCTCTCCTCCTGTGTCCTTTCAATGAAGGTCACACAGGTGTGCTTCTCCCAGTGACGCATAGCCTGGCGGAATATAGCCCGCTGGCTGCCTGAATCAGACCACACGATGAGTGAGTTACTTTAGTGTGAGCGGACATACTCCCACACACAGTAGAGACATCTGAAGGAATGCATAGATTAGATTATCAAAGTTTGTACCCTTTTTCACTATTTAGACACGGACAACATCTAATGTAGCAGTTTGGTTGTGGTGTCCTTTTAGGGTGAACCCAGGCCTAGTATGTGCTGGGTTTTCAACCTGCATCCAGAATCCACAAAATAGGACTATCATGAAAGACCTACACATTTGGGAAACATCACTCCGTACGGTATGTGGCACTGTGTTCTTACGATGCTGTGCACGCTTGCTTCGCGGCTGATTATTATTCCACCACATGTTGCTAAATAACATGGGCAGCGTGCCAATGCAATATATTCCCCCCACATATGGCACACATCTCAGTATGTAAAGGGGGTGCACATAAAAATGTTAGGCCAAAGGATGCCGTGACTACAAAAGATTGAGAAACGCTGAAGTCAACATACTGTGATAAAACAGTAGGTTAGTAGATGTTTTGTGCTTACCACTGAAGTTGCCACTGATAACATAGGGAATGACGCCCTCTGGCCACACCCTCTCAGGTCTGGAGGTCGCAGCCCTTTTCCTGCGACGGGTACCCTGCCAATTTCGGCTACTGTGATTGGTTGAAGAACCTGTCAAGTTACAGCATCAAAGAATTAAATGACATAAAGCAGTAAAAAATATATATAATACAGAAACTAAATAGATTCAAGCCACCGCAAACAAGACGCTTTAGTGATGTGGTGAAAGATTAAGCGATCTCTGTTTAGATTAAGAGTCCTGCTTTTGTCCGTGCATGTTTCTACTTGGGTCAACTCACCCACGTGTCATCAATCAACCACACAACCATTACTTTAATACCTACATCAGCTGTGTTTAGCCAATATAATTTAGTTTATACAAAATATGACAGTACACCACATTGTAAAAAAGTCTAAATCTGTCTGTAGTGGCTTTACAATAACGGCAAAACAAAAACAGTTAACACTGTAAATACTACAGTATCTGTAAACATGTTAAATTACAGCTCAATGCTGAGCACAATAGAGTCTTGACATAGTGTGGGAACATCAAATAAGGACACAGCTACGTCTTAAGGCAGTTTAATCATGGATATTGAGTGGATTTGTCAATGTATTGAAATACATTTAGTCTGTTGAACAAAGAGGAGCTGGGATGATAATAAAAGCTATTTGTTAGATGGATAGAGCAAAAGAGCATGTGCTGTCATGCTACCCTACAATTTATGACAGCATGAAACAGCAGAAAACTAAACCAACCCTCTGACTGACTGATGTTTGTCTATTCATTTAAAATACCTACACAAGGAAAGCTAGCAATGTGGGTCGCTGTGATATGACTGTAGTGTTGTTGGTTGGCATTCAAATTTAGAGAGCTTGGTTCTGGTTCTAACAGGTGCAACTGCCAACCCTGTTCTGGAGAGGATCCATCCCCTAGCTCTTTTTAATGAAACAAGACACATTTTACTGGCAGATAGTAAAAAGCCCTCAAAAAGAAAAAACGGTCTTAAAATCTAATGGAAAATTATTTACATGCATTAACATTATATATATACTGTATTTATAATGTGTATTTTTCAGTGTACGTCAATTATCAAACATTGTTTGAGTACGATAAACTAAAATATTTAATACAGTTCTCTTTATACAGTAGTTTAGTGATCTATCATCTTTGGATACCTGTGTCTGTGTGATTAATGGTCTGGATAGTTCCCTGGGCCAGATCGATTATCCGGTCCACCTTAAACATGCGTAAGTCCTCCTCATCCAGGGCAATGTCTCCCAGAAAGGCAGCTGAAAGACACAAACACAGATAGCACACGCCATCTCAAAGCACTCCGCAAAACACCTTAGAGCAGGATCTGCTATGCTTTCTCCAGCAGGCGTGGTATTTGTTTGGGTAACGGTGTGCGTTTATGCAACTTAACTGACACTCGAGCGTAAGAATTCAGTGGAAGGCAATGCATTTATTGTGGGTCAAGCAATTGTGCATCACACGCATGTCGAACTGAAACTTCAGTTAAGTGTTCCTCAATCAATTAAGTTCAATGTCAGATATCCTGTCATTTTTGTACGGTTTGGACAGTTAATGAAAGCTATCAGATCTTATATAAGGGCCGACAGTCTCACTGGGCTATATATGGGGCACCTTGGACAACTAATAGCTATTTAATGAGGCCAAGGACGAGGAAAATAACCAAATAGTCTTCGTTTATGAGGAGTGTGCTTTATTAGATTCTTTGCTAAATGCCCCATTTCTGTGGCAGCAGAGCTCTCTCTCTCTCGCACACACACACACACACACATACACACACAAGACAAGGCGCTCTGTTTAACAAGCTTCCAACATCAGCACGTTTCCAGGATTTACAGCCTGTCTTGTATGTCTGAGTGGGGTGCGGTTGAGGGGGGTATAGGGCTGGCATGGGTCAGAGAGAGAGAGAGGTGTGGAACTGTGATCCAGTCTGAGGAGGAGGAGGAGGAGGAGGAGAGGAAAACAGGAAGCAGGGAAGAGGGGAGGCCAGCATGACCTCCCCTCTCACACTGTACCCTGTGGCCTTGAATAGGAACCGCATACGGAGCACGGAGAGAAAATGACTGCTCTCTCGGAATAAGCAGTACTGTGTGTGTGTGTGTGGTACGGGGAAATACCCCTTAGGGTCAGGAAGCCTGGAGACCAGTAAACTGCAGACATGATGGGAGTTTAGTGAGTCTCTCAGTGTAGATGCTGTACTGCACCAACAGACAAAACTAGCTTATTATGAAGTGGACTAAGAACCAATTAAATTGAAAGGCTTCAAATGCATTAAGAACACATGAAGAAACCGACAGCAAGAAACTGGATGGTTTCTTTTGTACTTTATCTTACAAATGCAACTAAACCACCTTTCCTCTGGCACATCTGTCCAGAAGCAAGAGAGAGGAGAGACAGAGCACAAAAGAAGAGAGATAAGACACTCCTCTTGTCCTCCATGAACGCAGGAGAGTGATTGAAACAATCTGGAGCAGGCTGCCGTGGAACACAAATCCCTGGTCTGCCTCCCTGCAGATTACAGAGGTGCTTGCTCAGAGAGTCTGGGCTTGGTGGTGACAGCAATAAGAAACAGTGGAGATCACTGCCTATACAAGATGGGGCATGTAGAGAGGAGAGGCTTAAATTCCACAGAGGTCAAAGGGATCCTCTAATTTGCACTCACAAAAATACAAATTCACTCATGACCAAATCAGTGCAACACCAAACAGACCTAATCAGCGCTTGACTGGCTGTTCCTGCCAAAAACAGCAGAGATCTGTGCTAGGCGAGCTCCGCAAACCAGATACAGTATGCGATGGATAAGCATACGGCATCCTCGTTTATACCCAAGTTTGATTCCAGAGAGCTGTCTTAGTCGTTTTTAAGTCGGGATATAAAACAGCACATTGAGCGCAAACAGCTTTTCAAAACAGTTCCTGAGAGCTTTACACTCCATATACTATTTCTCTGCATCTTTCTTTGAAACACCAGCGAGTGTAAACGATTTTAGTGGACATTTGCACAGGTCATGATTAACCTGATACACTAATGTGTAGGGCTGCTCCCAACCCAGACAGGGGGTCCACCCTGGCTATGTCCCAATCATCCACAACCTTGCTGGAGACAGGCAGGGTAATCCAGCGTGTCATTGTTCCCAGACAACAGTGGATATAGACTGAAGTGAGCAAATGCGAGGCTCGGGCATTTGAGCATTAAGCACTCACTTCCCCCGGGCACACCAGTCGTCCTGGAGACGCTGTTGCAGATTTATGGAAAGGCTCATAGGGATTGGGAATTAATCCCCTTGTCTCCGTGCCTTTAATTATCCACAGATAGGGGGTTTTAGGAATCTTCTGCACACAGCAAGAGACCAAAGACAACACAGAAAAATCAATACGCTCATATACATTAGAATACTAAAAGGACTGTGTATAACACACACACGCACATACACACTCACTGAGTGTGCTGTGGAATAAAGAGTTGTGGTAGATGACAACAAATCACAGTAGAGAACAAAATTGAATCCAACCGAAGGATATTAATCTGTGGGCACAGTAGTCTTAATATGTACAGTAAACTCTATGAATTGTACAGTACAAATACATGTTTGGATCCATAGTAGGCAATTCAGTTCAGCATGGATCTTATTCAGAAAAGCACATCTCTGTGGTGAGACAAATGTCTCACACACACACACAATATATTTCTATCTCTGCATGTTCCATAACCGATAGCTACAAAGACAACATCCATGCATGCAGTTTTTAATAACTGTGTATGGGCAAACAAACTGGACACATGAAAGAAACCTTTGATGTAGGTTTTATTTTTGTTACAAAGAAACTCAACTCCTCCACCACTGAAGGAAATGCCTTTTTAGATAATGTTAATAATCCTAATCCCTCTCATTCCAGACTAGCCCCATCAATCAACCATCAGATTAAACATGAGATCTGAATCCAATTGAGTCTATTGATTAATGTAATGCCCTAGCCTAGCTAATAGTAGCTATGGCCTCTGCAGTGTCATCCTCATTGGCCGAGGCATTTATTTCTCCTTAAATCTTCTCTCTTTAAATAGAGCGCATCTGCCACTGAAACCGCGTGGAAACATCAATGCTAAGATTATAATGAGACGCAGACTACTATATTTAGAAGGCTAAGTCTTATGTGAGACTATATCTTAGTCCCCACGGTACTATAAAAAAAACGACCTGTGCTTTACTCATACAAGACAGTGTGCCAGAATGTAAGCCTGCATCACATGACAATGGCACCACCTTTTTCTGCTCATCTTTGCTTACGAACGCTGAATTTGAATTCCAATTGAAGCCAATAATAGTATGTTACGTTAAGGTGATCACCATCGGATGACAGTGTGTGAGCATCACTTTTGAGGGTACATTTGGTACCCTTCATAGTTTCCTTCCAGTGTTGGCTGTAATAGCCATTGTACCTCCAGCCACCAAATGAAGAACGTATGAAAACAAAGCTCGGGAAAAGTGGATACCTAAGTAAACACCGTCTAAAACACGATACCTCACTAAGGATTGAGAAAAATCACACAATTCACGCAGGCTGTCTTGTACATCCTTGCATAAGCAACACCAGCTGATGTGCTTCAGAAAACAGGTACCTTTATATTTCCTAACACTGCAATTTGAGCCTAAGGCGAGAGACAGGTCTTATCTGCTCATTTCACAAAGTAACTAAGGTATAATTAAGAGGAGGCTTCTGGTGCAGCCTGAAGCTGAAGACCCCAGGTACAAGGGATTGTTTTCCAATAAAAAAGAGCTGCAGTCTCGTCAGTCACAGCTAAGCTCCAGGCAGAGTTATAGCCATCACACTGGAATCTCAGGGTTATTGACTACATGGAAATGGCTTCAGCTGGAAAGGGCACACAGCAAGAGACTACCTCCCCTTTAACGCTTCACACTCCATCAAGCCCACTAACAGATTGGATCTCCCATCTCACCCACTGATTACAGATACACCCAAATGCCAGTCAGTTTCTCCCCCAATGACTCACCATCAGTTTTAGACTTCTTAAACACATAGTTGTCTTATAATTACTGCCCAATATTTATCTTTCCAATTGCGCTGCATTAAAAAGAAGCTTAAATGCTGAATTCATTGAATAGTTTTATCCACAATGTGTTTTTTTATAGTAGCCTATCAGAAATGACATGTAAAAAAATAAATACAAGTATAACTGGTTTGCTTCTCGTTATTGTAGCCTAATTTGGCATCCCTTGAGCCACTGAAATGAGCTCCCCCCAAAGCATTTGCTTTTACTTGGGCTCTGTCCGCATACTTGGTATTAATGCAATGCAAGATTAGCTATTACTTAGCAGTGACAACAAACATATTGTTCCAACTAATGCAACAGTTCGGGCCAATAGACTGGCTCCCTAATCACTTGAACCCTGTGGAGAGAGAAGAGGTAGGGGTTCTGTGATGTAAAAAGAAAAACAGTGTGGGCTGGGCTATATAGCTGCATTCCATAAGAAAAGGTCGGCTTAAGTGGTGCATTACAGGGACATTCAACAGACAGCCCCATCCCAGGTTTAATGCCGGACTGATGGATGCAGCTGTAGAACCTTCATCCGTCTTCAGAGAAACAAATAATTCCACCCAGAGACTCAGAACACAAACTGTAAAAACTAGCATGTCAATTATTTGAGTTCACCTTGCAAGGTGTGGTGCGGCTAGCCTGCCTTCCAATTTCAGCGGTGCATTTACTTGGCACTATGTGAATGACCTACGGTCTGTGTGAAGTGCTTTAGCCAGTCAGTGGAGAAACCCAGGGGCCAACGTAGACAAGAAAGACGCTTTGCATGAGAGAGGGTGGGAAGGGTG
>JAODUK010000024.1:3048180-3061175 GCA_027564635.1 Typhlichthys eigenmanni
GATATGTTGTATTATGCCTTAAGTTCATTGCAAGTCATAATTATTGTCACGCCAGGTTTATTTATTCACAGTGGAATGAATAAGAAATAATTAATATTAGAAATAGTTCTAAATTAGAGAACCCAGGCGCTGCTCACTGGATAGTTAGGAGGTGACCAGCGTTACACAAGCATTTGACATGCAAGCATTGTCCCTTTTCACCTCTCCTTCAATAACAATTGAGAGTGAGTTAACATTTTGGCCCACAAGGGGATTGCACCCTTGACCACTACTGTATACATTAGTTAAAAATACTGTAGAACCACTATACGAATCAAGTCAATATATTACTGTAAATTAGTTGTTAACTGTTCTACAGCCAAGACATCAGGAGGTAGCCTGTTTGTAAATGTAATATAGTATTCCAGACCTAATAACGCCATGAAATTTGTGACAAGTCCATACATGTGTGCACTGCACATAGCTCCTGTTAGTGAGGATAATGGTTGGGTATGGTACTAGTCACATTAGAACCCATACCGGTAGGAATACCTGGAATTTTGTGCCCAACTTAAATTGTCAAATGTAATTTCAGTTATAGAACCCTGCATTACAAACTAGAAGCATATGGGCGTGACAATACAAAAAGCCATACCATCTCAAAAAATATAAAAGCTTGAGAAAAACACATTCAAGAAGAGCAGTTCCTCAAAGAGAACTGTACTGTATATGTTTCAGGTGTTGTCTCAACTCAACATAAGCCAAGTGTCACGACTGCACAAGGTGAGGACCCAAACGCGAGACACGTCGATTACGTGAAACAAGGTTTATTCAAAAAAGGATACAAAATGTAAACAGGCAAGAACACATGCAAGAACACGGGAAGTAACGCGACATCGATATGCACATAAGCAATGACTGACACAGGCTAAATACACAAGACAGGTAGACAGACCATTGGCTCACAACAACGAGGAACAGGTGCAGCACATCAGACATGATTACACAGACACAAGTGGAAGTAACGAGACTGGCCACACAGGGCAGGGAGTGACGGGCAAACAGGCTTAACATACAAGGTAAACACATGAAGTGACGAACTAGCACAGGACTGGGATCACGAGACATTACACTAAGGCTGTACAGAAAAGTGACAATAACATGTTCTGAGTGCAACAGTGAGAAACATCTAAACGAGCAAAATGGTAGTCAATTACTACAATTACTACAACATTAAGAAGACAAATGTTCCCAGTAATGGTGAAGTAGTCAAGTACTTAATATGATTGTCCCTAAATTATGTGCTTTTTTACTGGGCTGATATAAGATATCTTTTAGGTCTATGCTTCAGGTGACATGCAGAAAATGCTTTATTTGTTGTAAAAGGACCATAGAGGTTCTTTGTTTTCCTTGGTACGAAGTAATGACCATGTATAAAGTGTGATGAACTACAGAATTACAGAAATGAACTCCACAATAGGCGCAATAGCCTAATTGAGAGCCAAGGAATGCGGAGGTCTGAGAATTCACAAATCACAGTATGATTTTATAAGATATGTTATGGACAATGTATGGATTTGAAGTCACCTGCTACACAGACAGTCATATTGTGCTTTGATACATTCATAATGTCTCTAGAAGATTGTATGTGTACAGTTCAATCTGGTGCACTTGCAATAGCATTCTGTGCAGATTATGCCAGAAGGCCAACTCAAGCCCTCTACAACAAACTTTATAACTTGTATGTGTAATATGTATGCTCATGTTTTAGTCAAATGTATTTATATTATGCTTCTTTGTATTTGTAATGTAAGATGTCCTTCAGTGTCTTGAAAGGCATCCTTAAATAAAATGTATTATTATTATTATTATTATTATTATTATTATTATTATTATTCTCTTTTATCTGGTTCTCTGGTCTATATTTCTAAACTACACAGCATTCAGACACAGAAGCAGATTTAAGACTTTTCATATTTCATTGTGTCCTGTGAATTATATATTACATGTATATCTTATGATTTGTGTAAGCACATCTTTTCTATATTTAAGTTTATTATGGAGGATGAACTCTTTGGCATCGAGTTAAATAAATAAATAAATACAGGGACAGGAATTGATTTGATTGTTGATTTCCAGACACGTCAGCATATTTTAGATGGTAACAATATAAATGTGACGTTGTCTACCATAAACTAACTTTCTATTTACTACCAACCAATATCTTAAACAGATTGACCTGCATGGTATATAATAACACAAATGATATATAATGTACCTCAGATACACTGTTTACAGTGTATTGTGCACTACATACGCATTATTGTGTCACATGCTGCAGTTGTATTTACTTGTACTGTAGCCCTCAGCAGTCACTCTCCTGAACACTGTATAGACTGCATTGGCCATTGAATCTATAAGTGTTACATAGCAATATGTTATCTCTTCTTTACCACAAATAGAATGGAATATCAACATGCAAATTCCTGTCGCAACATATTTCACTCAGAAATTAGATTTGCAAAAATCTTCAGGAAGACTAATGTGTTTTTGAATTTATTAGCATTAGTACTTAATGGTCTTGCATATTATTGCCGTTTGCTGTTCTGCCAAAATGAATTTAGGCTAATAATGACATATTTCATTACAACCTACTTAAACCACATGCATTCTCTTTTGTGCACTCACCACAATCAACAGCGTACTGGCAGAAAAGAAACACAATCTATCATATTGTGACTTATGAGGTTAAAACCAGCCTGAGACAATATGCCATTACAGAAGGTAAACCTTGTGGAATCAAACATCAGATGGCTGAATAGGCTGCAGTTGACTTGAACATCAGCCTAGGATATACGCCACTAACGAAAGCCTTGTGTACAAAACTGATCCCAGCTGCCAGTTATAAGACAACTGGGTTTACTGAGTAAATAACCTTTACTTGTAAATCGCAACAACCGCCTGTGCATCGTGAAAGTGAGCCCGACATGGGTAGCGTCTTTTCAAGTGTGCGCATGCGTATATCAATGTCCACTTATACAAACCATCTTGACACATGCTTTACAGATTGAAGGCCTTATCAACATTCTCTTCTGTTAGCGTTATAGGCTAGTATCTGTAAATGAGAATTCATTTTCATATGCCAAAATCATGTCTGGAGAATTCTCTTCTTTTTCCCCCAAATATATTTGTATGTAAATGAAATTGTAATGCATTAATATAAAAAGCAAATTCATTAGTGTTACTGTACGTGCTTTTCTATTGCATGATGTGTGGGTGGGTTATGCTGGCAACCAAGTAACTGGACATGTGTTTTAAAATCACAAATAAACAAAAACCTTTCTTAATATGAAAATAAATAAATACAATTTAAGTACCTTCCAAAATAATAAGTGGTATTGAACTATTGTTAAACCCTCAAGTATATAGATTCCAGATCCATGGTTTTCAGGGCTTTTCGTCTTTTCATTTGGATTTGATACCATTATAAATTAAGAATGCATACTACCATCTTTAATTAGATTTGTATTATATGTTGACAAATATATTTTTGAGAATTGAATATCAGTTGACCCCATATCTTTCCTTTACTACTGTAGCTGCACGTTCTCTGTGCATGCTGGAAACATAGCTGGTGTTTCTACACAGCATACCAACAAGCTTCATACCAGAATGACTTACCTACAGTAAATGTTCTAGTTCATTAGTGGCTAAATTATCAATTTAATCGCAAATGTCTGGATTTCAGACCATTTTGAACTGGATGTCCATTTATTTATTTTTTTACCTTTTACCAGCCTACTTGTTTTATGTTGAAGAAGTCCCAAAGTCATAGCTTTAAACAGACCAGGTATGTGTGTGTGTGTGTGTGTGTACATTATATTGTTTTAACTGCTAAATAGATAGTTTGAAAGAACAAATGATGTTTCAGTCCAATTACAGTGACATGTGGAAGACTGGTTTCATTGCTGCATGCCGCTCTCAAAACATAGACATACTGTGTAATGTACCTTTGTTCATTTCAGAGAAAATGTCAGAAAGGGATATTTAATGGAGCCAGTGGGCTTCCTCTATTCTACACTGAACAATAGTGATAATCAACATCCACCATCACATAGATGTGAGCCATTAGAAAGCTGTCTGGAACCCTTGACTCACTGAATATAGAATATCTAGTATGTACACACTGTCCCAGATACAATAATGTTGCAGTATTTTCTATTATTTCAAATTTACAATATAATATAGGTTATATATAAATATATTTATGTGCATGAATAAATGTGTTTACACACCCCAGTATTTGCATTTCGTGTATATGGGGTTTCTAACCATTAGAGAATGTTATCTCTAAATTTGAGCATCTGTTAAAATAAAAATCATAACAAATAATAATGTGTTTATGCATGACACAGATTGGCGACACGCACCCCTCCAGCATTCAGTTAATTAGCAGTGTTTTGGAGAATGAGCTGAGCAAAGCTAGCTACATTTGTGCTTATTAACCAACAGTCTGTTTAGTGAACAGTGTCTTACCATCACATCGCAGCAGTGGCGATGTGATGCTCAGGACTCCAAAGGAATAACCATTTCCCAGCAGTCAGAATGATTGTTTATTGACCACGGTCATGTCTGGGCAGATCTCCTGGTCATCACAACAATGCCTCTATGGAGCCTTGTGTTTGGAGACTGCATGGGGTATCAGAGAGGCTCCATATATGCTTTCCATTGTCACAGGGAGTAAATTGTCTCAAGTGTTCATCAGCTTGATCTCAGGAGTTGATAGATTTGGTATACGGATGGGCAGACGACCTTGATTAGTGAGCCACCATATGTATAGATCATTTTCAGCTTGAACAAAGGCATTAGCTTTTGCCAGTAACTGTACCAAGTTAACTGATTTCTGCAATTATAATGGTAAGGAAGGCTTACACTTTAAATGACCTTTTCTCAACTAGCGCTATTGTACCTGTCACCACAGACGGATGACTATAGGTTACTGGTTTTTATTCATTTGGCTCTTACTCCAAAGTCTCACCAGAATTCTACAAAGGTCTCAGAGCCACAGGGCATAACTGGGTTTGGTGTTATCAATTATCTATGGCTTACAGTACTAAAGAGTAAGATCTGTTGGGGTTGGGTTGTGTAAGGAATCCTATAGGCTGGAAAATTGGGGATCAGCTATGTTTACCACCACAATTATGGTTTCCAGAAATATTATAAAATGAATTGATCAAGAAAACAAGGTTTTCATAGCTGTGTATATTATGGCCTATAATCGTTACACAGCTGTTATTATTTCAAAGCAGATAAGAAAGTCCCTCTTTAACACCTCTTTTATGGCTGTAGCACAACATGGAAGCGAAAAACAGTGTCATTTTCTACACCTAAAAGGAAGGCTGAGAGAGTGTTTAAAATGTGACTTGCTCCAAGTTCCTTCATCTAATGAGCATATGCCAATGTTTCAGGCCCAAAATGGTTCACTTTTGCTGACAAGAAGGCAAAACTGCTGCTGGCTGATGAGAAATGGGGCTTCATATAAAATTTTTCTTAGATTAATCCATACATCTAATTTTAAGATAATTTTTGACATGCTTATTCAATTCATAAAAGATAATAACAACCTTGCTTACGCATACAGCTGTGAAATATAAATCTCAAATTAGGCTAATGGGCTAACACCTGAACTGTGTATCAGGCAACTGAATGTGTAATGACTTGGTATCTAAAGAATATATAGAAACTTTTTCAAAATAATGACTTGCTGCGTATGTCAAAATAATCTAGTAGTCTAATAGTCTTATTTTGTGCTATTATATATTGTGAGATAGTCAATAACATTTTGTAGTATGTCAAATATTAACATTGTATCTAAAATATAATGATGAACCATTGGTGTACTGTACTGTATGTGTGAATGGGTGAATGCATGATTTAGGATACAGTTCTTTGAGTGGCCTGTGAGTTTGAAACATGCTGTGTAAAATACAGTCTACAATGATATTTACCATTTACTTAGCTTGCCCGGTAGGCTCCAGACTCCAGAGGCTTGATATTTCCTCCAAAACAAAACACATTTCACGATTTGTGAATATATGTCTAAAAATGTTTCTATTTTGGCATCTATGTGTCTACAAAGTTTGAGATACTAAGTAATTATTTTGAGATACCATGTCATTATTTTGAGATAGCTTATTATTTTAAGATAGCTACTATTATTTTGAGAAAATTTCATATTATTTTGAGATGCTAAGTCATTATTTTGAGGTAGTTTCTCTCTTCTTTTCAACACGTTTTAAAAGATTGGCTTCATACATAGAGTTGTATCTTCTATTGTGTGCCCCTGGAACATTATCTGACCTGCAACAGAGTCTCCTGGCAGGGAATTGCTTGGTGGTTGCCTGTGTGTATAGATTTACACTCTACTTATTACAATTTTGCCATGCTAGTGTTGAGTGATGTAAAGCTCTATAGGGGAATTGCCCATGAATAAACGAAATGCATTCATTTGTAAATTCGTATTTTTTTTCCCCCAGATTTTGACGACTTGCCTCATTTTACACCTTGCAACATCAACAGTCAGGATCAGAGGATTACAGAGATTCATAACAGCAACCCCACTGCACATGTGCAAGCAATAAAAATATAACCACAGGACATGTCTGTGAAACAATCAAGTTATTCGATTAGACATACGTTTTAACAAATTATCATGAGACAATAATGGCAGTGGGGAAAAAAACAAGTACTATCGTGTAATATTTAAATCAATTTGTAGGTGGTCGTATAGAACAGACGTAGATTATTGTTGACATAATCACCTGTTGATTGCTTCGGTCACATTACAGTATCAAAGCAACACAGGTGTGAATTAGCACATAATGCAGAAATAAACAAGCAGATAATGATAATGGTATTAATGTGGGCAATAGCGCACAGCTTCCACGCATGGAACGCTGGCATTTGTGATTTCTCAGTAGGATTTCTCTCATTAGATGAGCATTATATGAGACAAGTGTTGCTGTGCCTCTCAGAAAGCGGACTTGGAGGTACGTGGCGCACACAATCTTCAGAGGCTTGAGCAGCTGTTAATGGATATTGGCATCAGGACGATTTTCACACAATAGTGAAGCAGGTATGGCATGCTACTTTTTACATCATAATGTAGCTTAATGTGTTGCATATGAGCGGTCAATATTAATTCATCGATATATTATCACTGCAACTTTGAAACTCCATCGTCTATTTGTACACCTGAAAAGGCATTATTATTTGATTGGTAGAAAACACAAGTCTGTTAAAGGACTTAGTCATCTTAATTCTAGTTTGTCCTCATTATATTAATTGTCTTCCACTCTTTTCATTCTTATATATTCTCATATCTACATTGTCGCTAACATGCAGTCAAATAGGTGTTATGAGTGCACAAATTATACATGAGTTGTACAGATTATAGGCTGCACAAACATGCATGCATGTCTGAAACAAATGACACACGTTTGTCACATCGTAGCCTATTGTAACCGAGCCTGATTTGTCTGACGAAGTAGTCAAAGTGGAAGGACAGATAATAAGTATACTTTTATTTTACACCCGTCATCTGCTTCCATTATTAAAAACATCTTCTCACCCGCAGAGCATTTGGTGCCCTGTGTGTGTTGGGCAAGTGTAACTGCCTTGACTCATTGTCTTTTGGACCATCCAGTGATGTCTGAGAGGCTAGATGACGTCCAACATCTCTCTTGCCTCGTTGCAACGTTTACTGAATCATATGCCTTAAAGCTTGCGCTTTAGGTTTTGTCTTTTTGTAATGCTTTCTGAAATTTGAGAATGGGATTACGTCGATTTTAAATATTTGCCATCTATTACGTGGATTAAAAGATTCTATTTTTCATTCAAATTATATGGCATTGAGATGCACGTGTTCTGTTCACAACTTTTTGTCTCACAGCATAAATTTTTTAAATTTCAGTGCACAATCTACACTCATCACTAACGTTTTTTTTCTGGTCATTTGCTTTTTAGTTACATTACTAAATGCACCGCCACAATTTTGTATAGAACTGTACTACATTTACTGTCTGCCTTGAGATGAATATACACTTAGAAAGGGCAACATTGCCAACCCCCCTTTATGTAAAAACAGTTACATAAAATAACAAAAGAAAAGTAGGGCAACAAGTTTTCTCAACAGGCCATCTAACCCATTACCCATGGATCCTTGCAGCTGGTAATTCTCAAGATTATCTAAATCGGTATTGATTATAGACCTAACCTAACCAACCAGGCAGGGGTTGCCCTTTCAAAACCACTAATGTCTTAGCAGTCAGACCAGAATATGAAATAATGGGAGGTCACTTTAATGACATGGTCTATAAACGGCGAATACAATAAAAGTAACAAACAGTATTTATTTGACATAGTCCATATAACTTGATTAAAAACATATCTGAAAATAACTGAATAAAGCCTACTGAGACTGTACCAGAATCTAATATACTGTACAACACAACTCATTCAATAGTTGAAGGTTTTCAGCAAGGACTTCAAACAATAGTGCTTAGCAGTTCTCCTGCCTGGCTGGTCTTTTCAATCAAATGGTCAATTTCTGAAAAGCTAAACTACAGAGAGCAATCTTTAGACATGTGTATTTAATACACATGTCATTAATGTGTATTTAATGACATGTGCTACACATTAATGTTCTAATCCTGTTTCTTCTAGGTTGACATCTGTCTGCTGGGATGGAGTGTGCGGGCAGTGGCTGGACTTCCGAGCTTATGACCACGCGGTTGGCCAGCGTGGAGCAGGACAACGACACGGTTCAAGCATTCGAGGTGCCACTGCAGAATGGCTCCTCCGCACGCAGCTCCCAGATAGTCGGCGTGGAGCTGCTGCAGTCCTTTAAGGGCCTCATCATCCCCTGCTATGCCCTGGTGGTTGTGGTGGGCGTGTTCGGCAACTACCTTCTTCTCTACGTAATCTGCCGCACCCGCAAGATGCACAACGTCACTAACTTTTTCATTGGTAACCTGGCCTTCTCCGACATGCTGATGTGCGCCACCTGTGTGCCATTCACCCTGGCGTACGCATTCAACCGTCGCGGATGGGTGTTCGGCCGCTTCATGTGCTACCTGGTGTATTTGATACAGCCTGTGACCGTGTACGTGTCTGTATTCACACTCACCGCCATCGGGGTTGACAGGTAATCTATTGGGCTGTTGGTTTACTATTAAAATCACCCTTTTCAAAATCATTTATATAAGAGCTTTCTGTATAGCATTTTCTTTAACACGTAATGCTTCCAAGGCCTGAAAGAACCAAGGACTCAGCAAATGTTTAACTCGCCTATAATGTATACAGTGCATTAATGCAAAAGCATTATACACAAGCATACATCACGACTGATTCACACCATTCATTACAGATTCGACTACTGTACAGCGCATTTTGCAGTGTAGAGACGAACTCTGCAATGCTTTACCACAGTCTTCATCGTCTGTATCTAAGGAGATGAATGTGAGCTTGTGTTGTTCAGCAAAGGGCCAGAACAAGATTCTGAAAATATAAAATAAAAATACATGTGATCTATCCTCTCCCTTCCATTCAGATATTACGCCACGGTGCACCCTCTGAAAAAGCGCATATCGGTCTTGGCGTGCACCTATCTTCTGTCTGGGATCTGGCTGCTGTCCTGTGGGCTGGTGGCCCCTGCTGTGTCCCACACCTACCACGTGGAGTTCAAGAACGAAGGCTTCACCATCTGCGAGGAGTTCTGGATGAACCAGGAGCGCGAGAGGCTGGCGTACGCGTACAGCACCCTGTTTGTCACCTACGTCCTGCCCCTGTCGGCTCTCTGCATCTCATACCTGTGCATCTCGGTGAAGCTCCGGAACTGCGTGGTTCCGGGACACCGCACCCAGAGTCAGGCGGAGGCTCAGCGCACACGGAAGCGCAAGACCTTCCGTCTGGTGAGCCTTGTGGTGGCGGCGTTTGGCGTCTGCTGGATGCCCATAAGCGTGTTCAATGTTTTGCGGGACATTGACATTGCTTTGATCGACAAGCGCCATTTCCTGCTCATTCAGCTGCTCTGTCACCTGTGTGCAATGAGCTCGTCCTGCTGTAACCCTTTCCTGTACGCCTGGCTGCACGACCGCTTCCGCTCCGAGCTCCGCAAAATGTTCACATGCCACCGTCGCATCGGCATAGCGACTAACCACTGTGCCACTGCCAGTGTGGTGCTGTGAAGGTCTACTTCTCTGGCTTTAATGTCCTCTAATTAAAAAAGATTCCTATAAGGTCATTCTTGCTCGGAGGTGACATAATAGATGGAATAGATGGAAAAGATAGGTTGCATGATATGACGTGAAGCCTGACATTTAATTGTACATAAAATGTAAAGAATGCAGTTAAGATTCACTGACCTCAACATGAAGTTGTCTATAGACCAATTTAAATGTAAGATGACACTTTTTATAATTGTGCTTTTCCCATTTTTGCGAGACATTTCATAAATAGTCAATCTAATTCAATCCAATAATGTTCAATACAAATCTCAGTGAAACACTGCCAGACACTAGCGTCACTGAATGATGTAGGTTTCTTAAAAATATTGCTTTTGAAAATAAAAAGCTATTTTCATATATTTATTTGATGCCAGGCTACATATTAGCGGTTTGTGTTGCTCATTTGGGATGTACTATACTGTAGAATTCAAGGTCTTTTATACACTTATCTTATGTGTAATATTTCAGTGTTAATAATATAAAAATCAGAGTAAGAAGGTCTGCAAACAAATTATTTGAAACATTGGTATAATTTCTTAATTTAAAGGATAATTGGACAATGGTTTGTGTGTGTGTGTGTGGGGGGAGGCTGCCCTATTTTATCATAATGAGAGTAATAATGTGTCAGATTTTGTTTTAGCACTTAGTTGAATATTATGAGGAAATACAGGCTGTACAGTCTTTGAATTGCATCGTTTTTAATAAAATGTTAGCTTTTGAAACAACACATGTAATATCCCCTGGTATATTACATAATGCATGTAGTATGGATGTATGTTGCAAATGTTTAACATAGTTAGCCCTACTGACATGGTGCAGAATGTTGGCTGCGTACAATAATTGATGTATGATCTCTTCTACTTTTGACCAATGTACTGTTTGTAAGTCGCTTTGGATAAAATCATCTGCTAAATTATATAAATGTAAATGCAAAAGACTGCAATATTAAATATTGTAGTTGGAAGCTTATGCTTTTTGCTAAAATAATAAACCAATATTTTGAACATTTAGTGTAATTTATTGGTATACAGCAATATACATTCAATACTTGATTCTTTGAGCTGCAATGGCATAAAAGAGAGGTAGCCTATACATCTGTCTATCACATCACCACAACATTTGGAAATAAAAAAAGTGTCAAGGCACAATTTACTACATTCAAAAGATGTCTGCATTTATTGCTATACCATACTGTCCTCAATCTGCTAGTAGAAATTAAACTATGCCTGTTTGGAATTTGAACTTTAATAATACAGTATCTTTTAATCACTCACATTAAAACAATTCTTTATTCAATCCTCAACTACCTTGCATAAATATTTTGTAAGTATATGCACTTACTGTAGAACCTGCACAAATGTAGCCTACAATATAATCCAAATATAAGGCCTATTGTGATTGAAAAGCCTAAAAGTAGTGGTTTAGAATATAATGAATATTGCAGAATTAAAATATCTACATTAAAATAGTTTGCTATTCATCTCTTGCCGCTTTTCAAATTACAACCTCCATAATGCAGAAGTACCATTCAACTAAAGGTAAATCAAATAAAAAGAAACATGACATGATAATTGCCTGCAGATACATGTGGACATGAAAATCAAGGTCAAAGCAAAACTAGAGAAAGACAAATAACCCAAACATCATTGACCAATCATTAATTAGTATAATTGCAGTATGGAAAGATATGAGATTCATGGTCAGCACACTGAAACAGTCAAGAGTATCACAGGAGTTGCGCAGCTTAAAAACAAAAACTGATGTTATATACCAATATACATAAAAGCATCTACATTTAGAAGGCCCACAATACAATTACATTTTGTAATTGCTAGATATGCTGAACATAACGCTCTACATTGTATGCAAAGCTAGGTTTTGTTGAATAAAAGGTGAATAGTATGAATACCAAGATGCAGAATGTGGTCTATTAGTTAGTACCTTAGTGTTTACAGTAGGAGATTGTCACAGTGATAATATTCATTGGTGACTTCAAAGACAAGTTCCAGCATTCTCATTAGAAATATTCTTCAAGGAGACTACAAAAAGTGCATAGTGTTTTAAGAATTAGGCCTTTATAAAGTACATTGGGATTCTGACTAGAGTTATCATTTTGGCTTGCCAGAATTAAGAGAGAGCAGAATACTGGGCTTCTCCTCTATGACTCGGACCAGCAGGTTATCTATATACTCTTCTAGCTCAGAGATCTTGGCGTCCTTCTTGGACAATTCAGTTTGCTGCTTGACAACTAGTGTTATCAGCTCTTCCTGGGTCAGCTGCGTGTACGGCCCACTTTGCACAGATTCTGTTGCCTGGGAAGAATGAGAGTCAACATATGCACTCTAAATTAGGTAGCATATCTGAGTAGTAGAACCATTTTACTCAAACTGGTGCTGTAATCAATTTCAAAGTGGCATTATAATCTTTACAGTTCACTGTATTTAGCAACATCTATCAGGACTATTAAAGGCCCATTTATGTTTCTGCTGGCGATCTATGGCATTTTATACTTCTGTGCTGGTCTGTCGGACGTGCGGACCTGTGTATCATGCCTTGTGCCAGAATTAGAATACAATACAAATGTAAAGGTTTGAAAAAGGCATATTTTAAATGTCTGAATCTCTTAGTTACACCAACATACACTCACCTAAAAGATTATTAGGAACACCTGTTCAATTTCTCATTAATGCAATTATCTAATCAACAATCACATGGCAGTTGCTTCAATGC
>JAODUK010000024.1:3061275-3084100 GCA_027564635.1 Typhlichthys eigenmanni
ATATATATATATATATATATATATATATATATATATATATATATATATATGTACAAATATTGCATCTATATAAAATCTGAATCAATGTTATATTACAACTATGAACAAAGTAGAATTTAATACTATTTATAGGCTATTCATAAATGAGTATTTACAAAACCATATAAAATTTTACTTTTTAGTGAACATACTGTGCATTATGGTCTAACAATATGTATATAGTATTTTATATTATAAACAATGTAATATGTACAACCAAAATCATATTAATATTATCCATATTAACTGAAACAAATATGCAGATTTTCTCAATTCGATCCAAAATTAATTTGATATAGTCATTGTAGAGCATGCACACAATTCACTGATATCTTTTTCTCACAGTGTTTTTGTTTTTCACATTGAAGGGCGGCACATTCTAATGCTTTGACATAAATGCATGGTGGCATTCTGATCCTCATATATCTCTCCGACAGAGCGGACAGGTGCCGATCTCCTCTATGACTCTGACAGCACACGGGAGGCACAGACACTGGTGGCCACACTGAAGAGTGAACGAGGATTCTTGTGCCATGCACGCCACACACTCTACCGTCAGTGAGTCAGAGAGAGAGAGAGAGAGAGAGAGAGAGAGAGAGAGAGAGAGAGAGAGAGAGAGAGATAGATAGAAAAGCCGGTAAGAACTTGCATTACACAATGCCCAGACATATAAAGACCTACAGCTTATGCAGATAACTATATAGGCCTACTGTAAAAAGGTGGATTCGTACCCAAAGTGAGCAGGTGCAAGGTGCAACAATAACACAAAATGTATACAGTATTTACATTACATTCAGAATACATTCAGAATTTCACAATATAGCCAAGTGTTAAATTACTGGAGGGTTGTCACTTCAAAACCAAGTTACATTTGTTACTGTCTAGTGTAATGTTTCTCAACAGTGTTTTTTCAAAGTATTACCCTAACCAATTAATTTTTTTGTATTATCTTTATTTGTATCATACAGTAGCTTTGCTTACCTAGCTTGGGGATCTGATGTTGAATGACATTTTGTTTACCGGGGTTCTTCGCGTGATACTTTTCACCAGTATAAAGGTTTGGTTTGTAGTTCATGATGTCCACCGAATTAAGGTGTTTGGGGCATGATTTTTGCTTCCAGAACATATTCCTTTTCACTGAACCTGCAACAAAGAAATTATGTAGAAATGTATTTTGTTTAATTACTAATTATATAACCTATAAACAGATTCTAAAATAATTATTCTGTGGCATCCACTTTGAAACTTACCCAGTAACAGAATAGAGCGTGTCTTTCCATAGACATCTATCATGGCCCAAAGGGGTTGGCTAATGTCCACACCCTCCAGACATTTGTACTTGCTGTTGTTTATTTGGATGTAAATGCTCCCCCCAGAGGAAACCCAGAACTCCAGCTCCATTCCTGGATGGCAGTAGGCATCATGTATGGAGCATGCCCAGTGTCCAAAGGTGTCTGTAAGCTCGGGAATAGCCATGGAAGGCAGGGGCCTGGCTCTGGCCATGGGAGGCACGGTGGTGAACCCTACACGCATAGCTCCATGCCATTGTTCACATCTGCTCTGTACTCTGAGACGCACCTTCTCTTTAACCTTCACAGGACGGCTGCTGAACACCAGGCCATCCTTGAATGTGTTCTCAGTCCTTTGTGCTATTCTTCCACTGTGGCTGAGGCTGACTTGGTCCCCCAAGACATGTCTGTGGAAGGTTAAAGGATCAAGGCAAAGCAGTCCACACCTGTTTGATTTCGGCAACCCTACAGATTACAAGGAAATCAGTTTGAATAATTTTACAGTACGTTAGGGATGCAAGAAATATGTTTGTGTGGATCATGTTTGTACATGATAAACAAAACAGCATCAGAAACCTGTTTTGTTCCTGCTAAAATGATTACTTTTTGCAAGGTTAAATGCTTTATATCACTCTAATAACCCTATCAGGGTCAAGTTTGAGTCCATATACATTATGGAAAATAGCTGTTTTTGTTGTTGGCTTAGTATAATGTTAATCACAAGTTACTCGTAAAACTTGTCCAATCATGATTTTAAAATGAAAGCAGCCCTTTCATTTTGAAACCTAACATCAATCATTATCTCTCAGGTTTCTCCTGATACAGTAGCACATTACTGTAAATCTATAACAGCTAATGCATGTTGTAATTGTTACTGCAGTTGTAATTATAGGTAATATATATAGCAACCTATATTATAGTAAAATAAATTGGTTTTATTTTATTCTACCAGGTTACTGGTATGTTCGTCCTTATTTTCAGTGGTGGCCTGTTACAGTAGTACACACATAGCACATTGAAAGTTATCTGTGTCATTTTATGGGCTGTAATGTTTATGTTTTCACTACCACACTATTTAGACAATCAGTCTTTGATTTTGATAGTCAATCCATAAATCTCTGTAATTACTTCCTATCTTTTTTAGGTCACAAGGCTCAAACTGAAAGTTGCTTCAATATATTACTCTCTTTATGGTTTACTGTAATAGCATACATGGTTTGCATGAAAAGCTCCTGACAATAAAATAATTCATAATTTAATTTGAATGCTTTTCAAAATAATTCACACACACACATGCTACAACAGGTTGCCACTCAGATGGACCTTTGCATTTATAATTTTGCACACATTTACACACATCATATGTGCTATAATACAGTAAGCAATGATACAGATTGGTTGATTGATGTTGATAGAATAATAAAAAAGACAAATTTTTATCTTTCTCTCTCTAACTGATACATTTTTCCATATTACTTACAGATTAAAATTATAGCAATTTCTAAATGTATATGAAAAAATAGACAAATATACAGTATTTACCTCTATTCCTCGCCATGTTTTAGATTAATCTGAATTATGATTTCTATCTCAAGCACAGTTTCTTAAATGTGTGTCTCTTCTGGAGGTTGTCGATGTGGAAGTGTGCTGTCTCTCTGAACACATTCCTACATTATAAACAAAACAAAGACATGGGGCAAAGCAAAGGGAGGGGCTTACCTTTGGAAAAGTACCTCAAAGACCCAAAGCATTATTCACCTTGAATTGATCACATGCACACATGTATTATTCAGAATTCTCTCATTCAAATTATTATTAATTATTTGTATAGAAATACTTTTAGAATGCTGTCATATTCTGAGTAATAATGGAACGTGTGTGTGTTTAACCGTGTGTGTGTAAAATGCCAAAGACTATTTAATGCACCACGTTGTACTATATGCCATTTTTGACAGGACTGTGCATTATCAATTTTTACATTTGTGGCTATTGTCCTAATAAAGCCTTCTGAGTGCTATAAGTGCATATAGGCAATAGATAAACAACAGATGCTAGTGTAAAACAGGATTAGTGTTTATTTCCGTGTACACCTGGAGATTTTAATCATAATGTACTTAGTAGTATATTATTTTCTTGTAGATTTTTATTATAGCACAACTGTAATTATACTATATTATATTATATATATATATATATATATATATATTTATTATTATTATTAATATTATTTTTATTATTATTTGTTATTATTATTATTACTACTACTATTACTACTTTCAAAATGTATGCTCCATGTCTGCAAAAGTAACACTAAATAAGCTTGTGACAAAAGAAACTGTAGCCTCAACTTCTTTACTAATGCAGTAGTAGCCTAGGGCTATGGAATATAGGCTGTAGGCTACAACACAGTGTTAGTATCGTATGTCTCGTGTTTATTGATGTAGGCTCTAGCCTAAGGGTAATGCACGTTTTCTTTTGAAATTCTGTGTAAAATGTGAATTCTGGGCATATGCTGCTATCTCGTGAAAGTCTACCACAGAATGAGAACTGAAATTCCAAAGTTGTGTCACTTCCAAGGAAATACACTGGGTATTCCTGTTTGCCTCAGACGAGATGAATAATAGCCTAGCATGGTCACGTGTGAATAAGTGCAACTGCAAAAAATAGATAGGCCTGTCATTTGAAGCAATTATATAGGCGCCGCGATAGGCCAACATTATTTTCTCTTCATGTAGGCCTAACTACTTACTACTTACTACACATTATGTTATTTTAAACCGTCTTGATAGGCCTAGCTAGGGTAAATGGTGGTACCGTAGCCTTATTAGGCCTAGCCTGATCTAAAAATGTAGGCTATAGGCCTACAGCATGTCCTACAATATGCGACTGGGCGTCTATCTATCTATCTATCTATCTATCTATCTATCTATCTATATATATATATTACATTTGCTGTTATTTATTTATTTTGATATTCCTTATTACTTGTTCTCTACATGCTTTTTCGAAGCAGTCATGATCAATTAACTGGCTATTGTGTGGGCCTTACTGCCCAGGCTAAGTGGTTATTTACACATGACTATGGCTACTAGGCTATATTCTATGCTTCTTTGTCTTGAGCTTTTGTGCAGACCAGTAGTGAACCCTATACTGGTCATCAGGCGTGCCTACCAGGTCAAATAGGCGTATCTGTGTGTGTATCATGACATATGTCAGTTGTTACCTTCAATTCTTCATGGTCTTCCTCCATTATGCACCCTCAGAAGTTCTGCACCCGACAATGGTTGGGACGGTTGTGTTGGGACTGTCTTTGTGTTCACATTTAAAGAGGGCAATGTAGAAACAACAGATAGTTTTTTCTGGGCGCACACATACAGTATTGGTCAGCTAGCAGACCGTGAATATATTGATAGTAGCTAAATTTGACAAAAAGTGTTTCATCCTCCAATAACTGACTTCACCTTTAATGCATTGTAGTGGTACATTCCTGTAGCCTATTCACAAATATGCATATTTTTCTATTGTAACAGAAATGGTTAGTTATTATTTGGCACAATATCCATATAATTTATTTCTAGCATAAACATATCACTGAAAAGGGATAAGATATAATATTATTTCAGGTTTGTAACTACAGAATGTCTATCTTTCTAAACTTTAGAAAAACAAACATTCTTTATTTCAGACACAGCAAGGGCTTCTCTGCTACAGCAGACCAAGGCAAGCATGGCAGACCATCAAAAATCTACTTGTTCCCACTTCACCTGTTCAAAACACAATTAATCTACTGCTGTCCAATAAAAGGCTTGGCTTTCACCATGGAGCCAATAGAAATGTGTTAAAGCTTTGAGCCCTTGGCCAATCCGTGTCGGCATTCTAATGTGGCCTATCTTTATGAAAGTGCCAGTCCATTTCAAGATAGTGTTTATTTATGACCCACGAGGAGAGAGTCAGCAAGAGGCATCTGTCTTTAGATACAACTCTTTCTAGCCGGCTCTTCTGAAATTGGGATTATGGAGTTATCACACTATGGCTGAGAACAGGCTAAAGGAACGCATTAAATAGTTGTTTTTATTTATTTCTACAGTACTGTCCGATCTGGTAGGAGCTTTAACAGACACTCGGAACTTGGTGGGAAATTTGGAGATTTCACATCATCAGGTCTTCATTATTGGAATCTAGCAGCTCCCTCTGGGGGTTTGACCCTATTTCTATTAGTTGCCTGTGAGACAGTGAACTCCCGAGGGGCCGCCTGGGGTCTGTGCCTGACTGGACCTTGTGGAAGCAGAACCACCTCCCATGGATCCTAACATCCAGGGGTCTTTCCTGTTCAACCACAGCCTCAACCAGTTTCCCTCGGACCTCAAGGCACCCGTGTGCCAGTATTCCATGCCCAACTCTTTTTACAAAATCAACACGGGCCTGAACAGCCAGCTGCCAGCAGGCACCCCTCACGGCATCAGTGACATCCTCAGCCGCTCTATGTTGGGCATGGGCTCTACCGGCACCACCACGCTGCTCTCTGGATACTCCACCATGGGGGGCTTTGGACCATCGGTCACCGGCACGGGGATGTATTACAACCGGGACTACAACTCCTCCCTGGGCAGCTTCTCCAAGCCAGGCCCCGAGTGCCATATGAAGGGCCGGGCCATGAGCTGCTGGGCTGACAATGGCTATGACTGGAGAGGAGGCAGGCAGTGCACCAACAGTAAGTTCAGACGGGCGTCTGACATGCACACAGCATGCACTTGATAAGAGCTGCTCCGTCATCTACTGTATGATATTCTGTACAGGCCTACGTATATTACTAAGTTCGGTTCTATAAAGAAATGCAGTATCTGATTAACTATTTACATTTTAGAGTATTCTGAATTTGCTAATAATATAATATAATATTTTATGGGATAATTATGCAAATAGTAAACATAGCACACCTTAACAAATATGCATTTAACAACTCAAAAAATGGATGATACATTAAAAATGAAATTAAATAACGTAATAATAATAAAATAAATAGTGTATAATGTATACGTATGTGTACACATTATATGAATCATATATATGATTATATATATATATATATCGATATATATTGATATATATATATTGATATATCAATCAATAAGTCAGTAATGTAACTGATACAATCATACTCCCCAGTCTACTGCATTAATGTAAATACATATGGGCTATAATGATTCCTCACTCACCGAAACCAATTTGTATTTCTAATGTTTCTTTCTACAGTATGTTACATTTACAATCAACCTTTACATTTTAATTGTGCATGCGTAAAAATACACACACACCACTTATTTTGACAAAGCATGTATATACGTGATAAAGCATAACTTTGCGTCTTGCTGGTTTTGGTCAACAATTTTCAGACGGCGGTTCTCTGGTGGAGATGTCCGCTAGGAAGAAGCACACCCGGCCAACATTCAGTGGCCATCAGATATTCGCTCTGGAGAAAACCTTTGAGCAGACCAAATACCTGGCAGGGCCAGAGAGAGCGAGGCTGGCTTATTCCCTGGGCATGACAGAGTCACAAGTCAAGGTGTGTCACAAGCTGTCTTCATAGTTAACACACATAACATGTATAACAAACACATTTTAGAGTGACAAGGTGCTTCATGTTTGCTATACGGTAAATGTGTAGTTGCACTACATACATGCATAGTAAGAGTGTATGTACAGTTTCATAGTGCCAGGATAATTTAATGACATAAATATGAACCAGGTGTGGTTCCAAAACCGTCGCACCAAGTGGAGGAAGAAGAGTGCGTCGGAGCCCAGCTCCACCCAGGCCGGCCACGGGGGTCAGGTGGGCGAGACCTCTGAGAATGAGGTGGAGGACGAGGAGTACAACAAACCCCTGGACCCCGACTCAGACGACGAAAAGATACGTCTGCTGCTCCGCAAACACCGCCGAGCTTTCTCTGTCCTCCGCCTCGGACCGCACCATATCTGACACGCACCCACGCGAGCTTACCGCACACACGCATATGGAGCAACAGCAGCACATCAATGCACACACACACACACACACACACCAATGTACACGCACACGTCTTACTGTAGCATGCTGTATAAAATGTTACAAAATTATACAAATTCTACAAATAGAAATCTAACTAACGAGCAAATAAGCATGTTCAAAAAAGGCCATTTGTGTAACTATTGAAATGATCATAGACAGGCTGTGAATTAAACTACAATTATTAGGTGAAACTATTTTTGACTGAGGAAAGGAATGTGCTATTATGTGTGTGCCTCTACTTTGTGGAGTGGGAAGTAGCCTACATTAAGAACTGCATGATTATTCATTCGTGGTATGACGGGACATTTGATTTTCATTGAATGTTCAATTGCAGTGACCAGTCTGATAATGCTGAATTAGTACAATTGTTTCTTAACTCTCCAGGACTGTGTTATAATACAGAAAGTGTTCAGTGTACTTTCATATTGATGGACAAGGAAAAATGAAAGGCTGTAGAAGCTTCCTGAGCTCAACTTTAAACACAACTGTATGTAACTCCAGCTTTTAGAAACATTCAAAACATACAGAATACATATCTTTTACAAACTTACGATACTTGTCCTTGTAGTAAACTTTGAAATGACACAATTCAGTTTAAAAAAAGTCTTCATTGTGCATAATAAATTAAATGAATTGTTACCAAAAATGAATCTTCCTTAATGAAAGAAGCAGAAATGTCCAGAAGACACACAAACATTAACAATTACAGTCCATATGAGCAATTCTCACAAAGAACCCCAACAAAAGGGGAAAACAATATTGAATGCTTATTCACAACCTAATCACATACTGTATGCAGTTGATCATGACATTTGAAAATTACACATATATAATTAGAAGACAACTAAATTTCCTTATTAATGTGCAAGCATATTAAACTGCTGGAAAACCATACAATAGACAGGTCAGTCTAGTGTTCAAAGGGGAAACCTTGTGCAATTTACCAGTGCCTACACTGAAGACAATGCGACCCACTCTTGAACACAAAATCAATGCCAGCTCATTCTCGATTAAGCTCTCAGTAGGGAGTCACTCAGTATGATTCAGTGAACTGTTAAGGACAGATATGTCTAATTGTTAGTTCAAGATTAAACTACTGCCCACATTCATTTTTGACCTGTAGAGATAAACCATGTCATTTATGAATGTTCATGAATTAGAATTAATACTTTGTATCTGTATAAAAGCAGAGTCAGGATTGCAGCCAGTCACAAGCTTGTTATGGTTTCTTGACCTCTAAAGTCTATAAATCTGAGCACGTCCAAAACGGGCAGCACATTCCAAAATCACACAGCTTTATATCTCGTTTATTTCAGTTGTGATTCTTCTCTCTGTCACCAAATATGTGTGTCCTAAAGAAAGGGTGAACTGTATGCCTATAAAAGTTAAATATATAACACGTACATATAATTCACCATCTGGCAAGTCACAAGAGCTAAATGTCAATTTTGCATGAGTCAAATAAAAGACAGATATTTCCAGGTTGACCTACATGAAAGTCAACAACCAATACAAAAAATAAGATAATAATTTTAAGATTATTTTTTCAAATGACAGCTATAGCATATGACTGAATTAAATGGCAATTTCAGTGAGAAAGGGTAATATTGTTTTTCAAAATTAATAGGATATTTATACAATAACATTAGAATGACACTGGCAACAATGTAGTGTTTGCATTTAATAAAAATTGAAAAGCAAAAACTGTTCAGTTGATGTGCATGTGAGCAAGCCATTACTCAACCACTATTACTGCACACACACACACACACACACTACACAGGAGAGACTATTTATGATTGTTTGCATGTTCTTAAATAATCTCTATCTCTATAATGGTCTGTATTCCCCTACCACAGTGAAATGGTACAGTAAACAAAGTATGCAGGAACGAACCAAAACAGAAAGAGACAATATGCAGACAGTGATTAGCACAATACAAGCACATTAAAAATAATAAAAAGCCTGATGGTCCAAGTTTCTTAAATCATGCACTTAATACTAATAATATCACACATATTAACAATATGCATCCATACAAAAAGCCACACATAATAGTGTTAATGTGCTAAATCAACCTAAATGACAGTGCTGCTGGTAGTGATTTTATGTCTTATATAACACTTTGTGACAAACTGTGACACATGGTGTTGTATTACTGGAAAGCAACATTACCTTATTGAATTGAAATTGAATTGAAATCCAATCTAATTTAAAATGTGAATATATTAATTCATTTTAAAGTAAGCAAGACATTTACCAACAGAAAGTAATCTGTAAATGTGTGTTGCCAGTGATTCATTCATGCAAACCGGCTGAGGCTTTGTTGGCTAGGCTACTAGCAAAGCAGCATTCCTTGCATCCTTAGAAAGAGATATCTGATAATCACAGCAAACTGATACATAAAAAATAAATAACCTAGCTAATTTAAAAATCCATAACAGTGTTAGTGGACTGGCTAGTGTATTCTAGTACTGTGTGCCTATGTGCTCAACAAGTTCTCATTCCCAACTCGTCAAAAATTGCAGTTTGGTCAATGGCCTATCTCATCAATTTTCAAAGTGTTAGAAAGACTTTGGCGTCTTAGGATGAAGACTTCGGTCATTGACTGTTACGGCAAGACTACAGAGTTATGAAATCATCAAATTAAATAGTTTCAGTTATATTTCTGTATAGCCTATGTATAGCCTATGATTTCAAGTAATTACATTTTAACATGTATCGATTGTATATTGATTATTTATCTACAACCAGGAGCTAGTACTTGTGCTGAGATTACATGCCCATATAGCTAAAAATAAACCGGTGGTACCTCCGTAGTCTTGCCGTAACAGTCAATGACCGAAGTCCTCATCCTAAAACGCCAAAGGCTTTCTAACGGTTTGAAAATTGACTAGAAAGGCCATTGACCAAGCTGCAATTTTTGACGAGTTGGCAATGAGAACGTGTTGATGTGGTGTGTGTTTTCTTTCGCTTCCTTTTCACTTGCTGGAGGGGAAGTGCTGAGAACAGCACCTTAGACAATTTCAGGTTACAAAAACCACAGTCACAGAGGCGCAACGTCATGTGGTCACATTCATTAAGGAATCCTTTCAGTTTGTCTGTGTCCTAGGGCTCATAAGTGAAGGAATGGATCCCAGGAACATGGCACGGTCGGTGTTGCTGAGATCTCCGGCCAGATGGCGGTTCTAGTAAATTCTGTTCAAATACGCTGCCTAATGTCACCCCAGGCCTGGCGATCAATACACTGGAAGAAGATCGGATGATAGACAGCCGGGATAAGGGGTGTCAGCTAAGCCCTTCCTGGCTGAAGGAGGTGAGGATCCGTGTGTAGCCTCTGGCGCTGCAGGAGCCCGGGGTCACTGCAGAGAGTACAGGCAGACAACCTGGATGTTGTCAACAATGTCATATTAGCATTACGCTCATTAATGCTCATGTAATTCAACACTTCTCCAGCAGACTCATTGTGGGACAGCTTGGTGTACAACGGGTCATTCGATATCCATTTGAATGCTATTACCTCTTAAATGATTTTGAATGCCGATATTAATGATACAAATTATGTCATTATAAAAACAAATAGTTCCTTTGTTCGCAGTTACACAAACATGATAAATGACATATTTATGACCTAGATGCACATATTACTGTTAAAGTTGATAAATAATGATTAGAAAAATGGAAAATAATATAGGCTTTTGACAGCATGTGGCTATTCTGCCACAAATTGCTCTTTTGCAAATGGAACATTGCTGGCTTGATAATTGCGAACAATTTTTCACAAATATCCCGCATAGAATAGTATTTTTTCATTTTTTCTTAAAGGTGCAGAGAAACCCTGCTGAACTGGAAAACTCCCAGACAGCTTTATGTCCCTCTAATGCACCGATCTCATCGCTCTATGTCTCCAATGAGGAATCCTCATGAAAAGGTGGCCTATCCTTTAAAAAGCCATTTCAACGGCTGCAAAACAAACTCGTGGCTGTAAAAATGCCAATACTCTTGCCGGCACAATGTATGTGTCTCTCTGGCCAAGCATCCACCTGGTAATTAATGAAGCACTCGGTGCAGCTGTGGTGCCAGTGGAGAGGATTCAATCCACATAGATCAATGGGCATAGTGCTGATCACCGCCGCTCCAACTGCATTACGCACAAAAGAAGGCGTGTGTCCCAGAGGTGCTTCATCTTAGCTCATATTCCCAGGCTACTAGACTGGCCTGGGTTATGGCACTCTGGGGACTAGGCTCGAGTGTATGTGTCCCCCATATAAAGACACAGTATAACACACACACACTGAGATACGCAATGTTGCATAAATACATGTCATAAAATACGGTGCAGTACACATTGGCAGGCACTCTTACCATTCAGAGGATCTTTGTCAATTTGTCTTCAGTGTGAAGAACAGGAAGACAGGCTACAGAGAAGCATAGATGCATTTAACCCTCATAGACAGATGGACTACACCACTTGCATATTAAGCTATCATATTGTAGTATTCTACCTTGTGGTCTCCCATACAGACGTTAGCACCCAGGGTGTCATAGACCACAGGGCTATCGTTGTCTTCACTCTGAGAAAACACATTTTAAAAGAATTCTTTTTGAAAAACATTCAGGAATAACAATGATAGTAATTAAATGGTGATGTTTCAGAAGAGCAACGTTGACATTGACTGACTCTGTGGATGAGCTCCTGGGCAGAGTGTGACATGAGGATACGATCGCACCAGGAGGGGCAGCGAGTAGTCATATACTGGGTGGGCTTAGTGTAGTCTTCACTGTAAGGGTAGCTGAGCGAGAGAGAGAGAGAGAGAGAGTCTGTCGTCTGTATTGTTCAGCTTGCAGCAGGTAGTTCAGGTGGATCATTTACCTGGGTGGAAACAGGATTTCCTCTTCCCTGATGACATCATGAAAGGCGGTCACTTCCTTATCGTATTTCAAGAGCTGGTCATAGTAAATAACAGATTAGACGCGTCCTAATCACCTGCTTTGACACTAAGTAATTTACCGTTTCAACAATAGCATTGTGTGCTTGTTTGTGGTCTATGGAATCTGTGTTAATTTATTTGGTTATTTAGGTGACAATCTTTCCTCTGACAGGGTTTAATCTGAGACACATCTGTGCCAGAGAGATAGTTGCTAGGCAGTATGCTGTTTGGACAGCAACATCATAGCCAAGCATCTCAAGGGCAAACGGCAGCTGTGGTGTTCTCACCGCTCTGCCGTTGTCCTCCCTGAACACTGACTGGTGCAGGTAGACAAACTGCTTGGTCTCGATGTGCAGCAGGACCTAGAATGCACCAGCATGCACTGTGTTGTAGCACGCCAGGAACGCTTTTTACACACACACACACACACACACACACACACACACACACACTTTGCCCTACAGTATGTGCCCCACCGGTCCACACAGCTTTTTTGTTTAAGCACATTTTATTAAAGATAATGTACAACTAAAAATGTTCTTAAAGAAAACAAAACCAACCCAAAAAGATAAAGAAGCCCCAAGATAAGCTACAGCTAAGGCTGTTCTATTCACCTTGTGGTCAGTGTCTTTCTCCTCGCAGATGATTTTCTCTACTTCATTGCTGCTGTCAGTCACAGTCTGGACGTCTGCTGATGTGGATAAGTGCTGATTACACGCACGCACGCGCACACGCGCACACACACACACACACACACACACGGCATTAGGTCATGGTTAAATGACCGCACAAAATACCCTCTACACCTGACCCTGGCTGTGTGTAGGCCTACAAGAATTACCTACCTGGACCAAACTGAGTGTGTCCAGACGGAAGTTGAAGTCTCCAAACAGAAAGAAAGGCAGTGGTGTGTACATGTTGTCAGATACCCTAGAAAGAATTGATGTACATATGAGTCACCTAGTTTAGATCTGTTACAGCCCATAAAAGGTTAAAGAAACACATTTAATAAGTATACGGGCATAGTGTTTGTTTGCTTCCTTTGTGTTTCTTTACTCATGCTAACCTGTTGATGACATATCTGAGAGCATTCTTGCGATTGGCTGAGTAAACGGAGGGACTGGAATTACAGGCAATGAGATTGGAGGCATCATGGAACAGGTGGACATTAACCAGGTCCAAACCTCTGTACGTACGTACACACGCACGCAGACACACGCACGCACGCATGCACACACACACACACACACACACAGTGATATTTGGTGAAAAAACAGGTTTGGTGATAAAAGACAGGATTTACCGTAAGAAGAGACAGATATGATCTGATAGATAATGTTTGTGTGCGTCTGTCTTTCTGCTGGTGTGCTGCATGCCTACAAGGGGTGTCACTTCTAACTAGCTTAGAGATAGCTTATCAGTGAGTGCTCTTGTTGTATTGCTGGTCCACAAACAGGCAGCATTCTTGTTTGGAGAGCATTCAGACCTTGTCTCTGGCTGTCACAGGTAAACAATGATGTGTGTATCCGGCACAGGAGCTGTGTTTACACACACTCTTGTAACACACAGGTTGTAGCTCCTTTTTATCAAACATCCCTGGTTCAGGACACAAGGAGAGCAAATTGGTGGAAGGCACTGCCGTGGCAACACAGAATTGCCCACAACCACATTTAAAGCTGAACAACTTTGCTTTAAAGCTGCCATTTGTTTTCATTCAGTGGAAAGCACAACACAGTGATAGATAATTATATAATCAATCAATTCATTCATCCATTATAATTAATTTTGCACCGCTGGCATACAACTGTAATGCTGTAGAGATCATGGGACCTTTTGGTAAAAGGGTCAGGGGTGTGTTTCCCACCAGCACACCTTGCTACTGTGTGAATTTGTAAAATAAATTAACTGGATGTCAAATGTAATTGTATTTTCAAATCCAGTGTAGTGAATTTATCAAAACTGACAGCAGACTAGCTCTATTTTCACACAACATACAATTAAGTACACAAGGTGACGCTGACATTAGCATTTGACACATACTGGTTGTGTATGATCCAACGCGTCCTCATGAAACCCTTCCTGGACCACTTGCACTGCAAGACACCACATCAGCACATTCAAATGAACACAGAACAGAAGTTAGATATGTCAAAAGACTGCCACGCTACTGACTGGCTCACATCATTTGTCTCATCTGCTTGTCCCCTCCCCAGCCCCCCCACTCACCCACACACAGTTTATTGCACACTCATAACCACACACACTAATGCATAACTGCAGCCATGCGCATTGCGCAATTTATAATTATGATATAATTATTACATATTCACACACATACTCACTTCTGGCCAGAATTTCTTTGGGAATTTCTCTTTCTCCACTGTAGTTACCCCTTCCAGGGAGCCAACATACCTTTTCTGCCCTGAAATGGCTTTAAAATCCATAACTGTGAGAGAGAGAGAGAGAGAGAGAGAGAGAGAGAGAGAGAGAGAGAGAGAGAGAGAGAGAGAGAGAGAGAGAGAGAGTGTAAATGAGTGAGAAAACATACAAACAGCAATCAATAAAGCGGTGTTAACCTCATCAGAGCAGCATACAAAATGAGAGGATCTATAAGCAAGCCATTAGATTGTGTTTGGCGAGCACCAATCGTCCCCGGGCCACACACAAAGTGGCAGTCGTGGGATGTTTATGGTCCTTCCATAAGCATTTCTGGGGAGCTTTTTCATGCCTAACGTGACTGGAGTATGCAACAGGAAGAGAGAAGCACTACTTTTGCTGTTTGGCTGAAAGCGGCGACCATCAAACTGTCATATAAACAGAATAAAGTTGTGTTTGGTACAAAAACTAGGTGGAATAAGGTCATAACTCGTAATAATGCTCCCACCCTAATCCTTGGGAATAAATATTATGCAAGAAAAACTCCCGGGGGAGTGGTTTGTTTGTGTTCTTTTGAATATGTTTATGTTTAAGCCAAAAACAGATTACTGTATATAAAAAGGCATTGAAAAGTTGTAGTCATAGTCAAATGGTGTTGTTACTTGTTACTTGTTAAGTCGATAGACATGTGAGACGTATAGGGCGTGAATGCCTTTACCGTTAAAATCATACTGGTAGATGTTTTTCAGTGATTTGTGGATAAAGTACATGCTCCCCAATGCCTGCCAGGAAACAAAGAAAACAGGAAGTCAAATCGCAACATGTCACTTAAAGCCGCAAACATTAAACAAACATAGTTAGCATTTTCTATAATATCTACCTAGCTCTGGAGTCCAGTTGAGACAAACATAAACACACACACACACAACATGCATTCTTACACACACGCACATGCTCAGTGGCACACACATGCCCACTCCAACACACACTTTAGCACCCAATCATCCTGACAATATTTAATGTACTAACTGCCTGCTTCACTGATCTGATTAATCATGGCCAGAGAGATCAATAGAGACAGAAAATTAAAACAATTTAAAAGGTATTAAGCAGCAGGATTGCTGCCTGCCACCTCTGCTGCTGTGGAAAGAAAAATCTCCCAGCACCCAGAGGGTCTGGGGCGTGACGGCCCACATAGAAAGCCCCCCATCCCCAAGTCCAGCATGAGAGATCTCTCCCTGAAGAGGACTATTAATCACTAGTGAAGCCATCCTCCTTTAATGGGATGGAAGTGTCCCAATGGCCGGCTCCAGTGAGCAGCAATTAGTGAGTGACTTGTTCTGGAGGTAAGAGCACAGCTGTGAAGTTACAGCAACGGCTGTGGAACGCTTTAAATAGCAGGGTGCCATTAAAAAGCTGTGATTTCACAAACTTGTTGAATAAGCATATTTTCACATTTCCAATAGCTTAATAGATGTTTTGCTTGGTTTATGTTACATTGGTTACAGTTGTAGGCCTATATTTACAGTAGCACACAAAAGCCCACACACACACACACACACACAGAGACCAAGATAGATATTCTCCCCCACATACTCTGCCAAACACATATCTTCATCAATCAGGCTTGTGCACAGTTTAATAAAAAAATATTGACTTACAAGTGATTTTTTATCAAAACACCATTTATACTTGGAATGCGTACAAGTCTGCCCCCATCTGCTTCAGCAGTCACGCTGAAGGCAGAGACCTCCCCACCTCCTCCCCCGAACAAAACTCTCTCTCGGCCATGCAACTGATGGTCCGCAGCCAGGGGGAAACAAATTGAAAATCAATGCAGGTGGCACCGTCGAAATGAGAATGAGGCACGGGGGAGCGGAGGGGGGAGCCAAACGCAGCCCTCTCAGGGCAAGAAACGGAGGGTGCAAAGGCTCCGGCACAGGGGAGACAAGAGTCCCCGCTGTCTGCCACCACCCTCACACTTTATTTATGGTGGACAAATGGGCTGGAATCAATAGTTTTAATCTAGAGTTAAATGTGTTGACTGTGGCACGTCTCCCCTACACCTGGCCGTTGACTTTCTCCTCTACTTGTCGCGCCTCAGCCTAAAGACACAACCATTGACCCCTACTGTCTCCTGTCCAGCCTACCAGCATCACCTGGGAGGAGTTAGGGTTAATAGCTTTAGAAAGACTCAACATAGAGGTTGTGCCCCTGCAGGACTGGACAAATGACGACTAGCCTGCTATATAAAGTGAAACACGTCTACCCTGGTAGTTCATATCACCAGGTGGCTTTCTTTGGTATTGGAGGTGACTGGAGGGAAAGCAAGAGAGGTGGCTTTTACAACTGGGGAAGAGAATGAGGCCTAGCTAGCCTCCTGCTAACTCTGCATAATGGCGGTTTTATATGGTGGACACATACACACAGCTCACATGCAAAGACTACACTACAGCTATAAATATATATTAAAATAAATGCTATTCTAGAAGCTGAATTTTATTATATGCTATTGTGGGCCTATGTGATAATACTGGACACCTAGAAAGTTACAGTATATGCCCAGCATGTAGCTACCATTTAATAGTGTAAAGAATCATAAAAGCTTTTAATGACCTACCGTTTACATTTTTTATCCTTATGGCTTATGATAAAACTAGGCTAGTAAATATTAGTATTCACATTTATATCAAAACCTTTGTCAATATTATTCAGTCTACAACTGTCTCAAAATAAACATACTGCCAGTATTTCCTGATTTCGCAAGCTTCAGTTTAATTTCGCCGTGAGAATCAGTCTGGAAAGCCTCTGAATTATTTTGAATGTCTGAGTAGCAACCAAACTTTTCAATCAGCGTTGTGTTTATAGCTATACGGGCATGGTTTAGGTGTGCCGACCATAGTCCCGACAGCAAAAACCACCAGTTGGTTCATCCAATCAACTGCCAAGTATTTTTTTGAAGGTACAGTCATTCAAACTGTTTCAATGTACGGCTCCCCAGATGGACTTGTGACAACTATTCCTCTGGCATGTCAGGTTAAGTTTTTCCCCAAATACAGAAAATATGCAGTACAGCAAGTTCTGTTGGAAACTTATGTGGATGAGGGCCCCATCTAGTGGACAAAGCAGTAAACACTGTTTTTTCTGTGGTTCTCACCGTGAAGCTGTCTTCTGCTTTGAATTGGTTGTCAATATAGATGCAAATCCTGTCAAAGTCTTTCATTTTCTCACTTGTCTCAATGCTCCTGTGTAGAAGATATTGATCATTTATTTATGAAGCTACAATTAGTAGCATTCATTTATATTGACATGTACTAGATTATAGGTACGGGTACAAAATATGTTCACATATTTCACACATGTAACTGGTATTCATAGGAATCTAGGTTATGTGTGTGTGTGTGTGTGTGCGTGTGTGTGTGTGTGTGTGTGTGTGTGTGTTTGTGTATGCGTTAACCATGAATGTGAAATGTGAAACATTGTTATCTACAGCACATAAGCTTGACTGTTCATGGATCAAGAACATTATTTGTATATCATGATAATCATTTTTTAAATTGTTATTGCAACACTGTGTTTTGTTTTTCGCTTTTATAAATAATACTGTTGATGTACAGTGTGTGTAGATCATACTTCTCCTACCTAAAGAAATTTTCTGCATGACCCATGTGAAGCAAATAGTTCTTCCCTCCAACCTCCTGGAAATGCAGGGCAATGAACTGGGGCTTGTATCTCTGCACAGCCTGTAACAAACAGAGGAGTCAGTTCTCACTGGTGTGCATTGATTCAGAGTAATAAGATGACATTCGGGAGCACAAAGAGCAAAGCCATTATAAAAGGATGTACAGGAATCTAGCCATTTTAGGTCACCATTTCTTTTCATTTAAAGTACAGTGATAATCACATTTGTATCATTCATATTTTGGGACACAACAACTGCACATTTTAACACATGTAACCTACAGTGCAAGCATGAATGGAAAAGCATAAACATTGAGTAGTGAATGAGCATCTTCAGGCATGTGGCTATAAAATTCAGTTGTCATAGAAGAGACAGTGTTTACACTCACCGTATAGAATTCTTGCAACCACTCATTTTGAATCTCACCCAGCTGTAAGGTGAAAAGAAGATATATGACATTCTGACATGCCACAGGTAAAAGGCAATGGTATTCTTGCTACTTTTTATGCTACTGAAATAACTGCCGAAATAACATTTAATCTTAGAAGAGAGAAAGGAATGATTTAATATTATCTTACACTGTACACTCTCTACTATTTTATTGTCCACTGTGGTGAACCACATCCACAGGCAACTAGCATTTCACACACGCTAAATAACTTCCTGTACACAGTACACACTCAGAATCTGAGGTAAAGCATGGTGCCAGCTGGTCCATAAATGCACTTATTTTAAATTTAGATTGGACTGGGGTATCATAAAGAGAAACACTCTATAGTCTACTATGTACCTATTTAAAAGGAAAGCCCATATACAGTATGTACAGTATGCTCATATTTGGCCACTTCACAGTGTGAAACCATTTCTGAAGAAGGTAGTCAAAAAGGGAGCACACTAAATATACAGTACCAAAGTATTATCTTGCACTAGACTACTATGTATACTGTGTAGAAATGTAGTTTCCTGTAGAACTCCTGTATTATAATAACATATTAATTATACGTAAGCATTATATAACAGCTTTATTGGACATGTGACCCATATTTGAGTCACATGTCCAGGTCAAATTTCTATGCAGCCTTTGTGAATTGTTTTTAGGATAACCTCATATTCATTAGACTTAGCTAATCAAGTTCTATGGTGCTAGGTTTACTAGAGGTATCACATAAATTGCTGAATGAAATTGCCATCCAGCTAAATTTTGCATAGATTATTTGCATAAAAGTGTGCCTGAGCTCTCAGTAGCCAGCATAGCCAACAAGTGCGAAAGAGCTTGACACACATGTAATATATCTTTTAGAAACACCTGTGTTCTTCCTTCAGTCTACATAATGGACCTGTCATCCATTGAATTAATAGTTTTTCAGTAATGTCATCATGACATGAGCAAAACATATTGTTGTAAACAGGCTACATGTTTTGTTAGTTCGGAATCAAATGAATCTAGCCTACAGAAAGACAAGATCCTTGACCTGCATGCAAGTTTGGAGTTTTTTTAATAAAATTCAGTTGGCTGATATTAGAAAAGCTTGAGGCCCCGTAAGGAAAGCTATTCCCTGTTTACAGCTCCCACAACGTGATCTAACGTGTTTTCAATGGTGCCAGAAATAAATGGCAACCGGAAATATTGTCCTAAAACAAATTTCCATCAAGCTCCTCCTCCCACGCGGAATCTAGCATGTTATGAGTTTGTCTAAATCCAAAAAACTCCAGAAATACTATGAAATTAACCGTTAACAGGACGGGAAGGCGGGGAAAAAATATATAAAAATATAATATAAAAACATGTAGGTTGCAGTTCTTCTGATAGCCTACTACTGTGATCAACTTTACCGTTGTTTTGGCAACAGAATCTTAGGCTGGCAACACTCAACTTGGACTTGCAGCTAAGCATTGTGGTGCGGGACATTTTCTGATAAATGCACAAGTATTTCTGGATCGCCTTTTAGCTTGCAGTCAGGTGGTCTGTCTGGCAGCAGTAACCAAACATGATGTGTGCATAGTGGCAATACAGTACGTTTATGTTTTGATCTTATGTGCAGTTATTTTCCTTTTATTTCCACGGTTTGTGGTATTACAAAATAATTTCAATATACAGGCTAAGTGTGAGATAACAGGAACAATCGGCAGCGCGCCCAACCTTTGGTCGCATTTGAATTCAGCGAAAGCATGAGCCTGGCATATGCGATTGGCGCTTTGCCACATTTTCTACTACACAGCTCAAAAACTGCTAACCTAGTAGGCTATTACAACATTCCATTCAAATATGTACTCCCTCATAAGTGGGCATAGGCGTTTTTACCGCCTCAAGCACAGACACGATCAACTACAACATTATAACAAGCAAGTCGCTGCGATTATGACAACATTGTAACCTATCACAAAATCAGCTGTAATGTTCGTATTACAACAATACTTACATTGTCAAATAGTGAGCCAACATTTGCAGTGACTAACAAGACATCAGCGTACGTTTCCATGATATCGATATCTCCAAGAATAGTCCAAGGAACTCCGTGGCGTCGCCAATGACGTCTGTATAGGCCTGGCTGTTCTTCAAAGCTGAGGCTATCGGTAGGGAAGACCTGCTGTAGTCCGATCTGTTGCGAGTTTGCGACTAACTGCTCTGAAGAACATAGAACGTAATCTACAATGAATCTGGATGTTATTCCAATTTGTCGATGTCTGATGATGGCGGGCCGTCGTTTCACGTCGTGATCATATCCTGGAGCTGCATGCCTACATATCCATCGTCGCCCAAAAAACTTGAAATACTTAAGCGTGGACTGTGGTTCATTTCGGTTAATTGGACTACAAGTTATTAGCAGACTTAACACCCGAACAGTGTAGCCTATCTGGCTACAGCACACAGTCTCCAAGATGAAAGGTTGTGGTATGCTCTCCGGAGCTCCGCCCACGTATGGTCAATTACAACTTTTAAAGTTTTAGCTCTGCGCATAGTCTAGGTAGGCTATGGGTCCTTCAATTGGACATGCACTTATAACCCATAAGAATAATGAACCCCTTATCATTTATTATATCTTTATCTGTAGTTCATCAAGCTGCTATATTAATGTTCTAAAAGGCTGCTTGACATCAACTTCAATTTGACAGCAAACGAAAGAGCACGCTGTCAGCCCCGACATGTGAACTGTGAAAGTCAGTTGCACCGAGATAAATGTATGTGAGGGATTATTAGGTTGAACAATGGTTTAGCCTAGACTACTACAAAATACTTAAACAGCATGTGATAGGCATTACCATTCTATAAACAGCTATGGAGTGCTGCTTTGTTTAGATTTAGCCTAGGCTACAATTTAAGTCTCTAAGCACCATCCTATGGATACATAATAAATTGGTCTTCTACAGTCCTGGTAGGTGGCTGTTTGGCCATTACACAACCAACACTTGAGTTTCATACCATATTCATACTCCCCCTCTAGGCACTGTAAGCTTTACTCCCCTATGTCAAAATACACATTTTTACTCTATTGTGTAATATAGGCTAGTGTTAGAAAGGTTTGCCATGTCCACTGTCGCTATATTAAGGCTGCATCCTGGAAACTGTTGATAGTTGAACTGATCAAAAACAAAAATACATGCCATTATTTAGGTTTGACCATCTCCACTTATACGTTAAATAATGTGTGATTTAATTGATGATATGTGATTATGTTATACCACCCTGACCTCACTTCTCTGCAAGTATGAATAGGAGCTTGTGACGTGAGATCACGATTACCTCGCAAGGACGCTTGTGTTTGGATTCATAGAACAACAAAGTTTGTGTGTAGTTTCATTGATGAGACGCATGATGCATGCTGCCTATATACGGTAGAGTTCTAGTGCTCCACTTATATAAATAGGCTATATGTATTGCTCAACTGACTTTTTGTGTTCAAGTCAAGCAGGAATAGAATGCGGCGTTATCATGAACAATGTACTATAATACAACTATTTAATATACTATTTACTATTAGCGTCATTGTCAATATTTTTCATTTTTGGACATAGCCTAAAATATAGTTGTTTACAAAAAGAGAGCAACAGTTGAGTAAAGCTGTAGCTTATTAAAAATCATGCCTAAGTAAGCAAGGATACCTGTGTATTATTGACATTAAACAGGCAACTAATCTTTGAAAGATGTTATGTAGCTTTTCATAAACTACCAAGTGCCACCCCAATAAAATGACTGGACCAGCAGCTGGCCACCCCAGTATAGTTCTGGCTACGCCCCCTACCTATACGGTGCTCCCTGAAGCTCCGCACCTCAAATTAGACACCCATTGTCAAGGATGGAATAACGTTTTGTGGTGCGGTCTGCACCACTTTCCGTTCCCAGTTACAAAGCCATATCACACCAGTTTAGATTTTCAGCACACAGCCCCAGGAAAAAATGCACTGTGAAATTTCATAGTAGAACTGTGAACTTTTGACAGTTTTACTATGAAGTTTCACAGTT
>JAODUK010000024.1:3087463-3132102 GCA_027564635.1 Typhlichthys eigenmanni
CACATATGTATATATATATACACACATATATGTATATATATATATATATATATATATACACACACATATATATATATATCTATATATATATATATAGACATATATATATACATACATGTCTATATATATATGTATATGTATATATATATATAGACATATATATATATACATACATGTCTATATATATATGTATATGTATATATATATATATAACATATATAATATTTGGGTTTACTTCTGGACCATTTAACCCTCCATAATAATAAAACACCCAAACAATATTTGCAAACAAAAATAGTTTAAATATAAAATAAAAAACTATCAATTTAATAGTGACATTTAAAATGAAAACTGCATTGGATATTTAAATTATGCCTAATATTTTTATTTAGTTATCTAATGTGAACACTTGAACACATTCTCCTTTCATGTTTGAATTTCTTTTTCAAAATACATGTTACATACTTAAGAGCTCAGTGAACAATTTCATGTAGCAGCATGATAACAAATGCTGAGGATGAGTAAAAACACAGTTGAGAAAATCCCCAGCTATTCATTTCAGACTTTCACTGACATAGGCACATGGCTTGTGAAAAAGACAGCAGTGGTAAATGACATGGGTTGGAGGAAAACACACACACAAAAATAATATACACAACACAATAATATATACTGTGATGATTCCAATCAGAGATGTTTTTCAGATGTGAGTCATTATCCTGGGAACATATTGAACAAGGCCGCCATGAGGCACCGTTCAAATAGCAACATTCCAATACATTCTTATGGTGAGTAAAACATTACTGGTATTGGATTATGAAAAATATCAGTTATTTTAAATGTTTTGAGTGAAAACATACTGTGTGATAAGTGTCCACTCACCACAGACTCAAAGTATAAAAAAAAGATGCAAAAGTAAAACATTTTGAATAATATGCATATCTGTTTTTAAGAAATAGAAAATGCAAGAACAATAAGACATTTTATGATTCCAAACAGTCATACTCAACAGCATGTCCATTCGCAGAATCGATTGGGGAGGTCACAGATCTATTACACAAGTCAATCCCCCAGATAGGAAATTATAGCACAAGATATTATTTGACTGATTACACACATATTACACAAATTATGATTTGGCAGATATCCAATTAGATTTCCACACTTTATCATTTATGGTAGACTAAATAAAAAGGTAAATTAAAGTTGCATGTTCTCATTCATATCAGGTCAGTTTCACACGTTTTGCTCGTCCAACAAGAAGGCCAGAATATATGTACAAATGTTTGTATGCGGATTTGCAGACAGGAGAAAAAAGAAAAAACATCCACAGCAATTTTTTTTTTCCATTAGAAGCACTGGGTCTCATTTAAAGTGACGATAATGATGTGACAATGATGTGACGGATATGGGAAAAGTAAAATCAGATGTTTCGTGTGAAACTGAAACCTATACCAGAGGTGAAATCCCCTGTAATCGCCGTTTTGCTTTTGTTCCAAGAAACCTATTGCAGAGCTAATGTGAGCTACAGTTACCTTTCTTCAGAAAACCTTTCAAGTATTAAGAGTATGATATTCATATATTTAGTTTTAAAACTACTTTATAGTGTTTAATCTGATAAAAATATACTAAATGTCCAATATAAAACTAAATACCCAATACCTCCTTATTCAAAAGACAAACACAAACACACAAATATTATTATTATTTATGAAGAGCGCTTGTGCATTACAATATACTCTGGGGAAAGAAAATAAAAGGTTGCAAAATTCCTGTCTTCAAATTTACACAATGGTAAATTAATAAAATGTCACAATGTACTTATAAAGGTACCCTCCTAATGGTCTAAGCAGGTGATGTATACCTTACTACAACACTCTTTGGATATATAAACAAAAACACAAAAAAAAACAAAACAACGAGAACAGTGAAAAACTAAACAAAAATGATGCAGACTTACTTTTACTCTTTATGATGTATCCCTGACAAATTATGTTTCAATGTTTTGACAATAAAGGAAAAGTCTTCCAACTATTTTAGAGAAGCTGTTCAATAATCATTTCACACAAGTAAATACTGCCACCTAGAGCACAGCAAACATTCACATAAATGCAACCAATACTAAACAATGGTCTGAAATTCACAAAGGATTCAAGTTCAATGAAGACATTTTGTAAAAAATAAAATAAAAGACAAAAATTATCTTGTAGCTGGTACCATGATTTTTTTCTGAAATTGAAAGGAGCAATTTCTAGTGACATTATACCTTAACTTCTTTCTTTAAGGAATGTGCTTGAAGGAGGGAATTTAACTGAACTAGTGCAATCAAAGAGAAATATTACAAGCTTTTCACTGCATCACATTTATAGGTAAAGTTGGGATGGCTGGTCTATGGGTTTCTCACAAAATTCTCAAACTATGCAATCAATTGCTCACAACATCAACAACATAATAGTGTGATATTCTACAGGGATCAATTTCAGAATCTTCTGGTTCCATGATTACCTTATATTTTTTGGTCCATGATATAGAGCCTATCATTTAAGGTTGTTTTCTCTGGTTTCAACTTGAGCAGTTACCTAGGATGCTAGCATGGCTCATTGTGTGGCCACGAGTTATCCTCGTGGAGAGTTGCTCTGGGGCAGATGGAATGTTCATCTCGACGACAGCTGCCAACTTAGATCAGTTCCACATAATTGGCTGGGAACATCCCAAAATGGCCGTCAGGGCTGTAGCCTCGCCACCAGCCCTCGTCTATCATTTCGATCCCTGTGATTACATCATCTGGGTCAAATGAGATTTCTGTGTCATCAGCTGGAAAACAGCAGACAAAACAAGATGTTACTGGGTGCAGATGTTTGGCTGGAAGTATGACACTCACTGCTGGTTAGAGAATCAGGTTATAGATATAGCAGCACTGACGTTCGAATGACATTAACATTGGTCTTCCAAAGCCCCAGTGAAACCAATAGCATAACAACAATAGCCCCTTGTATTTTCAGACACAATCAGGTGTGTACCGGGTGTCTTATGTTGAGAAATATACTGGTGGCAGCAGGAGTTATGAAAGTGTATCAACAAATCCAATCACATTTTTCAAAAGTTTCGTTGCAGCTGTAATCCAACACCTACCAGCCTGGTAGTCATACAAGGCCCTAGCACAAATGACACGGTCTGATGCAGACTGTGGCTCCTCAGCAGCCTCCTCAACCTGAGAGAGATCAGATGAAGAGGAGAGGATTTATAAAATAAAAAATTAGTAAACAAAAATAAAATGGTAAAATATCAATTTACTATAATCATATCAGGTTTGCAGTGATACATTTCCATGTTTTCTTATGTAGAGCGGGAGAAATTTGAATCGGTACAGTAGCAGAATTATATAGAGGCTCATTCAGAATTGTAGAGCGTTTGTGGTGAACATGTTTGCTTTGAACTTGAATGTTTTCTGTAAACATTCCAAAAATATTAACTTTAAACTGTCACCCTTCCTTCAGCGTAAATGTGTGTTCGCCGAGAATTACCCCCTCAAAACATTTGCTGATGTTAGCGGTGAACTCAAAGCAAACTGAAATCTGTTTGACAATTCTGAACGCACCTTGGTTTCCACTATTGTCATGTGGCATGAATTATTCGTTGTGGTTGGTTAAATCAGGTTCATTGTCAAGTAGGCTATTAAACAAACATTGAAGCGAATTAAACAAATGCAATATTTTTGCATTTTTTCTTCTAAACGTAGTGGAATTATGTAGTCATCGGGATAAACACCTACAACCAGGCAGTCGCTGTCTGCTCTCTCTGTGTGTGTGTGTGTGTGTGTGTGTGTGTGTGTGTGCGTGGCACTGCATGTAGCGCTGCCTGCGATCAGTCAGACAAGAGCACAAGAAAAGCGCAACATGGCTTCACTGTGTTATGGCAGCAACACGCATGTAAATACACCAATATCGCGGTCTGGAAAATGACCGAGGTTAAGTTCATATATCGCACGATTAGTCGATGCAGTAATTATTGTGACAGGCCTACTGGCCGTGTTTCACTACTTTCATATAATGGCTTCAAAAAGCATTTCTGTAATAGCTCTCAAGTATTTTATATTTTAACATGGCGAGAACCTTAATCACCGCATGGAAAAATAATTTAACCATGACAGCCCTAAGTTGCAGGACTATTACTGACAGCTAGTAAAGAGTGAACTAAAACACTGACACCAAATCTAGTATGACGGCATCTCGGTATGACTTAACGTGGCTAAACTGGAAATGGAAACGCAAATCAGTGCAGCACGGTTGGACGGAGCCAAATGTGCCGGTGGAAGCCCACTAGTGTGTGAGAAGCACTAGTCTATAGGACTTGAGAGAATGCACTGCCTAATGATAATAAGAACACACCTGAGGTGGCTCCTCATAGAGATCATCCTGCTCCACTTCCTGGACATGGGCAATGACAGCCGGTGCCGCCTCTGAAAATAGACAAAATCTGATGAGCTAAACTGACACTGGCCATTTCTACCAGCAGATGGCAGCGCTAGCGGGCCATGGCAGCAGTTTGGTTGGAGGTTTGTCTATGTGGACATGAGAAACAAAGTCTCTTAAAAAAAAAATTAAAAAAAATTTGAAATGAGAGAGAAGAGGATGTCTGTGGTAAACCGCTGCGCTGCATTCAGTTTGCCTTAACATAACAAACAGAGGCAGCAAAAATTATTTAGCTTCAACATATTTCCTCAAAAGCAAACGATAAATTATATAAATTTAATTTATGTTTGTTTATATAATACAGTATTTCAGCAACATAGGATATTAAAGAAATGAGTCTCCAATCTATTAGAAACAGAATCAGTGAAATTAGGACCACTCCAGTTAACATACTCTGCAGGCATCCCTAATGAATGTAGAGTGTTTAAACCATGGGCCCCACCTTGCCATGGCTCCTGCGGCGGTTCCTCCTGCTCCTCACACTCATACCTGGCCTGCTCATCCTCAACAACAGGCTCTTATCACCACAAAGGATGGATGGATGGACGGACGGACACACACACACACACACACACACACACACGTTGGTGCAAAGACATGTTGGCAGTTGGCAGGCAGACAAACAAATGCCTTGCTGGAAGCTGCATGAACACAAGCATTACATGGACTGGAACAGACTGGGTGATGCACCACAGCACTGGTAAACAGACGGGGATGATATTAGCTAGTACAGGGAAATGGAGCACATACTGTGAGTGTTTGTTTGGCTAAGCATTAGACGACCAGTGGCTGTGAAATTATTTTCAACATTAAATGTCTTCAATGATCACATTAACACGCATAATAAAAATAAAAACACAATGTTTTTTATTATGTTAATATTTTTTATTATGTTTTATTATGCAGTTTTAGGGGTGTTTATGCCATTATGTCATTCAAAGCCATGGTTCCTTGCTTGCAACTGCCCCTTGTCATCAAGGAACCACATGTTGGACTTCACATCACTGTGGCTGACTGTGCGTGTGGCTGCCTGTGTGTGTGTGTGTGTGTGAGAGAGAGAGTGAGAGAGAGTGCATAAGATCGCACCTGTAGCACGAACAGGAGAAGCGGAGCCCGGTGGCGACGCGGGAGAGGCTTGGTGCAGGGGTGTGGCGGCCCACTCAGACCCATATGCTTGCTTAGAGAGAAAGGGGCTTTGCAGACGCCCTGAGAGACACACACGGAGCCCCCAATGCATGCCGTGAAACAAAGAAAAACACACAGGCTGAGCTGTGACTGCAACCGCCTTGTATCCCCTCCCCCCTCCCCACACAAGGGTTGAGCGATGGAAGGTGTTAATATGAGACACCGGGACCAGATGACGGAAAGGTTAAGCCCAGAAATGCAGTAGTGCGTTTAAGCGGCAGGAATCTCCCGTAGCAAGTCTCCACGTGGCCGAGACAGACGCGCCACGCCTCGCGGTAACGCCAAGGCAGCGGTGCCTGGCTCTACAAAGGTCCTACCTGGCTGTAGGCTGGCAGGGGGTGCGGCTGGAGCCTCAGCGTCAGTGACGCCCCGCTCTCTCTGTTTGAACATCTCTCTCGGATTCACGGCCCGCTGAGAGATGAGAGAAGCAGCCTCCTAGGAGAGGAGATGGCATGATGTGGCATACAGTGAGACATGGACCATCAGCAGAGCTAGCACTCAAACAGTGCCAACTGGTTTAGAAAATTAGAAAAGAAAAAGAAACAAAAACAAAGATACATTCCTCAGCTTGTATCTGGAATTGCCCTTTAATTTACTTGTGGTTAAGACCAGACACAGTCAGAATGCACTGACTGATCTTTTTCAAAACAATCAATACATGTGGGGGTTCTGTGAGGGCACTGTAACACAACTGAGGAGTGTACCTTTAAAGAGGAACGCTCGAGCCTGTGCAGCTGTGAGTCGTTAGTTGAAAGCTATAGAAATAGATATGGTCGGTAACATGCGCTGGTTTGTCAGTTAGTTCAGAGGAGACCACTTCCCATCCAGAGAGGCACTCACATTGGCCTTCTCCACAGACTCCCCTCGCTTGAACCCTCTGCCTTGCACGGCGGGCTTATCCTCCTCCTGATGATGTTGACGTTAACATTGTCATGTGCTAACTAACGGTGATCTGCCCACACCTCCTCACTACCGAGAGCCCTGGCTACCGGCACAAACGTCTACTCAATTAACATTTACGCATTATCAAGATAAACCCAGACCAACATTGGTGTTTGACGAGTCAAGTCTTCTCATGCAGCAGGACAACTCACCACTTTATGTGTCTCCTGACCTTTGCTCTGTGCTTCCCGTTTCTGCTGGTACATCCTGTTAAACAAATTGATATTTTCAACAACAACCCATGATCCCCTCCTCCCAGTTGTCATCGCTTAATAGCATAACACAATGCACAGTCTAATAGAAACGTCACTAAACATACACATTGTACAATACTACTATAATAACAACAACAACATTGGACGTGTGCGTTCTTTGAGAGCCACTGCTGCACCCAGTAGTCCTCTTGTGTTCAGTGTAGCACCTACTTCTGTTGGTCGATCTGAGAGGCTCTCTCCTTGTCTCTCTTCTCCCTCAGCGCCGCCTCTTTGGCCTCCCTGTCTTTCCTCTCTCTATCCAAATGTTGCCGTTCCTCCTCCACCTTATGCCTCTCCTCCTGACGTCGCTTCTCCTCATCTTTCTGTGAAGACACACACACACACACGGGTTGGTAGAGCTGACACCAGCGTTGTTTGGCATACGGCTTCATCAATCTCAGGTGACATCTCAGGTGACCTGTAAATACAGGTCTCTGCCATTGGCCTTCTAGAGCGGCTGCTTTAAATAGGATGCGGCATCAAGAGTCTCTACGCCTGTCAGTATGAATGGACAAATCTCCTACCTCCGCCTGTGCCCAGAAGTTGTCTTTATTGGTCCTTTTGATCTCAGACATTGCGTTGGTCTTCTGGTACACCGAGCCCTATAAGGTAAGAGAGTACATCATCATACAATCAACTGGGTCAAACCACATCTATAGTGGGTTACTGGTGGTGAAACAACATGGCTCCTGACAGTTCCAAAACAACATGACAGATATCTGCTGTGTTGTGCAACACATGCAGCCAGACGGCTTAATGTGCTGATTTAACATCTAGCAGCAGTGCAGTAATCCTAATGAGTCACAGTAAGCCAAGTCTGGAGGAGCTGTGTTACCGTACATGCCACTATGCTGGAATCATGAGATAACAACACACACAATGTGTTCTGAGTACGTCGTTACAGCCATGGCTTCGTGGCAAGTAGTAAGAGGTATTTAACAACACAGAAATCCGGAATGTGATACACATGCACCCCAAATTACTCAGTAAACTATATTGAGAGTTGATTAAAAGGTATAGCCAGCTTTTGCAAGTTAAATGTAAGCTAGTACACTTTTTGTCAAATTCAACAAATAGCTGCTCGCATTTCCCTATCTTACAGTTCACTATGCATGTTAAAAAATATTCTGATACTTCTACACAGCCCTGGCTCCGTAAATAGTAACAAAGTGGCGAACACCGCTCACATCAACAAAGCTGTAGTACTACGCCTTGCATCACAATGCATTTCTATGTGTGAGGCCCACGGAGCGAAGTTAGCAAGAATGGCTAACTCTGCCTTTAAGTGTTGCATGCCCAGCCTACAAGAGAGTTTAACATAGGCTGGAAAATAACTAACACTGTAAGATAAAGTGACTTGAATGTACAGTGTGTGCTGCTGTGTGTACCAACGTACCACCGGACCCTGAGGACCAGCGTCCCGGAAGAGACTGGATTCTTTGTGAAAGCTGTAGTTAGCTCCTGACGCCTTCCCCACCTTCTGCATGATCACCTCTGGCTCCACATCCTCTTCTGCTCTAGCATTTATAGTGACATGGGCCCCCTGCAACAGCAAAAGTCAGGTTAAGCTAGTGCACCCACCAATTGGAGCATTGCTTACTGTTTTTGTCTTGGCAATGTATGTCCCCCCCAAGCGGGAAACTCCAGTGCTGGGAAACTACTAAGTGCCAGAATCTGCAATTCCTCGAATGGCCACTTGAGTCTGGTTGCTCTCTTTAGAGAGCCTAAGGCTATGTTCAGACTGCAAACAAATCTGGCTCAAATTCACCCATGACTCAGATCTGATATTTATAGAGCAGTGTGAACAGCACAAATAACACAAAATCTGATATTTTCTAATCAGCTTTGGGCAACTTTTATATGTGGTAATACATCAAATACATATCTGATTATTTTAAATGCGATCTCAGTCTGAACAGTCAAATCAGAATTAATGTGACTTTGACGTCTAGACATTCACTCACTGTGTGACTCGCCCTCGCTTGCTAGCATAATCGGACTCACTATCATGGCCATTATTGATCATCGTTTGTTACAGTTCTGCACGGGAGAAGTTAGTCCTAATGAACACACAGTAAATATGGAAGATGAAGATCATCGTCCTGTTAATGAGTGTTTGGACACCGCAAACAAGGTTTCGATATGTTGCGTCTGCTTAACTGTAGTCGGGTCACAGGGGCAGCAGCTCCAGCAGGGGGCCACAAACAGCTCTTTGCCACATTATCCAGCTCTGACTGGAGAATCCCGAGGCGTTCCCAGGCCAATGTGGAGATAAAATCTCTCCACCTTGTCCTGGGTCTTCCCCGAGGCCTCCTCCCAGCTGGACGTGCCTGGAACACCTCCCAAGGGAAGCACCAAGGGGGCATCCTTACCAGATGCCCATACCACCTCAACTGGCTGCTTTTGACGCAAAAGGAGCAGCGGCTCTACTCCGAGTTCCTCACCCTATCTCTAAGGGAGACGCCAGCCACCCTTCTGAGAAAACCTATTTCGGCCGCTTGTACCCGTGATCTTGTTCTTTCGGTCATGACCCACCCTTCATGACCATAGGTGAGGGTAGGAACGAAAATCGCCGAACTTCAGAACATTTAAAACAGGTAACGTGAACAGCAAAACAAATGTAATGGGATTTGAGCACTAAGGACTGCATTCTGAACGTAGCGAAGTCACTTCCATATTATGGGACCTTAGTTCGAAAAAATAATATGTATGGTAGTCAATGACAAGAATCTAATTATCTTCTGATCCAGTTTGAAATTGTTACACAAAATACACATGATGTTTGTCTATTTAGAAGAAATGTTTACGAAGTAAGAAAGTTGCATACTATACACATTTCTTTCAAACTAAGGTCCCATAATGCGGAAGTGATGTAGGCTCTCTATATAATAGCTAGTCTCCCCATTCATGACAACGGTACAGGGGGTGAATAGTTCCATTACTCAACAGTTAATAAAAATACTAGCCATACGTCCTATACGTAGAGCTTTAATCGGGCATGAAAAGTTAAACCCGACATGGACCGCGCCAGAAACAATTCTGTCCGAGCCCGAACCGAACCCGCACGTGTATGGCTTTCTGAAGCCCGAACCCGATTACAGCCCGATATTTATTTTACAATTTTTCCAGGCGGTGTCCATATGCTGCGCATGGCTTTGCATATCAGATGGCGTAGAGCTCTAGTCTAGATATTGCTGCTGACTCATTTGATACTAAAGGGTATATTGAACACTGAACAGCTTGCTGGATTGTGATTAAAAGAAAAGAGAAATGAACAAAACGTTTTCGCTACAATGTTGAGTCAGGTGCTAAGGAAATAACAGTTGTCATAAATAATAAACAAAAGCATGGAGATGTACCCTAAATCTTATATTGCAGGATAGATTATTAGGCAAGAACAGGAGTCATGTTAACGTTTTCAAGGTAATGTATTAATGCAAACGAATTGGAACAAATACAAGCTTAAATGTAGGCCTACTCACGTTTCTCTCTAAATAACAACGCATCAGCGAGAGGGAAAGGTACAGGCTGCCACCAGCAACAGATGTGAATGAGCTACGAGCTGCTTATTTGTATAAATTTGTAAATTACAGTAATCTCAAACCTGGCCAGAACCTGCCGTGCCTGGTGAAATTTGTGAGAAATAAAGACTGACCAGACCTGATATCTCAAGCTCTAACATGTATCCCTTTATAATAGATAGAGAGGTGTTATAGGCAGAGTCAGGTAACAGAGTTATTGGATTATTCACAACACAGAACTACAATTTATTGTTTACAATATGATAACATTAATGTCTGAATGTAGACAGCGATTCATATTCACCTTAAGAAAATTTGCCATAGCGCTGACATGGTTTGCACAAAGTCCTTTCCTGGCATCTTTTACTCCTTCCCCAGTCTGGAAAAAAACCTAATGAGTTAGTCTTTGTCTTACAAATATTTGAAGATTATACCCACAGAGAGGGTGAGACATGTGGGGTGGTTAAGCACTAACCCAGTTGATAAGGACACATTTAGGAAGGCCAGAATTTGGATCCTGGACTCGGCAGAAAGCGTACATCACTTTTCCACTGTTGAGTTCTTCCACCATCTCCTCCAATCCTCCATCTCAAAGACAAACATTGTTGAAAAGTAAAATGGCTAGTTGTAGAACTTTTCAATTCAGACCACTACTAAAATAAATAAGTATATTTAGGTAATCAAAATATTGCCTAACCTGTACACATTAGACTGGTAACTAGTAATGGTAACTATCGATTAAATTTAACCTACCCAACCCTGTTAAATTGATTTAGGGAAGTTACAGTACTTAACAAATAACAAATTGTACTTACCACCCTTCTCTGCCAAACGGACATCATTACTGTTTCCCTCATAGGTGAACAAAGCCCTGTCAATAGGAATCCCACATTTAAGAATATTCTACATACAAACAAGAAGTAAGGTTAACTTTGACAACCTTTGGATAGTTACATTTGGGTTGTCACTTTCTTTTCCCAAAAATGTGATAGGTGGAATATCTTCTTTTTTATGAATTTCTGCCATTATTAACAATGGTATATTAGATTCAAAAGAAATTTAAAGAAATCTGTAATTAAAGAAAAACTATTTGCGATCAAGTCACCAGGCCATGACTTGACATAAGCAAGCACACAAAGTAAGTAAACCTTACAAGTTAGTTTCACAAAATTTAAAACTTTGTTATGAATCAAGAGACTGTACAGCTACCGTACAATTACTTCTGTTTATGCTTTCTTACTTCTGCTGTGAAAGTTTCATAGACATGAAACCAACACCCATAAATGAACAAGAACAAGTGAAGCACCCCCACCCCACTCCACCCCCTCAGTCAACTGCCTTGGGACATGAAATCAGGTCACCTTTGAAGTAATTAAAACACCATCAACAGGTTTCATCTCATCAGACAATTATATAGAGATCATTGCTTTATTCGTTTAGTTCTTCAACTATTCCTTAATAGCAGCAAGTATATCACCAACGAAATGTCGTTAAGAGTCATTACAATAATATCAAAAGAGAGGAAAAGGGCCAAACCAGTAGATTACGGTAAACCGTAATCACGGCGCAGTTGTTAACTACATTAACGCTGTAGTATTGTAGTTACAGTAATATGCTTCCCGTACGCAGTACGTACCGTACCTCCCGTCATTAAACGTCCGTGATTGGGGAAGTTAACTACCGTACGGTACGGTACCTATAGTAGGTAACTAAAATCACCAGTCCAGCTAGCTAAATTAAATGAGCTGATATCTGAGAAATTACAGGAATGTTAGACAGATTTAAAAGCCAATTTTAGTCACCTAGCATTGACGTTGAGTAAGGCTATATATTATTACTATTATATCCAACCAAAGATACCGTACCGGTACCTGTAAAAGAACGTTACTGATTTGCTGCTAGCTTATGTTATGCGTCTTAGCTAATTAAATGCGACCAATGTACTAATAATTCTCCTTACCAGTTTGTGTTGGATTTTTCATCTACCACCTCATTATAAGCAGCTGTCAAAGCAGGACCATTTTTACTCAGGTTAACTGCCATTGTTATACTGAATATAGCTAGACAGCTAGCTATCCGGGAGGCGCCCTTCCTTTCTATTTGGAGGAGTGGCTAGGATTCTTTTCGAGATCGCAACTATGCAGGAAGCTGATATGACAATACAATAGTTATCCTCTACACATTACAGCACCGCACCCCAGTGGCTCCGTGTGCCAGGCCTAGACGGAGCTAGCATGTTAAATCATTGTTTTGTGAATGAAAATAAAGTCGACAGGTTGTTTGCCACATTCCTCTGAGAGTAGCACGCCGTCTACAAACAGAACCTGCACTAGCATGGTACAATATTATATAGTGAGGACGAATACGCAGGGACCATGGCAACTAAAAGTACTAAAGTGATAATACTAGGAATTTATCATTATGACCAAAAAAATAAATAAAACGTAAAGGCAAACCTGACAAAGAGCAATACACTTCGGTAAAACAAAATGAGCTTTATTCATTTGTTATTTTTCATAATTCGTCTATGTAAGTGGTGGTTGTTCCTGCCAGATCAAGCACATATATTTCAGATTATAGGATGTATTCTTAATGTTAGGAGCCTGGTCCTGCAATTCAGAGAAACATGGTCTATATCTCAAATTACTATCACTATGTAAATTTTCATATTAACTGCAACAAATGAAATAATAGGAGGAAACAACCCCGACATCAAATTTACATATCACACATTCTTTACCTACATAATATATTATCTATATATAAAATGGGGGTTAAGGCTAAGATTTCAGTCCGAGGTTTTAGGCAGATGAATTGTAACAAAATCCCTGATATCTGGCAAATGGCTGAGAAGGTTCTTGAGTGCAAAGCATGCCAAGCTGCCTATATGAACTCTATTGAGAAAACACCAAACAAACTCAATTTAGCAAGCATAACTCATCCCAGGTTGGCTGCAACAAGGCCGCACACAAATGTACTACCGGAAGATACATGACTTAAAAATAAACAGCCAAACAAGTTAATAACTCTTCATTTAAAAAATGTGGACTAATAATACACATTATTCTCAGTAATGATGTTGCTGAATTAAGTATTTTTTTTTTTACTGCAGATGTTTTCTCAAAGCCTTTCAACATGCTCCATATTTTGAGGCATACATAATGAAGTTATTTCTGCTATTTGAGTGTATTAAGCACCTAAAACCTAATTGATTTTGGCATTATATATTTTTTCTAAGTGAGCCTTCAGAACGAATCCATTCAATTAAATATCTATTCTGCCCTCACCCAAAATTGCTTTCTATAGATTTCATACTCATTCTGACAAAATTCAGTCAACTCCCTTTTAAATTGGCAACATCAGAAAGTTTAGATTATGAAAAAAAAACACCCTAACTTGTTCATGAGCAGCCACAATGAATAAGAATATTACATGATGTAGTACAATCATTTTTCTGGTGAACCAACAAATTCAATAAAAAGAAAATATCACAGATACAGTATCAGCCAGACTGTACGCTCAGTGTAAAATATGAATACCAAAGCAAACAATGTGCAGGCTGAAAAGTAGAATGGATATGAGCAGCAAGTAAAAACGCTAAAGAATTTGTCTTCTGCTGTGTACTATTGTACTTAACAGTTCATGGTTATTACTATGAAATGTATGACAACATCCCACAGATTCAAAGAGCTATTCAATTAATCAAGTCTACTCTTATCTGGTTGATAAACGCTCCATCTTAAAAGCTGGTTTAAAACATTCAGACCAAAGTGTTGTCCAAAAACAATATTATAAACTGATAGTGTCAGGGAACTTGTGAAATCCCTTTTGAGTAAAACCGTGCTTCTGGCACAGCACATTGTGCATCTGAGGATTTATACACCTACGGTATGTGCATAAAGTAACAAGTAGCATTTACAATTTCAAGTAACCAAGTACTGCTCTATCTTAATTTGACATTACGTGTGGACTGTAATTCCTATATCGAATACTAGTTACTTTTTTTTTCTCATTTCGGGTCACTGCAGCAGCTCTTTAAAAGGCGGATGATTTGGCTAGATACCTGAGCAGCTATACTGAGGAATTGGCACACAGCTTAACTGCATGCCAAGAAGTAGCTATGTTCATAGCCTTACAATAACACCTCACACAACAGTGGCATTTTGTGTGCTATGATTTTAGCTACAACTTGATGTTGGAAAGGATAGAGACCTGAATGAAATGTCAAGAAAAATGATAAAGAACAAGCATCTATGCCTTTTGCCAAATAAGCCAGATAGGTTGCACATAATATGCAGGAAACATAGCTCTTACAGCAGCTAGTCATTCACTCTAAAACCTTTAAAAGTATTTTAAAATGCATTACTTATTTACTTCAATTCATTATTTCACATTGATTCAGGGGTAGACACTGTCTGCTGTGAGCAACATTAGCAACTCTTAATGGCCATGCACTATTATGTGCTGCACAAAAACATTCTACCCTCAATTGCACATCTACCATAAAAAAAGAAGATTCAGGGCACTGAATGAACAGAAATATAGTAAAACAAGACATCCAGTGACACAGTACCTAGAATGAGACTGACCTTAATCAACATCATAATTTGCTATCAAGTAAAACAAACAATATGACATAAATAGTGATATGATGATGTGTGAGTAGTAACACTGATCAAAATAGCAAAACAGCAGTAGTTAACAGTTACAAGTCCGAATGTGGTGGTATGAATTGTGAGGAGGCTCCAGTATTCCGTATAGGAGTGCTTCAGGAGTCCTACTGGCCCTGCTCAGCAGATCCACACAAGTTACAAAGGAGAGCACGTGGTAGCAGCTCAGCACATGGAAGCCAGGTGGCGCTGTACCTTGGTGTGTTGCTTCCTTTTCCAACAGATGGTGTGTTGTGTCATAGTCCCCGCCCCCCACCCCCACTTGCTTATTGGCTTTGCGTTAAATATCAAATGTGTGTTTCTTGTCTTAGTATTTTGATCTGACTTGCATGCTCACATTGCATACTTCTGCGTCCATTCTCTTGCTAGTCTGTTGTACCTGCAAAACAGTCAGAAGGTTAATGCTACATATTTGAAGCTTCAATTGCGTAATGTTATTTACATAATTACTTAATACTACAAAAATGGTGTACCCTCTTGTAGAGCAATACTGCCGATACTAGGCCCTCATTTATCAATGTATATGGGGTCAAATTACCACCAATAATGTTATCAAAATAAATGATATCAAAATACACTTTGATGTCTGGCTGAACACCAGACCTTGGTGTGAATTTAAATAACTGTAATTGCTGTAACACATCTTAAATTATATACAGTTGTCTCATTTATTTTTGATAAAACCTACCCTAATTAATAATAGACATATAAGCCTATGTCATAACATTTAACACCATCATGTCATTAGATAAGACAACAATATTTTGTAGGTTATTATTAGTTATTTGCTGTGGTTGAGTATCAGTTGAAATACCTTTAAAGCCCAATAGATTTGTCATTACATTTTCAATGTTGAAAGTGATCAGGGCTTTTTTTTTTTATTACTTTTCATTGCATCTGCTACTAACATTTGACCTATTTGTTCTATCCTAGGCATAGCTATCATACAAATGTTCATTGTATAAGCACTGCTGCCTGAAACTGTGCATTATATTTTAGCCTACATTATCAGTTTTTTTTTGTAAAATCTAAAAATTGACAGAATATATTTATTTTTATCGGGGTACTGTCATTGGTGCTTTTCTTTGTGCCCCCCAATTCTCAAAATTAAACTAGTGGTGGGTTATGATTTAATTACTTCTAACGTCAATATTTGTCACCATACAGATCCTGCAGCAATACAAAATGCAAGTCACAATGGCTTGGTGTTGCTTTTCTTATTATTTAACTGGTTTAACTAAAGCCCAACGCACACCGGCGGCATACGACACACGTCTAGACAGACGCCCCTATTGTGTTGCTCGTTATGCTAAACGCCAGGGCTATTCAACTCCGGTCCTGGAGGGCCGCACCCTGCATTTTTTAGATCTCTCCCTGCTCCAACACATGCCCTGCTATACGCCATCAACAAATGCTTATGATAGCGTAGCTTCCATTATGTTGTTGATCTGCTGTCATCAAAACAATCTTAACTGCTCAGATCATTAAATTAGCTAGGTAGTAATAAAAAATAGAAAACTACAATAGGCAAGAGACTATCAGCATTTGGTCTTGTTAACCACGCTGTGTGTAATATTCCCTGTTGGCACACCACGATGGTGCTTCCGATTGGTTAATGGGGCGTCACGTAATGCGCGTCACATGACGTGCCGCAACTACAACTCTAAATTACTTTATTATTCAATTAGGCTTGAATGGTTTAATGTTTATGAATTCAGAAGCACACAGAGAAGAATTAGTAGCTTACGTGTCTATAAAAGAAATGCATAAATAAACGACTATTGTAGTATCCATCTTCATAGTTTCTTTCTCCATTTAGTGGAAGGTATTTCATTGGCAGTGTCTACCACAAGGTGCTGTGCCTACGCATTGGTCAGAGGTGTGCTTAATTAAATATTACTTAATAACTTCTCAAATAAAAATACTAAATTATAAAACCATCACTTTGATTGGAATTTTTTTGCAGGCATGTTTTACAAACATGTCTGTTTATATGAACACTGATAAACGATGGCCATCTAATGACGTTGGATAGCAACTAAAACTAATGATTCTGACTTAGTTAAAAACATGATTAAGTATTCTGGTTCACAAGTGCAACTCCCACTTCACAGTGTTTGCTATTCATTGGACTTTTATTTCTGACAAAAAAGTAACAAGGAGTAATGAGAAGAAACCAAGTGTTACTTCTCATTACTCCTAGAAAAGAATAACCAGTATACTACTCACTTTTCCCTGTCAGCTTTGTACGTATGGGCAATTTCCGGTACCAGTGGGTCATCAGGGTTTGGATCACAAAGCAGAGAGCAGATAGACAATAGAACTGAAAGACATGAAGCATAACAACATTTTCCTCACAGCACAATAATTAAAAACTAGATTACTTTATAGCATTTTTTTCTGGAAATAAATAAATAAAAAGAGACGAGGTGACCCATCTTTATATCCATGAGTTTCCTGAGGACGTTACTGGAGAAATTAGCATAGGTGGTCTGTCTGATGGAAGTAGTGAAGTACTGTGGACTCTTGGTATTGTTGTGGGATACGCAATAATTAGATATTCACTCGGTCGATTTTGCAATGTTACGGAGCTCAGTGACATCATGTGCTGTTCGTGATTGTACATACAACCAGACAAAACGTTATGATTGTCTTAAATTGGAGTACTTCAACCATAAACCTAAAATGAAAATCAGAATGTTCCTGTCAGAGACGGTAGTTTCCATTGCCTCCTAAATGACAACTAAGCGAAAAGATTTTGTCTTTAAAATGTATGTTTGCTCTTTCACATTGTTGATAAGACAGCAACACAGGATTACCCCACGCCTTTTCTGGGTTATGAGAGGAGAAGAGACGCTGCCTCATGGGTTGACTAGTTTTGATATTGTCCTTTTGTCTTCACATTTTTGTGTAGAAGAACGTCCTGGCCCTGCAATACACTAGTATGACAGCAGCAACTGATGCTAGTACCCACACCTTGTGATCTATCTATCATAGCCCTGTAGCGACAAGAACGGCTGCGGTTTCGTGCTTTGTAACCCTTCATTCATTAATGAATACGTGCTTATGGGTATATGGCTGTTTAGCGGGCAAGGATGGTTGGGATGTTGTGCTATGATATAATTTAACATTTAATATTCATAAAGGAATGCTAGTAGAAACATGGCTTGTTATCAAAACGTAACACCGTTCCTGCACAGGGATGTGTGAGCAAGCTGCTGCTGTGTTGTTGACATGAACAACAATGAACTACATTCTGCTGCCTGTAATGTTTACTGTAGTCTGGACGGCGAGGCGGAATTCATGTGCAATATTAACACCTTGAAAACACTGCTGAAATTAAACCATATGTGGTTTGAGTAGCCTGCACCGGTACTTAGCCTCACGTCAACACAGCTACGTGGAAGTCGGGGCGGGGTGGGCAGTGACTTGTTCAATTTAAAGCAACAGTCACTGAAATCTGACCGTTATCTAAAGAGTTGTTGTATGATGTGCTATTCCACATAAACTATGTGGAATTTTCACCTAAGATGGTCAACTATATTGCATCGAGAAGTCAAGAAACTGTTAACAAGTGAAAATGAGCATGGAATGACTGCGTTAACGTCATCTTCCCAATCCAACAATCAATTGCAGAGGGTAAAGGCATGTTAACTTGCCCCCCGTTTTTATCTGTCAGGTTGTGCTCATCATTATTAGCTTGAAGCTTTTCTAAGCTTTATGATTGTAAATTAATTAAAATAAATCGTTGTTTACTTCAAACGGGAAATATCACCCATAATTTGTGCAAATTATCATCAGACACTAGAAACTCGTGGATAGGCAGCAAATAGAGGAATTATTTTAGCATCTAGCAAAACAAATGTTTTGTTGATTTCTCACCATCATGTGGTGGACATATCAAACTGTCCTCAAAGAAGGGTCTCACCTTTAGATACTGTAAGTGCAGGAGACCACTGAGATCTCAATATGTCCAGGCAAATGCTTCCATTGCTGTTAATATTTGGGTGGTAAATCTTTGTTGTGAATGCAACCTGTGGCGGAACAGAAAACAGACATTTTATAGATACAAGTAACTAGAGTACAAGTAAAATATGGAAATATGGGGGAAGGAGACTCACTTTTGGTGGTTTGAAGGGATAATCTGTGGGGAAGTGAATGGTGAGGAAAAATACTCCACCTTGATATGGGCTGTCATTCTGTTAAACAAACTCATTAAGGTTAGTTACAGTATATACACATTCAAGGATTGTTGATACATTGTGAATGTAACAAAAAATAGTATGTAAATAAACATTTAAAAGACATTACACTTACTGGACCCATTATCGTTGCTTGCCAATGAAATACTGCAAAATATAATAGATATATGTGTTAATGCATTTGGAGTATATTTCAAAAGGCTAAATGTATTCATATTCAGATTAAAATCATCACCCTGCATTTCAATTATAATGTACTTGAGATAAACAAAATAAGCATGTAAAATGTATATGTTGTAGGTTCGAGGTAGTTACTAGATTCAGGTTATGAGACCTAATAAATGTTGAGACATTTTTAAAACAATGTACACTCTAGGTACTTAAATCAAAAAGGTAAAAAAATCAAAATGTTACATCTATGGAACAATAAACAACCCTCAATGATTCAACAGAGTTGTATTTATTCCATATATCAAACACTTTGTTAGTCTTAACTTTGTAAAACCAAATATGACATTCCAAATATCCACACCAACACTACCGGTGTGTCTGCTATCCTTTTAAAATGGGCATTTTTCTGGCATCAAGGCAAAACAAAAAAAAAGTATATTATGCTGTGTATAGACCTCTGAAATACAATGTAAACATGTTCAATGCAAGTTACTTACAATCGTCTCCAACAGGTCCAGCAGAGCACTGTGCAGGTGGGTCCCGCTGCAGGTCAGTTAGTTCCTAAATATTAACACAATTGTCACATCATGAAACAACCTAACCTCATGTTATTGATCATTCACAATTTCAACAACAACAACAAAAAAAAGGGGGGGGGGGGGGGGGGTAATGCTGTTTATGTCTCAACTATGCTACATAAGCTTGACACACTGCCTTGCTAGTTGCCTAATAATTTCGTGGCCAGTGAAAGAGCTATGATACGATTTCCTAAATTGACTAGCTGCCAACATTTACATAGCCTACTTCTGGTTGTTGTTGCTGCTGCGCTAAAATAGTAAAGCTACATTTTAGAAAAAGTTGAGCAGACATATAAAAGGGCAAATGAAAGTGAACTCTTTGAACTCTGAAGGCTTTCTTAATAAGAATGATGTAAATGGTATCGTAGGTGTGTAGATAACATTATGCATTTAAACATATAAAACAGACCCGAACAGTCAATATTTTAAATGAAAATGTGCTGTTATTTAACACCACGTCATATGAAGCCTGCCCTTTCTGTTATATAAATACACACCATGGCCTGCTTCAGTGTCCCATTTGCCATCCCATATATGGCCACATTGACATTGAGGTTCAATGTTGGCAACTTGCTACCGGTAACAGCTGGCTTCTACGGTACGGTTAGCCAAGAACATCTTCTGTCTGGCACTATATGTGCAACCTCACGATTACAATCATCTCTCAACCATTTTTAAGGAACATTTTGAATAAACCAAACCTCTTCCCACCCCCACATTAAATCAGTATTTCTTCCAGCAATTGCACGGATAGGTCAAGTTTAGCTGGGTATATGACATACTGCAGTGTATGCACATTTCAGTAGCTAAACGAAGCACACTACAGTACCGGTACGGTAAGCAATGCGCCAACAGGCCAGTCCATCGGTCGTCTTTGTCTATTCTTTTTTTAAAGGGAGCTCAACAAAGATGCAAGGAACCCAACGTTGACTTGCATAACGTGTGATAACAGATCAGTAAGATTTCAAACCGACATAAAAACCGCAAACAGGCAAAAAATGTGTGCCTTAAATGAATCTACACAAAATACAACGAGAACTCACCTTCTGAATTCGTTTCAACGCCATTGCTGAAATGGCTATGCTAGCTAGCTTGACAGCTAACGGTAAGCGCTTGACACATACAATTTGTATAGTTGCTGGTGCAGATTTAAAATCACACTATGCATGCAACTGGAAACCCACGGCTAACGTGTAACCAGAGCAGGTATTCTGGCTGGTGTAACTTCTACTATCAATTGATTCAAATCCTTCTTCTTTAGCTTGCTATGAAGCAACCTCAACATCTCACCCCCTCTTTCTCTTTCCTCTCATCCTTCTTGCTGCTTGGCAGACAAGCATTGTAATGTCGCGATGTAAGTAATTTACCTCGAGAGTTTACAAACACCTCCATAGTTGTAGTTTGAGAAAAAAAAAAGACCAGTTCTCGCGACTCGGATAATCTCGCGAGTAGACTATAAACAGTGATAGGGTACATTATCCATTGTTATCCAAAAAACAAAAATACAGTGGATTGAATGGATTGAATCGCGACATGACTAGGCTACTTTTATCCTTTCTTTCTCTAAGTAAATATAATTTACCGTGACCTTTTACCATGTTCTACCTTTTACTATATCCTATTCTAACTTTCTTAAGGATTTCGACAACAGAATGAGCATGTTAAATGCAATAGGCATGGTGTCCACAAGATGTCACTATTAGAAAAGATCAAGAATATACGTAGCCAATCCTGGTCCTGAATCTACCTAACTGCATATGTTTTAGATGTAGCCTATCCCTGCTCCGACCTGATTCAACCGAATGGGTTATCAATCTCTGCAGAAACCCATAGGATTATCTCAAACATGCAGGGCAGTAGATATCAAGGACCCGGATTATTGGGCACCCCTGGCCTAATAAAATAAAATTGAAATGACCAGAGAAATAACTGCATGTGGACAACATAACTGACACAATTATTGAAATGTCGAACATAGGCTATACATTTTAATATATTAACGCATATAGAAAATGGACTGCATTTATATAGCTCATTTCTAACCTTCCAGACACTCAAGGCGTTTTACAGGATTGCCTCAATTTCACCCATTCACACACATACGCACACACGCACACACACGCACACGCACGCACACACCGATGGTGGTGTCAGCCATGCAAGGCACCACATGGCCACTGGGAGCAACTTTACCAGTAGATATCTTGCTCAGGGACACCTCGACACTTGGTCAGGAGTTAGAGAGGCTCAAACCAGCGACTTCACAATCACCTGTCGCCTCGCTCTATCCACTGCACCACTGTAAATATCATAGAACTATAAAGGTAAACATGACAGAAGCATCAGTTTAATGATAAAACACACACACACACACACACACACACACACATGTTATCCATCTTCTTTTTTGACTGTAAGAAGAAAGAGAATATCTATATTATTGTTCATTCAATACCCAATTATTGTATATTCATGAGTCAGCTGCATGCTCCAGTTTCTGCACAGTGTTGTCTTGAAAAGCATCATGAGCTCCCCTTTATATGTCTTAAACAAGGGTGAAAAAAGAGCTCTTATTATTTTAGTGAGTATCTATGAATGGGTAGCAGTGTTCATTCTTCTTAAATGGCTGATTCAATGTCAGGTTGAGGATCCTATCGTCAATGTAACACTGAGAGGGACCATTTTCCTTTGGAAAGCTAGAGATTCCTTTAGATAATATCTCATTGTTTGCTCATCTCTGCGCTCTCAATGACCCGACTGTCCTTAGGGCCTGACTGTAATCAGATTCAGCCAGCAACAGAGGTAGCACATCGAGTCGTATGCACCAGAGGCCTTGTCCTCTGAGGTTGTGGACTTGGAGAGGCCATTTATCAGCATGAGGTTTTCAGACACAGTCAAGCCCACGCTTTCTTGGCTTGAAGCCTCAGCACACAAAATGTCCCACAGCCAGACTACTGTTTTCTTGTAAATCCTGTACTGTTTTGTTTCTAAGTACTTTAAGCATATAGTTTGTTATATTGTTTTTTTTAGGTGGGTGTGTGTGGTGGTAACATGTTTTACAGATAGAGAAGACATTAACTGCTATAAGGAGTATTTAAAGAGTTGTGGACAGCGTATTTTCTTTGTGTCTGATGTAACTTCTCACAGACTTGAAAAGAGGCGATTCCCATGCAAGTTTTCAGTTACAGGACCAACAATCGAGATCCAAGATTTATGCACAGTATGAGTCAAGGTGTGAATGCATAAAGACTGGGATCATATCTGTGGAGGTCGAGGATTAGACCTGTCTCATTTGAATTAATATTTCCTAGACCTTTTATCTAAGACCAAATTCTAAGACCACTGGCAGATGTTTCATCATATAACAAATAATTGAATACAGTGTATTCTTTCTTGGTATATTCCTTTCTGTGGTGCTTTTCACATTGCCATGACAAGGAACATATGCTCGCAATCATTTTCACAATTACCTTAAATGGCAAATGTCGGCATTATCCAATAAAGGCATAACCAATTAATGCTAAGCACAAAATGGGCTCTCATAAAGCCTGGAGGTGCTCTACCTTTGTCAGCGTATACACTTTCTGTGCACTCATATAGAACAAAGCTATATTGTTCTCACACACTAAGAGATATGTGTTCACTCTGTGTATCAATGCTCTTGATTTGATTATACACTTAAGGCAATATGTGTGGTTCTCAGGTTTGCAGTAAAGTCAGCAACTCTAGACATTCCCTTAATTCTCAGTCTTAGCAAACCAATCACTTTTTATGGCTTATTTCCTTAACTATGATTTGATTTTGTTTGTCAGCATTTAGGTGTCACCTGACAGCCTTTTGACCCAGAAGAACGGAATTGTCCTTCAAATGTTCTGCAGTGGTATTAATACCCAGTTGCATAAATTGCCCTTAACCATTTGCATTTCTCCTCTCCTCTATTACATTGTTTTTGTAAAATGATATACAACTGCACACACCTGTTTGTTTCCATGGAGTTTAAACATGTTCAGATTTGCTAGGTTTATTACGAATTTATGATGCAACAGTGTAAACCATTATAGCCATAAGGCTGTACCCATTAGGTAGCATTATTTGTGGTGGCTCTGTAGGTTTTAAATGGCCTAATTGGTTATGAAGTCTCTCTTAGATGCAGGGGTTTGAGCCACACCTACACAGTTCAAACCCAGTTAGAACTGCCATTTTATTTTTCTAGGCCTCATTTATCGCTGCTGTCATAACAAACAAACAAAATACAACGACGTCTTTACTAGACACTGCACAATCCAGCCACCCACTGGGTATTTTCCAGATTCAGTATGTGTATGAGTCATGAATTAGGCAATATATTTTACTATTTACATATAATAATATATATTAATTCTTGCTTTGCTTATCAGTGCTGAATTTATCTTTAGAAACAGAAAGGTACTGAATGAGAGCACAGAGAGTCAAGCCACCATTGTCTTGATCTCTGATAGACTCACATAAACTACATGGACAATTCACAGACCACCCATATACACATAAAGAGCCATTAATCCTTGGGGTTTGAGCACTTGAAAACATTCCCCAGTGTCCCCCAGTTTGTTTGTTTCACCACAGGCCATGTCAGTGTGATTGACAGCTATATATAGACACTGTTTTAACGTGCTGTTCCTGCATTTAGTATTGTATCCAGAGGTAACACATTAGCTCAGGTAGTATATTGACTAATGCATGCATTGCACTGTGCAGCTGTTTCAAATTTGATGGCAAATTCAGGTTTTTTAATAGTGTGCTGAACTTCCTTGAGAGACAAAAGAGGGATTTCCTCTGAAACAGGCAGTTGCAGTACAATTACAACTGGCACTGTTATCAGATCAAATGCATGTAAAAGAAAGATCTGCTACAGGAAACAAGAAATATAGACGCATACATCAGATCTGAGATATAATGAGATATTTATATGTATTTATGCCTACCTATCAGCATCCAAAAGCACCACTTAGTTTTATAAAGTTTGTAAAGACTTAATCTTACATAAGAATTCATTGACTATTTGATTTTAAACATGCAGATGGTTGGGCCTTGCAGCAATTCATGTGATGAGCCAAGAGTCTTACTAAGAAACTGCTCTCATACCTATTGACAAATGGGAGTGTCCTCTCTATTGACAGTGCCCTTGAAACCCATAATACAGTAGACAGAGGTCTTTTTCTGCTTTATTAAATGTAACAACAAAAACTAGACAAGGAAAATGTACTGCGTGAAGAGTAATGGGTTAAAACAAACACACTTGTGCAAGTGAGGATTAAAGAAGTAGAGAATTTAAAAGCCATACACACGCACACGCACACGCACACACGCACGCGCACGCGCACGCGCACGCGCACGCACACGCACACGCACACGCACACTTACACACGCACACACACACGCACACGCACACACACACACACACACACACACGCACACACACACACACAAACAACCTACCACTCTGCACAAGGAGGACAAGGGGATTAGGCTCAATAGATCAGAGATTAGACTGCATGCCAATAGAATATCAAGCACACTCAATGATTCAGATGCATTCTTTTCATATTATCTTATGTGTGGGTGCATGTATTGAAGCTTTAGTGTGTGTGTGTGTGAGAGTATAGAGTCAGACAAGAGAGGAACAGTGTGTGTGTGTGTGTGTGTCTGCGTGCGTGCGTGAAAGTAAAGTGAGTGTGGACCAGGAGGCCTGTCTATCCTGCTACACAATAAACAGTTTGTTTCCCAGGAGTACCCCTCATGTTCCTGTTGTTGCCTCCATCGTTGCTCACTGGGAACCGTCCTGGCCTCTATTGTCCAGGGGGTCAGGGGTCACAGGATGCTCCTAAAGGCCCAAAAGGGGAGGTAAGAGGTTGGATGAGGGACAATAATGCCCTCCCTCCACACCTTCTAAAAAACAATACAATGACATTATTTCTTTTTCTCTCTTGTCACACTCCAAAACTCCACATTTTAAGGGTTTCAGGAAGAAGAAGAAAAAGGAGAACAAATGTCATCCTAATTTCCTCCAGCTCAGTTCTTGGAGCTCTGTTTTTTGTGAGGCTTCTTTGTGTGTCTTTACTGGATACTTCATTGTGACAATATTCTATAATGGAGCCTTCCTGCTTTTCCATCCAAGTTTGAAAGATGTTGTCAGCGATTGTAAGATAATACAAATTCAGCAAATATCTGAAATAACAAACCACAAATCACAAACACACAATATCCTAGCCATGGCAATGCATTTCCAATTTTAGAGGTGGAGCATCTGAGGGAGCACCCATATGGCATTGAACAGTATACTAAGTCATTCAGGAGAAAGCTTGTTATTTGAACTCAATCAAAAACAAAAGAAAAACACCTCTTTCTTCAGTGCCATAGGGTGCTGCCTGAGAAGCTCCGCCCCACACATTGGAAATGCTTTGTGAAGGCTATGTTATTGCTGTTGTGTGTGGTCTTTGTTTGTGTTCCTATTTACAATGCCAGGGCTGTTTAGAAGTATGCCAGGTCATTTTTTCAGCACGTTCAGAGAACACGAAGCTAGCGAACCATGAGGATAATTGTGGTGAATTGGCCAAAAAGTGAATTTTGTGAATAGGTCTGGCCACGCTCCGCTGGGAAGTGTTCGCAGTCATTTCCTCCTACTTGGCGTAGACCTCTGATTAATTTTGAAACTATTGTCCCGCGCTGAACCAATTGGCGTTGCTACAATTGATTTGATCATCTCATCAACAATCTTGACGTCAACGTCATCTCAATAACCCACGCTGATTGGGCCGCCAGCAGTGTGGCTGTGCAAACACTAACGTGATCAGGGTTTACAGACTGTAATCTCAGCTAAATACATTTGATCTGAGAACATAGTCGGGCGGAGCCAGGCTAAAAAAGTGTAGCTAAGCGTACCATTGTTTATACTTAACCTGCATTGAAATGAAAGGTGTTTTTGTTGCAAACAATTTTTGTCCAGGAATATCTGATTAAACCTTTAACAAGTTCTTGTAATTAAAGAAATATAGTCTAAGAAAAGATGTTTGGGCTCTCTTCCTGTGTGCTGTGTGTCTCTCTCTCTGTGTGTGTGTGTGTGTGTGTGTGTGTGAGAGAGAGAGAGAGAGAGAGAGAGAGAGAGAGAACTTTGATGATTGTGTGTGTTAAAAATAGAAACACAATTTTTATTGACGTTTCTTATTGAAGTCTTAAAACTGCACTCTTGCTTTACGTTTGCTTATGGCAATAAAAGTACAGATTTAAAGATTACAGCCTCACAGCCGACTCAGTATTGTGAGACTGGGTGAGTATCCTGTTTGTTCTGTCCTTGACATTTCTCTGGGACACATGTATCCTAATTGTGCAAAGAGCTACAGCTATATCACAATATACAATATGATGCTCCTCATATTGTACAGCATATTGTCCTCTCATTGTCTTCTAACAGAACACTGTCTACAGTATACCTGAAACATTAGAATATCACACTTGAAATGTGAGCTATACCTACCAGTACCCAATTGCTATAAGTGTAATGCACAATACACTGTTCAATGGCTAGAAACTACATTATATGCACACTGTATTTCATGTATACATGTATCAGTCACAACTTTTCATTTTCCTTATTATTTTTGAATTTGTGAAGACTTGGGCTGCTTAATGTAAAATGAGAACTAAAATGTAACATGATAGATGTGAGGTGTTACACATGCTGATCTTTCATTTCCAACCACAGGCAATTCTGAAGATAATGCTCATAGTTTAGGTTACACACTATGCATTTTCCTTGAGGCCTAACCCTCACCCCATCTTGCCCTATCGTATCAGGTTAGTAGTTACCGGAGGAGGGAGTTGACAGATGGAAATGGTTTGGGGGTCTCTCGATAGTTTGTTTTCAGACCAGGCTGTGGGGAGAGCATGAGGGAAAGTAGATGAGGGACACATGTAGGTTAGCCAGCCTGCTAATTTATACACCGAGAGCGACGTCACTGTGTAAAATGCTTTGTGCCGTGTTTTGTATCATGTTTGTTTTTATCTCCACGCACATGACAGAGCAAAGCTGAGCTGCCCAGGCATGCCAGTTATGCGCCACTACATGAGCAAATGAGAATCTATCCGCTTTAAACTTTCCTTGCACACTTTGACCTCTCGTGTGTTTTTAAGCCTACAACTGGCTGCTAGCATAGCTTGCGTTCTCACTTCACATCCTACTCAGATGGAGGGGTGCTTTTCCTTTCTTTATGACCAAATAAATCTTACTGGTGCCAAAAAAAAAAAAAAAAAAAAAGTGGGATTAAAATTCCCTGTTCTCTGTCTTGAGGAGCCCAGCTGCACGACGCTGTTTGCTTTCCACAGTGCAGAGCAGCTGCAGAGTGAGCCCATCATATAGCGTTAGGCTGAAGCTAAAGACAAATTGATTGTTATTATTGTCTCATTTACTGAGTGACAATTGCATTGTGGAAATATAACTGTCTGGTCAATACCATTATTAACCAGTTAATACTATATATTTTTAACCGGTTAATATTTACTGGTTAGATATCTGCAATTTCAGTATTATGTACATGACATGGTACTCAAGCAACACTTGATGTAAGAGAAGGAAATAGCAACAGCACTGCATAACGCAGTGTTTAATAAACAACAGCAACAATGTGGTTGTGTTTTCTGTTGCATGATCCCGTAGAATTCTACAAGCATTGAATATCTATAATAATCTTTCTTTTGCCATCCCACAAGGACAGTTGATTCTGTCTGACATGTACGTTAGAAAGAGATAGACGTGGCAAGGGGCTGAGATGTGCTTAGGAGGAAAAATAAGATATGTAGAAATGTTGAGCAGCAGGTAAGACGTGTCTATGAGCAATATCATTGGTGGTATCAAAGATTCTCTTGTAAGTGCCCTGCTGTGAATGTGAATGAGCAAGACTGTTCCGCAGGTTTAGGCGAGCTCACTTTCTGCTCAATGCACTCACTGCACCTGGCCTGACCTTCGAGCATGATTGTAAAACATTCTGAAAACTCAATACATATTTATTTATTTATTTAAAATATGCTATTGCAATTTTGTTAAAGAAACAAATAACAAGCAAACGAGAAGCTGCAGTGAAAGTTCAATCAGCTGGGTTCCATTTGAATTACATGCTATTTTTGCTTTTCAAGCAGGTAACTTTCCATGTTAAAACTGATAGTTATCAAGGGTTAATTTGAAGTTGTACAGTCATGTAGTACCAGTAACAACAGGATGACTGTACATCTTAGTCAGATTCACTGTACTCATATACTGTATCTAAATAAATTGGCTATTTTAGGGAAATAATCTAGTCAAGCTTTATTCAAAGGTCTACTCAAGTAAAACAATGAGAGTTCATAAACATAGACAAATTGTGTTGTTAGTGGCTGGTAGAGAACAAACACCACTCTACAATTAATAACACAGCTTTCCAAACCTTTTCACGCATTGACTCACAGCTGTAGACACAATTGGTTCTCATACCAGCAGAAGGTCGTGCTGCAGAGAATTTAACACACCCAACACATAAAGATGATTATTTCCAGGCCCAATACATTATGGCCTATTCTCACAGAATTAGCTCAACAGGTTCTCATTTTATACATGTACAATGTTCATGCACATGTCTCATATTATAAATGTATAAAATGAGAATGAGAAGAGAGGGCTTTCCCCAGTTTCAATTGCAGTGAATTTCTTTCAAATTCACAATACATTACTGTATGCAGTATATGCATATACAGTATATACAGTGATGTACAGCACAGTACATCTAAGTGAAATGAACATAATGTACAGTATATCTGGGAGAAATGAATGGCCATTCAAACTGCGAATACAAAGAGAGAAAACAGAAGGGGCACACAAAATATGCAACTCTTGTGGTTGTTGTAGTTTCCCAAGGCCAGCGAAAGGAAATAGAATGAGAGTTTCTCCCTGACCTCTTTACAACCCCCCCTTGTAACCTCCTAACAACCCCCACGAGGGATCCTGTTTCTATGTGTAAAACAGAAAAGCAAAAAAAAAAGCATCCTGGAAACTTAAGAGCAAAAAAAAAAAAACAACAAAAAAACAAGTGGACATCAGGAAGTCCAATAAGCTTATATGTAGATGGCTCAGTCTGGAGATAATCTGTAGGCCACATAGACCATGGGCGCCGAGCCTATAGAATCTGGCCCTGTGGCTGTGGCCATTCCACAGTCTCCTGGTCATTGTTGTCTTTGGGAAATAAAGCAGCTTAGCGAGGCCAGTGGTGTGAAAGCCACCTCTCCTTCTGAGTGTCTGCTTTGGACCCCGTCGTTGACATACAGGGCAGGTGCAGCTGCTCTCTGTAGCTGCTCCATGTAGAGACCCTTTAACACACACACACACACACACAGGTCAACCCACACGCACACACACACACACAATACACCCATGGCAACACACACAACTCCACGCAGAGCTTGTCACAAGACAGGGTTATATAGACAAATCAACCATTTCCTTTAATATCTTTGCCACGATCAGCTGTCATTGCTGGGTTAACACAGAAGCCACAGAGAGGAACACAATGGCTGGATTCTTCTGGCCTGAAGATGTCTATGGGAAATGGCAAGTATGCCAGCGCTGATAAGTGACTGAGGGGCTCGAGTTACTTCCAGCTGTCCACAGCCACGCAGGCCTCCGTGGAACGTATAGGGCGCGAGCCATTTCATTTGGGTAACTCTACACTATATCCGGGTGGACGTATAAAGTAATGTCAACAGCTTCACACATGCTGCTGGAGGTTTACATCGGAAGGAATGTTCAGTCCTCTGAGGGCTAGTGGAACGCATCCTCAGCTGAGAAAACACAGTGCAGGACTGTGGCCGTGCAACTGATTATTTTAACGTGATCAATAAAACTGGTGATAGCTGAATGCCTGACAGTGTGTGGAAAGGGTCTGTCTGAGGTGTGGTGGGTAGCAATTATGTCACTTACAGCATTGTGTGGAGAAAACATGGCCCGCGACTCATTCTATGCATTCACAATGATTTGCAAAACAGTGCAGTGCTCACAGTTTTTTGACTCTCTATTTTGTCTATTGCGCATAAGCACAATAGCATAGTGTGCATTTCTTTGTCTTTTGCATTAGCTTTATTTCAGGTTTGCATGTAAGCCTGTGAGACATTAGCAGGAATGAGCACAACGTACAGCACTTCCTCAGTCGATACAAACAGTCGCATTGTAAACAAGCGCCATGGTGCATTAGCATCACCTCAACACTCATGAGGGCCTCTTCCTGTCCATTTGGAAAATATAAGTACATTTTCAAGAGGGCTGCCATCAGAAGGAGAGTGCTTCTGGGGGTCTTTGAAGTTTTCAAATATAATGTTCCTTAAAAGCCTTCTCAATATACGACGTGGGCAGGTATTTGAAGATTGAGTGTGAAACTCAGCAGCCATGTAAATCTATGGTGGAAAACGGTATCTTCATTTTATACATATAGGCTATGTTACAAGATTTTATTTCCAGCATTGATTGACCTATTTGGAAGAAATAACACTTTAGGTTCTGTAAAGACTTTACTTACACAAGTGCAACACAACACCCCAAAAAAATAAAAAATGAAAAACAGCGAAGAATAAAACGTTGAAACACAGTCCTTTATTTTCCCTTCGCACAGTTTAATGTTTCAGTTACACCCTCTAGGTCGTAAAAACATCTAGCTGTATCCTCGCACAGTCTTAAATGCCATATACGCCCAGTTTGGCAAAAAAAGCTTTCTGAGGAGAGAGAAAAAAAGAAAAACGGATATGAGTTTATTTTTGTGAGATCCATGATTGCACGCGGCACGCCCGTCTCTCCGCAGCTAGCATGGTGACTGACCGAGGAGGTGACAGAGAGGAGCCTGTGAGAAAGAACTGAGCTAATATTACATTGTGGCAATGCAAAAGGTCTTTGTATAATGAGCTCATGGAAATATAATCTTTAACATTTTCTTATGTCACGTCTGAAAGAAATGACATACTGTATATGTTACAAACTTTCATAGAAAATAATGATTATGTATTCAGGAACATAGATGTTGTAGACCAGTGACCCAGGCCATGCATGTTTGAATTCACCATACTACACTCGTAGGCATACGTACACAAATTCTATGGTATATGCAAAACAGGTTAACAGCATTACATATCTGTGTTGCAAAAGGAGAGAGAGAGAGAGAGAGAGAGAGAGAGAGAGAGAGAGAGAGAGAGAGAGATACTTCAAAAACTAGTGAAATCTTTCCGCTAAGCTTACAGTGCAATGGGTGATCTGACACATCATTCACACATAGACAAACAGCAAGTGTGGTTTGGCATGCTGTATAGCAGACCAAAAACGGTCAAAAAAGGTCTGCTACACCTTGAAAATGGTGAGGAAATAACCTGATGAGGAGATGGGAATTATTGCTGAATTAAGCACCGCTTTGATCGGAAACTGATTGACCGAAGGTTGGCAACACATGAAAGGATGACCTTGAATTCTCCAAAGCAAGTATGGATTGGCACACAACATATCTCTCTCTCTCTCTCTCTCTCTCTCTCTCTCTCTCTCTCTCTCTCTCTCACACACACACACACACACAAAATACAGATCATGCACACACAAACGCATGTAAAGAGACAAGAGACGACACAAACAAACACATACAGTACACAAACCCTCTTCTTCACACCCGGTCTCTCCTTGGTGAGGGGAAAAATGAAAACAGTCACGTCCGACATGCCAGAGTTGAGAGAGCAACTTCAAAGTAAGGCAGATGCAGGGACAGCACCCTCTGAATAAATTTTCTGGCCACCAGTCGATCTGCCCTCCGGCTAAGATTGTGGCTGTTCGCATCTCTCCTGACCCCCTCATCAACTCCCAGCTAAAACCAATCCCACACTAACAAGGGAGCCGTAGAGAGCAGCAAGACGTGTGCGAGGTAGATGGAACGCGGATACAAATTCTGAATTGTGCAGTAGGTTCACAGAATAGGCAGACTTTCATTTTCATCACACTTGGTTATCATAATCTCCAAAAATGGTTAAACACTTGAAAGAAAATGAAGGATTTCTTTAGAAGCCATTATGACGAAGTAAAAATCACACTGGTGCTCAATATTATAACATGGAGATATCGTGAAACAATAAACACAAGCAATAAACAATAAACAAAAAAAATCTTAATTTTGTACGCAAAGGCAACTCACAATAACAATAATATATAATTGTATTCCTGTAACGACAATGTTTTTTTTGTGTGTGCTTAAAACCAGTCTACCACAGAAATTATTTCAAGTGAATTTGGCGTTAGTATGGAATTCTGCTTTGTGCATGCTTAGGTGACACACACAGCACAGTGTCATACAAGAGGGAATGCATTTGAGAGATATTCTTGTTAAAATAGACCATGTGCCAATTTGTGTCATTATCATGCTGTCTTGGTTTAATATTTATTACTCTGTAATTATTAATAATTTATTTATACGATGGTATATGTGCACCAGACATGTAATTATACCTTGTGGGACTTACTTATTCAATTCAGAATATTATTAACTGTTATATTGCATAGACACATATAGGTTCTATGCTATTGCTGGTGGTACACCAGAGGGTTGCATCATTCATTTAGATAAACAGCCTGTCTACGCATCATTTAGAATATACATTACTTCATAGCGTAGCACAAGCAAACAATGATATGCGGCCCTACAGGCAAATATATGCCTCTATGTGCATGCAAACACATGCATTGTCATGTGTGGACCCACATGCACACAAGTCATAGTTACACAAGGTCTATGCAGCTACACATCAGTATAAACTAATAACATACAGTATACACACAATCACTCATGCCTGAACGGACAGTCGCTCACACAAACACAAACACGCAGACACACACAGACACTCACACAGGAGCGGGGTTCTAATGAGGCCCATGGAGACACAGCTGAATTGTCAGTCAACCCTCAGCTCACTGACACCCGGTCGACAACATCAATGACTTTTTTCTGAAATGGGGGAAGCCTGTCAAATTGCATCAGAACTGAAGTGAAATCGGAAGTCCATATGAGTTTCACTGAAAAAGGTGAGGGGAGAAGGTTGAGCACGGCTATGAACAATGCTACAATTGAGACGGACACAGAATAATATGTCAGGATGTTTCAGAGGTTTCTTAAGAAACAATGAGGAAATCTTTGCAAGCATTTCATAGTAAAAATGCATTCATTCCATTTTAAAGTAAGTCCTGCACATACCAGTAAATGGGCCTCAAGTACCATATTGTGTGAAAATGTGGATCCCCAATCCTGTTCCCCCAGCAATGCAACCAGGTATGCTAGTCTAGATTTACAGACAATGAGCCAGAGCTGTACTGTAAGTGGGGGGTCTAGGTGGATGCAAACGTAAAAGATATACAGCTAGAGCATGCTTATCCCATGCAGGTGCTATTGGACTTTAAACACACACAGACTAGCAATTTAATGTACAGTGTGTAATTAGGATTTTCTTGCTGAGACCATGTGTCATTAGCAGACTGCTGGCAGCCCCTATATACTCCATTGCATGGCATGAATGTATTGTATATCACAACAGCAAGTTATCATACTCAAATAATCTGTAATTCAAATTGTTTGAAATTACTTTTACCCCTGCAGTGAATGGGTACTTGCAAATTAAATATTTGTTCATTAACATTTGTTATAATCCTACTTATGCTACTGAGCAGTAATTGTCGCTTTTCATTTATTATGTACTTTGTTGTCTTGATGTGCAAAACATCTAATGTAAATCTATCTGAACTAATAATATTATGATTATTATTATAGTAAATAATAGTTAATTTAATAATAATAATAATATTAATTATTATAATAATTCTAATTATTATTATAATAGGTATATCTTTGATATACCTTTTATTTTATTATCCAGATTTTTATTATTATTTTTGGATCATGATTCTGTGATGAAGAGAGATAATTTGGATATGTTGGTCGCTTAAAGGGTTAATAATAGCTTATCTACATGGTAGTGAATGAAGTGTCGTTTTTCAGAGCAAACCCCTCCTCTGTGGACAAGCTGCGCTTTTCTTCCACTTGAACAACCAACTTGTTGAGGGCACATTCCCAGGCAGCAATGTGGAGGGAACGAACGACTGCGTCCAGCTGAATAGCAATTTTTCAACCTAGGCTATATTTACCTGTTTATGAGCGTGGTGCAAGTTAAGAAAACAGTGAAACGTTGACAGAACTTATTGCTCTTGCGCGTTAAAGTAAGGCGTCTGGTATTTTTGTTTGAGCCATTGTTTCTTCCACGTGGATATTAGGAGGTAAACTTGGACGTCATACTTCAGTAACACATTAGCAGGTCTGACTGTAGTTTATTTGGATCTGAGCAGTGTTAGCAGGGTCGAGCCGCACTTCAGCACTACTCGGAGCTGTAAGTTGACCACCACTACCAAGGAGACAAACTTTGTGAAGTTACTGCATCCGGCTACAGACGCCCGATTTCATATTCATTTATGGTGGATTATTGGAAGACCCATCATGGAAAACTGGGGAAATAATAAAAAAATCGACTCGGAACTCTGCTTTAAGATTTAGGCGAAGGTTCAAGTGAATTTTGACATATTAATTAGCTCCATTTGTTAGTAAGTAGTCAATTAATTTTTCTCCCCAGAACAAATCCTTTAGTCTCAAAATGCCACAGTTAAATGGCGGTGGTGGGGATGATTTGGGGGCAAATGATGAAATGATATCTTTCAAAGATGAAGGGGAGCAGGAAGAAAAAATCTCTGAGAATGTGTCAGCAGAGAGGGATTTAGATGATGTGAAGTCCTCGTTAGTAAACGAGTCAGAAAACAACAGCAGCTCATCAGACTCGGAGGTAAGAAACTCACACAGGACCTGTTGTCGATACAGCCATAAACGTGTATAAAACCTGATGGCAAAAGTTTCACAACTTCATGTGTATTCTACCCGTCAGCAAGCAGAGAGGCGCCCCCTAACTAGACGCGACTCAGACAGTTACGAGAAAACGAGAGATTACTTCAGTGAAGGTAAAAAAAATGTTGTAGGCTTATGTAATGCTCTGGCTGCACTGCAATAAGTTAAGTGCTTATTGTTATTTTTTAATTCTGGTGCGATTTCATACCCACAGCATTGAGAAGACAGCAAGATGGTGGCTTTTTCAAGAGTCCCCATTATCCTGGCTACCCATTTCTTATGATCCCAGACCTTTCCAACCCATATCTATCCAATGGGTCCTTGTCTCCTAGTGCAAGAACGGTGAGTAGGCTAACTTTAAGAATCCTGTCGTTACTGAATATCCAACGTACATTCCCCGTTCCGTTCCCCGTGTCCAGAACTTGAGTTTTGCGTAAAAGTTATTCGGCTGTGTCAGAGCGCCATATTCCCTCCTTGTGGCTTTTCAAAAAGCCCAAACCACGTCTTTGTTCTTTTAGGGAATTTGTAGAGCTATGCTGTGCCACCCTTCACTTTTAGACAACTTTGGAGCAGGCACAAAGTTTCGACACCTAAGATGTGTTGATTTTCTAACGCCCGTTTGGGTGGGAGTTTAGATTGCTTTCTCCACTGACAGTGTGTTGCAAGTTGGATTATTTATAGGGCAGCTGCGAGGTTTTAAATGTTGAAAGACTTATTGCACATTGCCTTGTTATATTATAGAAGTCAGTCACAATTTAGAAGCATTTACACAATGTCTGCAGGCTAATACTTTATTTTCATATCATATAGGCTACCGTGCCCGCAAGCTGTTTATTTTTTGTGTAGCTCTACATAATAGCCATAATTTTTTAGCATTATATAAGCTTCTATATACAGTCTAGATATCTAGATTATATGAAGACTAGTTACTGTGCACGGTTAATTTACTTATTAATGGTAGGTCTCCTTCTTAAATTACCACTGAAACATATTTTACTGTAACCCTTTTTGACAAGGTAAAACATTTTTTTAACTATTTTGTTATGTTATGTTGGTGTGGTATACCAATTAAAGAAACATGCAAGATGTTAACATGTAATGTCCAAAACACACAATCGTAAATTTCCTTGAAATTACACCTAATAGAGCTCCAGTTGTCAGAGCATGTCCATCCCCCATCCCTGTCACATCCAGGACAAAAAACAAGCACTTTCGTTAGGGGCATGCAGGCATTAGACTGAAAAGATACCCCCCACACTCTTTTTTCTGTCTCCTTTTCACTGTTTCTAGCCCACCCCCTGCCTCCCTGTACCTTCCATTCAATTAGAAAGGCGTTAGTTGTCCATTGTTATTCTGAACAGGCTTGATGGCTTCATTGGAGGTCTCCATTGGGGCTCATTAACTAAATGGCTGCTCTCCTTACTAGATGCTTTACCACTGGGGTAGTCCTCTGTCCATTTTTGTAGGAATAACATTGTTTGCATGTTAGGCATACTCTACAAGTTTTATTGGTGTTTATCCTTGCCTCCTGTTTCTGTGTGAATAATGAGTTAGTATTCTGCTGGATCTGTCTCGTGGAACTTCCTTGTACGTTTGACAGGAAATAAGACGAAAATAAGTGCTATGGCTTTTAATTTGCAGAGTAAATCTACTTTATAGTGGGAGGAAAGAATGAGGTCATTTGGACAGGCTGAGCTGACAGTGTCAATCATCACCAACCAGGGCAGAAAAAGCCGGCAGACAATAGAAACCACAACCAACGCCTTAAAGCTGCTGCTGGATTCAATTTAGCATGGAAGTAGACATATAACTTTGTATGGAGTCTCTAAGTGTAAATAATGAGTTGTTAAATAATAAGATAACGATGTTGGTATCATGCCATTCAAAGTTTGCACTTGCTTATCTTTAAATTAGCCTAGCCATACAGCTGGAAAAATATAAGGCAGTACAGTATGTTACCTCTGGTGTTTTTGTCAGTTTTGTTATTTTTACAGTACATTTGACAGATGTTTATCATACATACAAATGCATACATACATCTTCATCTAGAAATGTACACATGTCTCTGAAATGTTGTCTTTCATTTCATGTGAGAGTGTAGCATCATCTTTTCCATTAGAATGAACATTTCTTAGTGTCTTTTCACCACCATGTGTGGAAGACCAAAGCTAGATATGTTACATCTTCACACACTCCACGGTAAGTCAGTGTAAGACTTCCCCTCTGGTCTCACTTCTGACAACACATTTGATTTCTAATTATTAAGACAGCATATACGTACTACACACACACACACACACACACACACACACACACACACACATTCATTTCCCCTGTATCTTATAGTCAAGAGAAGAGAAACACATATACTCTATGGAGGTAGACCCAAACTGGTGATATTTCTATACTGTGCAGTATACACCACATCATATACTATACAGTAGTAATCTAGTGCCTAATTTAAACTTTAAATATATGGATGTTGCAATGTGCAATGAGACACAGGTCTATACATGGGATCAGAACAGTGCTCCCCAGAGAACAAGCAAAACTGATTTAAAGTCTGCTGTGAGCTGACATTCCGTCCTAATCCATAGAGAGTTAGGGAGGAGGTTTTATGTTTGGAGAGATTTTCCACCAGACGTTTTCCTGGTGTGCATCGGTCAGCCAAAGACTTGCTCTTCCAGGTTGCACTATTTATATGGTGATGATACCCTATGACTGAGAGCTAAAACAAAGTGAACAGTTGACCAGTAACACAAAGCATATTTTTCATCGGCGTTGGTCTTGATAAAACAAGGAAAGAAATACATTTAGAAATGATTAAATATTGTGATAGATCATTATTCATTCTTTTGACAAATGTAAGCCTTTTGAGGTTTCAAGTACTTTAAATTGAGCAGTACGAAATGCATATCATTATAACTAACAGAGCCATAAGTATCTCAACTTGTGGCTGTCTAGTACAGTAGGATGTAACTACAGCAGGATTTAATTGGTTCCTGTACATACTATAGATTAAGGGTGCTTTCAATATCCATGTGGTTGTTGATTGATTGGGCAGAAATATGAGGGAGTTTGCTTTAAGGAAAATTGATGGGCTATCAAATGTACTGTGATGATATGTCATTGTTTTAAATTTGGTATAATGAGCAGATAAGCACATTAGTGGAACAATATGAGTTAAGACACAGGAATTTCAACAGGACTGTATTTCATGTGGCCAGCAGCGACCAGAGTGTTTCTAGAAGAAGGGCGTCTCATTGTTCCAGTTTACGTTAAGAAATAATTGAACATTGTATTTCTTGCTTCTGATATTCACATTACCCACATTGCATATTACGTTTACTGTACTTTGTCTCGATAGGCTGTTGAGTGGGGACCACTTTAAAAAAAAAAGAGAAAAAGTATTCAGCCGTGTCTGGATCCATACCAGGGTCTACTTGGATGTGGACCAGTGATTTCTGGCTTGACGAGCACCACAGGAGTGTTCACAATTGTCAAAACGTACTGAACTCAGAGATAAAGTTCACTTGGTGTGCATGGTGCCCCAAGCGACGTAGGTGTGAAAGCACCCTATGTTTAATTGGTGAGGACAGATTGCTTGACACCACCACTATCATCTTAATCAGCAGGTCAGATATATCTGCAAGTACATCATCAGCAGTAAAGAGTGAAATGCCTCTTGTGTGTGAAAGGTGGCAAGCCAGTGAGAGGAAGGTTAGTCACTCAAAGATATCTTTATCAAATACACAGTGAGACACAGAAAATCCCACGCGTGAGTGTCATAAAGGGCAATTTGATTAGATAATGAATGTGTGAATGCAAGGATTTAAAATCTAAATTCAATTAAAATGTACTTTCGTTGAAACAATTACAAACATATTTGTCTTAAATTATGCAGTCAAAATCCTCATTATCAGAAATGTGGGTTTTTGCATTTTCTCTGCAGCACAACTTAACCTATTATGGCATGTAGTACGCATGGACTTTTATTTTTTATATTTTACTTCATTGGTTAAACATTATCAATCAGGTTACTTTATTTCAGAATGAGCAGGCTAATAACTGCACCCACATAATGGATCGTGATGCCATGCTAGATCCAAATGGGGCTGCTTACAAGCTGGCTAGGCTAGCCTAGCATCCATAGATGTCCAAGCAGAAGAATGCTACTTTACCAGCTAATCTCACAATCAAGCATTCTATAAAGATTAGTACTCCAGAAAGTTCAGTCTGCTTGTTGGATATTAAAACTTAGCTGTTTAAGTTCTTGTAACAATGTACATTTCTTAAGTTTAAGAAAATCTGAAAATTAATGTGTTGCTATCAGACTTCTGTAGAGATTAATGACGACCCCTTCATTTGAATCAGCTGTGTTGGACCAGGGAGACATCTAAAACATGCAGGGCAGGGGATCCCCAAGATCAGGGTTGAGAAAACTAATTCTTTTTAGAGAGTCTCCCAGCTAGCTGTCCAAGTTGTCAGCTGTCAGATTGTCAATGGAACAAACCGATAGAGGGTTGATGCCTAGATATTTTAACATACATCTCCAAAATAATGTTTACTTGAATGGTATTTTGATGTATTTATTTTATACTGAAAAAAAAGCATTTTAACATTTGAATTAGACCTTAAAGCTGCTGTTTGGTAATTGCGAGAGCTAGCTAAAAATGCATATCTGCAGTTGTGAAGCCCATTGTCAAAACTATTGTACAAGTTGTTGCCTTAAAGGCAGGGTCATTCTTGCTAACTTCGAGCTCAAATCAAACATTATTGCTCCGCGGCCCACCGCGGCGCCACCTCACACATCAAAATGCATTGTGAAGCAAAGCGTGGTACTATAACTTTGTTGATGTGGTTCGCCACTTAGTGTTAGTTCCTGTTTACAGATAGCCTGCTGTAACCAGACTATATTCACTTTGTGAATAGGGCTGGCCATGCTCCATTTGGAAGTGTTCGCAGTCATATCCTCCTACTTGGCATAGAACTATGGTTAATTTTGAAACTATTCGACAGCACTGATCCAATCGGCGTTGCTACAAGTGTTTTGATCACCTCATCTAGTTCTACCACAATTTCGAAACACGCTTGACTTCGTCATCTCACTAACCCACGCTGATTGGGCTGCCAGCAGTGTGGCTGTGCGAAAACTAATTTGATCAGGGTTTCCAGATTGTAATGTCAGCGAAATAATTTGATCTGAGAGCATAGTCGGGCGCGGCTAGTTTATGGAGCCAGGGCTGTGTAGAATTATCAGATTATTTTTTAAACACGCACAGAGAATGGTAATATAGCGAAATGCGAGGAGATATTTGGTGAATTTGACAAAATGTGTATTAGCATACAATTAGCTTTCAATAGTTGACTGTATACTTATAATGTGATTTACTGACCAATTAAGGAAAAGATGCACTGATTTGTTAGAATCTTTGGACATTATTATACAGAGGCTTGGATGATTTGAAACAGTAGATGGAGTATTGAGTAAGTTGCAAACTATAAAATGCAGATATAAAAAAAAAGCGAGTTATGTAAACATTACAGTAACACCATCATTGATGCGTTTCATCACATTTAAATGCTATCAGAGTTTACAGCTCAAAAAATACATTTTAGGCTGCAGATACACTTTATAAAAGTCTGAACATGCATTTGAGTAGCCCTGTATGCCTTCCTGATTTGTTTTTCTATTCTTTGTGGTGCTTTGGTTCTTAAAAATGTCCTGACAAAGAAATGTCAACACAGACATTGTCCTGTTGAATAAATGGCCTCTCCTTGCATAAGCAAACAATGTTTGTGTGGAGGTATCTTTTCGTCAGCCTGCTCACTTTTGCTTGCTTTTCTACTCACCTTTGAGTGTGTGTGTAGAGAGACCAAGTATATTTTTGTGCATTCATACACGTTAGTGTGTGTTCATGGATGATTTATGCTTGTGTGTGTGTATGTGTGTGTACACGCGCACGGGTGAATTCTCATGTACGTCTTGTGTGTGTCCGTACATCTTACAGTATGTCTGAGGGGGGTGTTTGTGGATACTTTGCAACAGAGGGAACAGTGTATGGTCCTCACATTCAGACAGCCCTCAGTGTTGTACACCACTGGTGAAAGTAATCTGAATGTTAGCATGCACATATTTTATAGGCGAAGGCTGTGTCAACATTGCTAACATTTGACTAGGTTTCTAGTTTTGAGAAGTTTTTGTTCAAAGCCAAATAAAAAAAAGTGTTGTTATACATTTTAAATTAAATGAAATTAAACTATTTAATTTATATATACAGTATCTATACATTTTGTAAGTGGTAAATGCTCAAATAAGCCTTCCATTTCATTGTGTTGTTTTGTTGAATTACATGTAGTGTATCCCCAAGCTTTTTTAAATTAATCGGACAAATTAGGCTGAGTACTATTGTTATCAGAATATAAATCAACGTAGGTCTAAACAGGGTTACTCATTCTTGAGAATGCTTACTAACTTTGAGCTAAAAATAAAAACAAACTCCCTCAGAAGTAGGGCTGTGTATCTGAAGATGCGTATCACAACACAGGGGCCACAATTCAATATATTGCGATTTAATGTAAGCGAGGGGATATATTGCGATTTCTAGTTTGTGGGAAATTGTCATCGCAAAGAATTACAGAAACACTTATGTAAACATGTTCAGGGACTGCAGATGTAAACTAGCTTATAGCTAAATCTGGTAACAAGCATCTTTCCTCTCTTTTGAGGTTAATGTATTTAGTACATATTCCCTTTTACAAATAAATTGACCAAAAAAAAGTACTTAAAAAATGTATATAGTGTCACGCAACGTAATATCGCGATACTCTGGTGTAGGCTTATCGACATTTTCTTACAACCCTCCTCAGAAGCTTCACCCCACACATTTTAAGCGCATTTCGAAACCAAGTGGCATTATTGCTGTAAGCGTTCACCTCATTAAGTTCAGAATTTATGGACTGTGTAGAAATAGTGGAATATTTTTTAAATAACAGAGAAAGGCAAGCTAGCATAATGTGAGGTGTTATTTGGTTAATTTGACAAAAAGTGTATTAGCTTACAGTTAGCTTGCAATAGCTATTTAAGTGGACTACATAGGTAGGTACATTTTCAGAACTAGCATATAGTGCATTGCTATGATGATATTATACGTTCAACAATAGTAATGGCCAAGGTATTGTAATATACATTACAGTTTTTAGTTTTCATACCCCATATGCAGTATATATGCTATATTGTAACATCTTATATGAACACTGTGTTGCCGTTAGCATTTAATCCTCAGTCAGGAGATGAATATGTTCAGTTCACTTGTGTAGACTGTGAAATGGTGTCAGTCCCGCACTCTTTCCTTCCCTCCTACTTTGGTCTCTGTGGAAAGCATGAACTGGCATCAATTCCTCTCTTCCCCTCGCCTGCTAGCGCGCTACCTACCCAACCAACCCACCCTCCCGCCTGCCATTAGATATTCTGTTTATAGCGCTCTCTGGCTTCTCAAGAGCAGAGCCCATCAGGAGCATCTCAGCGCCCTTTGAGGAAAGGATAACCACCCTCTCCTCTCTCCAACCGCAGACTCCCTACGTTCAGTGACATCAATGAATCCCTTTGATGTGCCAAGATGAATATGTGTGCAAATGTGTTTTTTTTTATCAATATATGTGTTTTTCTCATGCGTTTGGCCGGAGCTTCTGCAGAGTTTGTGGGTTTGGTACCTTGTGTTTCCTTGTGAATATGTGGTCTGTGTCGGTCTTCTACTGCGTGTGACAAGATCATAAATATGAATTAGCTGCGTCCTCTTTGCAATTTCTCTCTTTTGAATAACTTGTTGGAGAAATTGTAGTCCCAGCCTCTTCCGTCCATTAGCACTAAATCACATAAGCAACTTTGTGCTGAGCGTCTGATATACGAATACCCTTGTAATACTGTCAACTTGTTCCATTTCCATTGGCTGTTAGCATTGTCACTCGTGTACAAGTATCCATATTTTACGGTGCGACGCTAGAACACTGTTAGTGCACTGTTTTATTTACTAATTTAAAAGTAAACATTTATTTTAAGCAGTATCCGTAGCCCACACATTTGTGAGGTTTACAACACCTGAAAACAGCCAGAGTTCTGTTGTTTAGTTTTCCAACAAATTCCTCATTGTAAGTTTAACTTCCGACTTGGTCATTAGTTACATAGTCGTCATGCATGTCAATCAAAATACCTTGCTTGTTAAGTCAGCGGGTACTGAAGCAGTTAGCCAGCACTGTGTCCCAGACTTTACATATGCAAAGGCTGGCTCTGTGAATATAGAGATATGGGGACTTGCACAGTTCTGCATCTTTACAGTGATTACATCTGCTTGCATACAAGATGGTTATATTATCACATAATATTTTGTTTTTATAAGCACCTGCTTCTTATGTTTAGTAACAGGCAGTCAGTAAATAAACAAAAAGTCTACAGTTGAATAATTGCAGCCTTCTTGGGTTATTCAGAGGACATGCTTTTATAGGGCGAACTCGGTACATTTAAGAGTACCGACCGAATTACGTCGGTACTACCGAGTACCTATTGAGATTAAATCAAACGGTACCAGATTTCGGTACTTTAGCGCACGTAAAGAGAAACGCGAGCAAGATTACATCATCCCTGCACAGCCTGCAGTGTGTTAAATGTTCAACACAATCACAGCTACGATG